>SJXQ01010003.1:0-49789 GCA_006408695.1 Aepyceros melampus | reverse complement strand
AAGACTCTGATGCTGGGAGGGATTGGGGGCAGGAGGAGAAGGGGACTACAGAGGATGACATGGCTGGATGGCATCACGGACTCAATGGACGTGAGCCTGAGTGAACTCCGGGAGTTGGTGATGGACAGGGAGGCCTGGCATGCTGTGATTCATGGGTTTGCAAAGAGTCAGACACGACTGAGTGACTGAACTGAACTGAACTGAATGCCATTTCTTTTCAGCTTAAAGAAATCCCTTTAATATTTCTTGCAGGACCAGTGTAGTGGTGGTGAATCCTTTAGTTTTTGCTTAGCTCGTACAGCCTTGATCTCTCCTTCAATTCTGAATGTTAACTTTGCTGGGTAGAGAATTTGGGGTTGGAGGTTTTTTCCCTTTCTGCATGATGGATATAGCACACCACTTCCTTCTGGTATGTAAGGTTCTTACTGAAAAATCTACAGATATTCTTATGGGATTTCCTTTGTAAGTATCAAGTTGTGTTGTCTTGCTGCTTTTAGAAGTTTCTCTTTATCCTTAACTTTATAAATTTAATTGTAGCTTCATATGTATCTTTTTGGATTCATGCTATTTGCAACTCTGCAAAGATTTGACTCATTGGAAAAGACTCTGATGCTGGGGAGGATTGGAGGCAGGAGGAGAAGGGGACGACAGAGGATGAGATGGCTGGATGGCATCACTTACTCAATGCACATGAGCAGTGAACTTCAGGAGTTGGTGATGGACAGGGAGGCCTGGCGTGCTACGATTCATGGGGTTGCAAAGAGTTGGACATGACTGAGTAACTGAACTGAGCTGAACTGGGCTTTCTTCTGATGTCTGTTTTCTTCCCTGGATTAGAGAATTTTCAGCCACCATTTCCCTAAATAATATTTCTGGCTCTTTTTCTCACTTTTATTTCTGGGACACCTATAGTAATATAAATATTATCCTGATCATTGTTGTTTCAAAAGTCCCTATTTTCTTTTTAAAAAATTCTTCTCTCATTTTGCAGCTCTGACTGAGTTCCATTGTTTTGTCTTCCAGCTGAGTGATCTGTCCTTCTCTCTGGTGTTTAATCCCTCTAGTGAACTCTTCTGCTCTGTTATAACTTCTGTTGATACCTTCTTATATTCTCTGTTTCTTTGTTGAGGCTTTCATTCTGTTCATCCATTTTTTCCCCCCACATTCAGTGAAGCATCATTCTTGACCATTCCTTTTAAATCTTTGTCAGCAGATTGCTTACCTCTGTTGCTTTTAGTTCTTTTTCTGAGATTTTGTTTTGTTCTTTCAATTTGAACATAATCCTCTTTCTCCTCAATTTGTTTAATTCTCTATTTTTATATATTAGGTTAACTATCTCTCCCAGTCTTAAAGGAGTGATCTTATTTAGAAGAGATACTGTGAGGGTCAGACATACAGTCCTGCCTTGACTCCAGAGCCAGATATCAAGGAGTGTCACGTATGTGGACTATACATCTTCCTCCTTTGATGGAGCCCAGTGGTGGCTGCTATGGTATGCTGTCATGTGGGATTTGCCCTTGGAATAGCTGAGGGTCTTGTGGCTTCTGTGGGACACTGGTGAGGAGGACTCTTCCTTAGATTTTTTCTCAGGTCTGACTTAGGTGCTGGAAGAGAAAGGACTCTCAGTGGGTCCATGCCCACTGTCTCTAACAGTTTATGGAGAGAATTCCAAAATACTGCTCTTCAATGCTGATATTATCAAAGTAGTCTAGGATCACAAAATGGTATCCATCAGCATCTCAGTTGTGGTGGCTGCTATGGTATGCTGTCATGTGGGATTTGCCCTTGGAATAGCTGAGGGTCTTGTGGCTTCTGTGGGACACTGGTGAGGAGGACTCTTCCTTAGATTTTTTCTCAGGTCTGACTTAGGTGCTGGAAGAGAAAGGACTCTCAGTGGGTCCATGCCCACTGTCTCTAACAGTTTATGGAGAGAATTCCAAAATACTGCTCTTCAATGCTGACATTATCAAAGTAGTCTAGGATCACAAAATGGTATCCATCAGCATCTCAGTCCCCAGGGATCATCCCACCTAGTTTCCTCCTCCCTGACATAAACCTCACGATTAGGAAGTGGGTCCCCTTTACCTAGTTCATGTGTTTTGTGTTGATTTTCTGATCAAGTTAGTCTGTGTACAAGCACTTTAACAAAAGGTTTTTCATTCCCTAGGGTTCCGTTTTTCATTCCCTAGGCCTTTGACTGTGTGAATCACAATAAACTGTGGAAAATTCTGAAAGAGATGGGAATACCAGACCACCTGACCTGCCTTGAGTTCATGTACACTTGTGGCTGATTCATGTCAATGTATAGCAAAACAAATACAGTATTGTAAAGCAAAACAAACTAAAGAAATAAAAATTAGAAATTAAAAAAAAAGAAAGAAAAGTCTCCTATATATTATATTCATTCAAATCAACTATATTTAGGACTCTTACTTCAAGTAAAGCTAAAACATATTGGAAATGAAACAGACTGCTACATGTCAGCTGTTGTCATACCGGTCTTGGTTAAAATACATTAATTCATCTAATTCTGTTTTGAAAGTGAATTTAGTAAAATTTTTCAATATTGCTATAAACCTCAGTAAAATCATCAACAGAAAAATACTGTTACAAGTGAAGTTACTTCTGCCAAAGAGAAAGAGAAGTGAAGGAATATTTTAGGTTCTCTGGAACTATGATTTTATTATATAAGACTAATGAAATATATGTTAGCAGTTTGACCAACACACACTTAAAATTATGTCATTTTGAGGATATCATTGCTATCCTCTTTCATTTTGGAAAAAATTGAGTGATGAGCATTTAACAAAATTTAATCTAGTGGTTAGCACATAATTTCAAAAGATAGTAATCTAAGCTGCTTTTAAATTCTGTCATTTTCTTTTTCTGTTTCCAGCAGTTTTGGAGACAACCACTCAAGTCAGAATAGAAGTTGGAAAGAAAATGAAAATGAATATATGACTATCACAATGACACAATTTTAACACATTGTTGTTTCCTAAAACAAGACCAGGAGCTGATTGTGGCTCAGATCATGAACTCCTTATTGTCAAATTCAGACTTAAATCAGAGAAAGGAGGGACAACCACTAGACCATTCAGGTATGAGCTAAATCAAATCCCTTACAATTATAGAGTGGAAATGACAAATAGATTTAAGGGACTAGATCTGATAGAGTGCCTGATGAACTACAGACTGAGGTTCATGACATTGTACAGGAAATAGGGATCAAGATCGTCCCTAAGAAAAAGAAATGCAAAAAAGCAAAATGGCTGTCTGAGGAGACCTTCAAATAGCTGTGAAAAGAATAGAAGTGAAAAGCAAATGGGAAAAGGAAAGATATATGCATTTGAAAGCAGAGTTCCAAAGAATAGCAAGGAGAGATAAGAAAGCCTTCCTCAATGATCAATGCAAAGAAACAGAGGAAAGAGATAGAATGGGAAAGACTAGAGAAAATTAGAGATATGAAGGGAATATTTCACACAAAGAAAGAGTCAATAAAGGACAGAAATGGTATGGGCCTAACAGAAGCAGAAGATATTAAGTAGAGGAGGCAAGAATACACAAAAGAACTATACAAAAAGAATCTTCACCACCCAGATAATGACAATGGTATGATACTCACCTAGAGCCAGACATCCTGGAATGTGAAGTCAAGTGGGCCTTAGGAAGCATCACTACAAACAAAGCTAGTGGAAGTGATGGAATTCCAGTTGAGCTATTTCAAAAGATGATGCTGTGAAAGTGCTGCACTCAATATGCCAGCAAATATGGAAAACTCAGCAGTGGACACGACTGGAAAATGTGAATTTTCAATGAAATCCCAAAGAAAGGCAATGCCAAAGAATGATCAAAGTACCACACAATTGCACTCATCTCACACTCTAGTAAAATAATGCTCAAAATTCTCCATGCCAGGCTTCAACAATACATGAACGATGAGCTTCCAAATGTTCAAGCTGGCTTTAGAAAAGGCAGAGGAACCAGAGATCAAATTGCCAACATCCACAGGTTCATTGAATAAGCAAGAGAGTTCCAGAAAAATATTTACTTCTGTTTTATTGACTATGCCAAAGCCTTTGAATGTGTGGATCACAATAGACTGTGGAAAATTCTTCAAGAGATGGGAATACCAGACCACCTGTCCTGCATCTTGAGAAATTTGTATGCAGGTCAAGAAGCAACAGTCAGAACTGGATATGAAACAGCAGACTGGTTCCAAATAGGAAAAGGAGTATGTCAAGGCTGTATACTGTCAGCCTGCTTATTTAACTTATATGCAGGGTACATCATAAGAAATGCTGAGCTGGAGAAGCACAAGCTAGAATCAAGATTGCCAGGGGAAATATCAATAACTTCAGATATACAGATGATACCACACTTAAAGAGTCTCTTGATGAAAGTGAAAGAGGAGAGTGAAAAAGTTGGGTTAAAACTCAACATTCAGAAAACTAAAATCATGGCATCTGGTCCCATCACTTCATGGCAAATAGATGGGGAAACAGTGGCAGAATTTTTTTTTTTTTTGCCCCAGAATCACTGCAGATGGTGACTGCAGGCACAAAATTAAAAGAAGCTTACTGCTTGAAATAAAATTTATGACCAACCTAGAGAACATATTAGAAAGCAGAGACATTACTTTGCCAACAAAGGTCCATCTAGTCAAGGCTATGTCTTTTCCAGTAGTCATATATGGATGTGGGAATTGGACTAGAACGAAAGCTGAGTGCCAAAGAATCGATGCTTTTGAACTGTGGTGTGGGAGTCCCTTGGACTGCAAGGAGATCCAACTAGTCCATCCTAGAGGAAATCAGTCCTGAATATTCCCTTTAAGGACTGATGTTGAAACTGAAACTCCAATACTTTGGCCACCTGATGCGAAGAGCTAAATCATTGAAAGACCGTGAAGCTGGGAAAAATTGAAGGTGGGAGGAGAAGGGGACTTGCCGGGGTCCAGCCCCTGTGGATCCAGGGTGATTCGAAGGTGGAGACAGAGTCGGCGAGAAAAACACTTATTTATTTAGAAATATAAGATTAGATTAGGAAATAATAGTATAGTAGGAAAATTTAGATGGAGAAAAGAAGGCTGAATAACTTGGTTTATGTGGAATACCAATCACCACCTACGTAGGCCACAGGCGTCTTTCCATTCTCCCGAAGGAGAGGAGGCACTGAGGCCTCCCCGGTCTGATCTTAGAAGCCCAGGCATAATTAGTAGGCTTGGTGAGTACCGACTCCTCAGATGGGAATTCAGCCAGAAGGGGAAAGAAAGAACAACACGGGGGGAATCAGCCTTTCCAGAAACTGATCCCATTTTCTTTATTTTCAGGTTTCTTATATACCTTTTTTTATACATAGGGATGAATACAGAGTCACGTGGGGGTCAGCAGTCCTGACCTTTATCAAAAACAGGTGCTTTCCATAAAAAAAGGTCTTAGGAGTTTTACATCATCTTCTGGCCATGAGGCCTGCTGACATTTTATGACCCTTTCTTTCTGATAACCAAAAATAAGGTTACATTCCTATAGGGTGAGGGTGTAGTGAGTTACAATCAAGAAAGCAATTTATTTAACCCAAGGTTAACATGATTAATCTTAAAGGTTAATGCTTATTTCTCTTATATGCTAGTTATATTCATTATAAGGGTGGGGAATATGGAGATTTAGCAGCAAAACTTCAGCCCAACAAATGAAATCCCTTCACCAATGTTCCCCTTAAGATCTATTTAGTCTGAAGATACTGATAAAGTTACATTTTTACATAGCAAGGACACAGTTATTTATAACAAAGTACAGTGATCTATAACAAAACAGAAAATTCATTAACTCAAAAAGTCTTGTATTGCTAACATCAAAAATTATTGTATTTCCTTTTCTATATCCCAAATACATTGATTAATATATTCCTAGGTGCCTAAGGATGTGGAGGCCTGGCAGCAATCATTGACTCAACAATGAGAAAAGCCCTATGCTAATTAAGACCTTCAAAATACCCCAAACTCTCTGTGCTGTTTATGGTTGAGAGGTAGTAAACAATCATGTGCTTGGCAGGAGTATGGATAATCCTATCACACAAGCTAGTTTGTCAGCAGAGAGGTTTGACCTGAGACACCCTTGTCACACCCAGGGCAGGGAATTAGTAGCAATTATTGGCACAACAAATGAAAAACCCTTCACCAATATAATTCTTAATCAACCCACTATACTAATAAATTCTAACTTCCCAAAGAATCGGCCTTTAGTGTCTGAAATATCTCATGCCTCTCGCTGTTGGGAGGCTGTAAACAATCACATGTGGCGGGACGAACCTATACAGGCAGGCTAGATAACCTTCAGAGGAGTCCGTAAGCTGAAACACTCTTGTCACGCCCAGGAATTTTTATTAACTGGAGCTGCAAGTTAACTCCTTCTCTGAGAGAAATGGTTATGAGGGAGAGCCCCCCATAAAGTCAGAGGTGTAGGTGAGAGCATAAAACAGACTCTGGTTTTGGGGGTAGATGCTCGGGAACAGGGGGTTTCCTGAGGCTTGATCACGCCTTTGCGTATGCCAAGCCTCCTTCCTCATGACCTTTGCCATGGGCGGAGTTCCTCACGCTGGCCCCTGGCAGACAGGGAAGCCTGGTGTGCTGTGGTCCATTTGGTCACAAACAGTCAGACACAAAGAGTACTGAATTGAACTGATACCTTGGTAAATAGGAAGGGAAGCCAAGAAAATTCTATCTCAAGTATTTTTTTTTAAGATATAAACACTGGACAGAAATTACTCCATTAACAGCAATGAGTAATTATGGAAATGAATTAAAAGTATGTACATTGCATATTGTTGTTGCTATCGTTCAGTCACCAAGTCTCATATTTAAGACTTCATGGACTGTATCATGCCAGGCTCCTCTGTCCTCCACTATCTCCTGGAGTTTGCTCAAATTCATGTTCACTGAGTTGGTGATGCTACCTAACTACTTTCCACCCCCTTCTCCTTTTGCATTCAATTTTTCCCAACATCTGGGTGTTTAGAGTGCAAATAAAGAATCAAATCAGGAGATGATGAATCTCTGAGAACTGGAAAACAGATAAAAGGTCTAATTGAATGAGCACTCAGAAATAAAAAAAAATAAGCTCAACAATGCAGAAAACCAATCAAAGATGTGAAGAAAACAAAATCACTGATAAAACCACTTATAATGCAAAGCAAAGGAAATGATAGATGGAAAAGGTATTAGAAAGACGTCGAAGACTAACACTAAGATAAAAACCAAAATGTCTTAGATAACTGGAAAAAATAACAGATAAACCGGAAATAATAAAATAGCATTTATATCTAATTTAGAAAAGAAAAACTATCAAAAATAATAAAATTTTAAAATAATATTATTTTTTAAAAATCTAAGGAAAAAAAATTGAATGTGCAAATCCCAGGGGCTCCCATAACTAGAAAAGTTAATGAACTTAATTCAATTAAAAATTAATAAACAAGAGAGTACAACCAGTGACTTTATTGAATTCCTGGGATAAACACAAAAAATCTTATCTCAAAACAGAAAACAGTCCACTTGCAAAAGACTTAGTCTAAAAAATCAAACCCATCTTAAACTTCTGTACATCATTAGACATCATATGTTATTGTCCATGTTTGAAGTCAACAAAAAGAAATCCAAGATCATACACTCAAAAATATACCAAATCTATCTGAAGATACTATTCAACTAAACTTAATCTGATTAATCCAAGTGAAAATTTTGTCAATGGAGGAAGAAATCTTGCTACAAAAATCCTTGCAATGAATACTGACTCAGAAAAAAATAATTATAAATAACTGTCACTCTAAGGTCTGAAATATGTAAGTTAATTTAAGCTTTCCTGGCACTTCTACTATTCTTTTTTCATTATCTGTTGTTTATAGACCGCACAGAGCAGGTCCTGTGATGGTCCCCTCTTAGTGAAAATTGAGATGTGTATACATGTGGTATAAGAAGAGTAAATGTATTCAACATTAGTAATTTTCCCTTATCAACTTTATGATCATTTATTTAACATGACATGGGGCGGCAGTAGGGGGGCATGTTTTTATTTTACTAGGAGACTGATTATTTAATGCGACTATTTCTTTTCTAGAATTATCCAAGGAGTGAGAAATTTATTCCAGGTGACCTACATGTGGAAATAATCTTCTTTGTAGATGCAGACATAAAAGTGATGCTAGGATAATATATATTTCCTTCAAAGAATGCTTACAAAAGTATAAGCCACAACTACTGCCTATTATTGTGGTGCATGTATGTCTGTGTATATGTGCATTTTTTTGAACAGCATGAACTAACAACTCTTGTATGTTTCCCCTTCTTCAGCAGAGTATTTATATTTGTACTTAATTCTGAGCTTGCTACATATAATATTTTGCCAAATATGATTTAAAGTCATTTTCACATGGCTTAACATTATAAATATTGACTGTGTAAGAACATAGACCATATTTACCTAAAATGAGGATTTTGATCCAAGTACATGAGAATTTGAAATTGAAAATATGCAAAACTCTAATTTAGTCCAAGATCTTCAGGAGCATCTGATGGATGTGACTTGTCCTCACTGCCAATGCACTCAGTTTAGACTTTGATTTCAAGATTTACTCTCCGCTGTGTGTCAGATTTTAGTCACTGCTGTGGGCAATCAAATTATAATAATCAACCTATAAGCCAAAACCAGAAGGATAATAATCCTGTACTGTCTAATCTTCTTTCTGTCTCTCTGGTATTTGTTTTCTAGAAACAAAAACAAAGCAACCACATAATGAATCACTGACAATACAAAATTCTCTGAAAACTTTCTTCATACTCCTCTACTCATCTATCCCCCCGCCCCCAAGAATCCTGTGATTAAACAGACTAAAGTGACCTCAAGCGTCATTGAACACATTTAAATCGTTCTCCTCTGCATACTTTGTTTTTTATTACAAAATTACTGTTTTCAGCAACCTCTAGTTAAATGTTACTTAAGGAGGTGAAATAATGAGTGTATCCAAATGTATGTAGGTAAGTGTCCAACTCACTCCCCTAATAAAAAGACAAGTATTCTCTGAAAATTTAAATAATGGTATTGCTTCCTTTTTGCTTTGCTTTCTCTTTTCTTTCCTCCATGTATTTCTTTTTTTCTTCTCCTCTCTCTCTTCCCTTCATCCTTCCTTCCCCTCCTCCCTATCTTCCTTCTATCCTCTTTCCTTTCTCCCTCTTAATCTAAAACTATTATGTGGCCTGAACAAGTCAGGAGTCTTTGTGGGGATGGAGCAGTGGTACAGGTCTGGGGATGAAACCCAAATAGAGTGAAAAGCATTTGGGAGGGAGAGCATCAGAGACTATACACGTTATCAGAGTTTACGAGAAGAGTATATGACAGGAGCATAGAGTGGTGTCTCAGAGCCTGAACAGAAAGAGCAAGGATCTGAGAAAGAGAAAAAAAGTGCTGAGAAAACATCCTGATTGGTTGCTAGAGCCCAAATGGAGGAGGGGGTGCCTTTGCAAAGGGAAAGGCAGCTGTGACAATGGAAAACTGGATTATATGATGGGAACATCAACTCCATAGTAAATATACTGTAGTTGAGTGGAGCTGGATTTCTTATTTAAAGAGGAGGTTCAGTTCAGCTCAGTTCAGTCACTCAGTCATGTCCGACTATTTGTGACCCCATGGACCGCAGCATGCCAGTCTTCCCTTTCTGTCACCAACTCCCAGATCTTACCCAAACTCATGTCATTAAGTTGGTGATGCCATCCAACCATCTCATCTTCTGTTGTCCCCTTTTCCCACCTTCAGGTTTTCCCATCATCAAGATCTTTTCATATGAGTCAGTTCTTTGCAGCAGATGGCCAAAGTATTGGAGTTTCAGCTTCAACATCAGTCATTCCAATGAATATTCAGGACTGATTTCTTTTAGGATTGGCTAGTTTGATCTCCTTCCACTCCAAGATTCTCTCAAGAGTCTTCTATAACACCACAGTTCAAAAGGATCAATTTTTCAGCTCTCAGCTTTCTTTATATTCCAAATCTCACTTCCATACATGACTACTGGAAAAACCATAGTTTTGACTAGACAGACCTTTCTTGGCAAAGTAATGTCTCTGCTTCTTAATATGTTGTCTAGGTTGGTCATAGCTTTTCTTCCAAAGAAAGAAATTTCTTTAATTTCATGGCTGCAGGCACCATCTCCGGTGATGTTGGAGCCCCCCAAAAATAGTTTCTCACTGTTTCCATTGTTTATCTATTTGTCATGAAGAGATGGGACTGGACACCATGATCTTAGTTTTCTGAATTTTGAGTTTTAAGCCAACTTTTTCACTCTCCTCTTTCACTTTCATCATGGGGCTCTTTAGTTCTTCTTTGCTTTCTGTCATAAAGATGGTGTCATCTGCATATCTGAGGTTATTTATATTTCTTTTGGCAACCTTGATTCCAGTTTGTGCTTCATCCAGCCAGGAAATTCTTATTATGTACTCTGCATATAAGTAAAATAAGCAGGGTAACAATATACAGCCTTGACATACTTTTTTAACTATTTGGAACCAGTCTGTGGTTCCATGTCCAATACAAATTGTTGATTCTTGACCTGCATACAGATTTCTCAGGAGGCAGCTCTGGTAGTCTGGTATTCCCTTCTCATCTCTTGAAGATTTTTCCACAGTTTGTTGTGATCCACACAGTCAAAGTCTTTGGCTTAGTCAATAAAGCAGAAATAGATGTTTTTCTGGAAATCTCTTGCTTTTTCAAGGTCCAGCATTTGTTGGCAATTTGATCTCTGGTTCCTCTGCCTTTTCTGAATTCATCTTGAAAACCTGGAATTTCATGGTTCATGTACTGCTGAGGCCTAACTTGGGGAAGTTTGAGCATTACTTTGCTAGCATGTAAGATGAGTGTAATTGTGTAATTGTGTAGTGTAATTGTGCAGTAGTTTGAACATTCTTTGGCATTATCTTTCTTTGGGATTGGAATGAAAACAAATCTTTGCCAGTCCTGTGGCCACTGCTGAGTTTTCCAAATATGCTGGTTTATTGAGTGAAGCATTTTCACAGTATCATCTTTTAGGATTTGAGAGAGCTTAAATGGAATTCCATCACCTCCACTAGCTTTGTTCATAGTGATGCTTCCTAAGGCCCATTTGACTTCTTATTCCAGGATGTCTGGCCCTAGGTGAGTGATCACATCATTTGGTAATCTGAGTCATGAAGATCTTTTTTTGTATAGTACTTCAGTGTATTCTTGCCACCTCTTCTTAATATCTTCTGTTAGGCCCATACCATTTCTGTCCTTTATCGTGCCCATCTTTGCAAGAAATGTTCCCTTGACATCACTAATTTTCTTGAAGAGATCTCTGCTGCTGCTGCTGCTGCTAAGTTGCTTCAGTCGTGTCCAACTCTGTGCAACCTCATAGACGGCAGCCCACCAGGCTCCCCTGTCCCTGGGATTCTCCAGGCAAGAACACTGGAGAATCCCAGGGATGGGGGAGCCTGTTTCCCATTCTATTGTTTTCCTCTGTTTCTTTGCATTGACCACTGAAGGAGGCTTTCTTACCTCTGCAAGCTATTATTTGGAACTCTGCATTCAAATGGGTATCAGTTTAGTTAAGTCACTCAATGTGTCCAACTCTCTGCAACCCCATGAACCACAGCACGCCAGGCCTCCCAGTCCATCACCAACTCCTAGAGTCCACTCAAACCCACGTCCATTCAACATATCATCCTCTGTTGTCCCCTTCTCCTCCAGCCCTCAATCTTTCCCAGCATCAGGGTCTTTTCAAATGAGTCAACTCTTTGCATCAGGTGACCAAAGGATTGGAGTTTCAGCTTCAACATCAGACCTTCCAAGGAACACCCAGGACTGACTGATCTCCTTTAGGATAGACTGGTTGGATATTCTTGCAGTCCAAGGGACTCTCAAGAGTCTTCTCCAACACCACAGTTCAAAATCACCAATCCTTCGGCGCTCAGCTTTCTTCACAGTCCAACTCTCGCATTCTCACATGACCACTGGGAAAACCACAGCCTTGACTAGGTGAAGTCGCTCAGTCGTGTTCGACTCTTTGCGACCCCACAGACTGTAGCCTATCAGGCTCCTCTTTGCGACCCCACAGACTGTAGCCTACCAGGCTCCTCTGTCCATGGGATTTTCCAGGCAAGAGTGCTGGAGTGGATTGCCATTTCCTTCTCCAGGGGATCTTCCCGACCCAGGAATCTAAGCTGGGTCTCCCACATTGCAGGCAGACGCTTTACCATCTGAGCCAACAGAGAAGCCCTAGATGGACCTTTGTTGGCAAAGTAATGTCTCTGCTTTTCAATATTCTATCTAGGTTGGTCATAACTTTTCTTCCAAGGAGTGAGCATCTTTTAATTTCCTGGCTGCAATTTCATCTGCAGTGATTTTGGAGCCCACCAAAAAAAAAGTCTGACACTGTTTCTACTGTTTCCACAGCTATTTCCCATGAATGATAGGAACAGATGCCATGATCTTTGTTTTCTGAATGTTGAGCTTTAAGCCCACTTTTTCACTCTCCACTTTCATCAAGAGGCTTTTTAGTTCCTCTTCACTTTCTGCCATAAGAGTGGTGCCATCTGCATATCTGAGGTTATTGATATATTTCCTGGAAATCTTGATTCCAGCTTGTGCTTCTTCCAGCCCAGCGTTTCTCATGATGTACTCTGCATAGAAGTTAAATAAGCAGGGTGACAATATACAGCCTTAATGTACTCCTTTTCCTATTTGAAGCCAGTCTGTTGTTCCATGTCCAGTTCTAACTGTTGCTTCCTGACCTGCATATAGGTTTCTCAAGAGGCAGGTTAGGTGGTCTGGTATTCCCATCTCTTTCAGAATTTTCCACAGTTTATTTTGATCCACACAGTCAAAGGCTTTGGTATAGTCAATAAAGCAGAAATAGATGTTTTTCTGGAACTGCTGCTTTTTCCATGATCCAGCGGATGTTGGCAATTTGATCTCTGGTTCCTCTGCCTTTTCTAAAACCAGCTTAAACATCAGGAAGTTTATAGTTCATGTATTGCTGAAGCCTGGCTTGGAGAATTTTGAGCATTACTTTACTATTGTGTAAGATGAGTGCAATTGTGCAGTAGTTTGAGCATTCTTTGGCATTGCCTTTGTTAAAACTGACCTTTTCCAGTCCTGTGGCCACTGCTGTTTTCCCAATTTGCTGGCATATTGAGTGTAGCACCTTCACAGCATCATCTTTCAGGATTTGAAATAGCTCGACTGGAATTCCACCACCTCCACTAGCTTTGTTCATAGTGATGCTTTCTAAGGCCCACTTGACTTCACATTCCAGGATGTCTGGCTCTAGGTGAGTGATCACACCATCGTGATTATCTCAGTCATTAAGATCTTTTTTTGTACAGTTCTGTGTATTCTTGCCACCTCTTCTTAATATCTTCTGCTTCTGTTAGGTCCAGACCATTTCTGTCCTTTATCGAGCCCATCTTTGCGTGGAATGTTCCCTTGGTATCTCTAATTTTCTTGAAGAGATCTCTAGTCTTTCCCATTCTGTTCTTTTCCTCTATTTCTTTGCATTGATCACTGAAGAAGGCTTTCTTATCTCTTCTTGCTATGCTTTGGAACTCTGCATTAGATACTTATATCTTTCCTTTCCTCCTTTGCTTTTCACCTCTCTTCTTTTCACAGCTCTTTGTAAGGCCTCCCCAGACAGCCATTTTGCTTTTTTGCATTTATTTTCCATGGGGATAGTCTTGATCACTGTCTCCTGTACAATGTCACGAACCTCAGTCCACAGTTCATCAGGCACTCTATCTATCAGATCTATTTCTCACTTCCACTGTATAATCATAAAGGATTTGATTTAAGTCATACCTGAATGGTCTAGCGGTTTTCCCTACTTTCTTCCATTTGAGTCTGAATTTGGTAATAAGGAGTTCATGATCTGAGCCACAGTCAGCTGCCGGTCTTGTTTTTGTTGGCTGTATAGAGCTTCTCCATCTTTTGCTGCAGAGAATATAATCAATCTGATTTCAGTGTTGACCATCTAGTGATGTCCATGTGTAGAGTCTTTTCTTGTGTTTTTGGAAGAGGGTGTTTGCTATGACCAGTGCATTCTCTTGGCAAAATTCTATTAGCTTTTGCCTTGTTTCATTCCATATTCCAAGGCCAAATTTGCCTGTTACTCCAGGTGTTTCTTGACTTCCTACTTTTGCATTCCAGTCCCCTATAATGAAGAGGACATCTTTTTTGGGTGTTAGTTCTAAAAGATCTTGTAGGTCTTCATAGAACCATTCAATTTCAGCTTCTTCAGCATTTCTGGTTGGGGCATAGACTTGGATTACTGTGATATTGAATGGTTTACCTTGGAAACGAACAGATCATTCTGTGGTTTTTGAGACTGCATCCAAGTACTGCATTTCGGACTCTTTTGTTGACCATGATGGGTACTCCATTTCTTATAAGGGATTCCTCCCCAAAGTCATAGATATAATGGTCATCTGAATTAAACTCACTCATTCCAGTCCATTTTAGTTCATTGATTCCTAAAATGTCAGTGTTCACTCTTGCCATCTCGTGTTTGACCACTTCCAATTTGCCTTGATTCATGGACCTAATATTCGAGGTTCCTATGAAGTATTGCTCTTTACAGCATGGACCTTGCTCCTGTCACCAGTCACAACCACAACCGGGTATTGTCTTTGCTTTGGTTCCATCCCTTCATTCTTTCTGGAGTTATTTTTCCACTGATTTCCAGTAGCATATTGGAATACCTGGGGAGTTCCTCTTTCAGTATCCTGTCATTTTGACTTTTCATACTGTTCATGGGGTTCTCAAGGCAAGAATACTGAAGTGGTTTGCCATTCCTTTCTCCAGTGGACCACATTCTGTCAGACCTCTCCACCATGACCCGCCCATCTTGGGTGGCCCCACAGGCATGGCTTAGTTTCATTGAGTTAAACAAGGCTGTGGTCCTAGTGTGATTAGATTGACTAGGTTTCTGTGATTATGGTTTTAGTGTGTTTGCCCTCGCCCTCTCACAACACCTAATGTCTTACTTGAGTTTCTCTTACCTTGGGTGTGAGATATCTCTTCATGGCTTCTCCAGCGAAGCATAGCCACTGCTCCTTACCTTGGAGGAGGGGTATCTCCTCACCACCACCCCTCCTGACCTTGAACGTGGAGTAGCTCCTCTAGGCCCTCCTGTGCTCATGCAACCACCACTCCTTGGATGTGGGGTTGCTCCTCTGGGCCGCTGCCCCTGATCTCGGATGTGGGGTAGCTCCTATCAGCCGCGCTTGTGCACTGTCTCAGCTGCCCTCACTTGTGCGCCGTCGCAGTCACCTACACTTGGGAAGCCTAAGCTCCCCTAATTCTCATCACAGTCAAGAGGTTATGTGTGGTGATATTTGCCAACAGAATGTCAAGGCAGAATAAATAGGTTCTAGAAGAGCTTTTATTCTACATAATTTTAACAATAATATAGATTAATAACCAATTACTGGTCTTGAGGAATCCAAACTAGCTTTTTGTTGTCCACTTGAGAAATTATTGGTAGGTAGAGAGAATTCTCAATTTTAAGCCATTGGTCCCTCAAAATTATATGCTGGAGGAAAGTTCAGAGACCAGTTTTTTTTTTTTAATGCCAATAAAAGATAATGAAGAGAGAATATCATATAACTCAGAATAGATTCACTGTTTCCAGTTCTAAGAATAACTCATTGAAAGGTTTTTAATTTAATCGACTATATATACATAATTCAGCAGAGATGATAACCATAGGATAACAGAATTAGAGATGAAAAATCTCAACATGGTGCCAACAAGAGAGGACATCATTTATCTCCTTGAATTTGGGTGTTCTGCTAAGTTAGATGTGAAAACCTCTTACAAAAATACTGCATAAGTGGAAGATATATGTTTTAAAATTATTCAAACAGAAATACATTTTCAAGGAGGGATGCCATTAAGATTTTGTACTGATAATCTCTAAGTTCCTGAAGCTATAACAGGTCTCATTAAATGTTTAACTCTTTAGCTTCCTTTATGTATCAGGTTAGCCAAAATTGGAAAGTAAAGTATTTTAGACTCTTCCATTCCTCAGTTCAGTGCCCTCCTGACTTATGTTTTTATATCATAAAACCTTAGAAGTCAAGCTTAGTCTCAAATCCACGCTATCTATTCTTATTAGAGAGTGAGTGAAAGTCGCTCAGTTGTGTCTGACTCTTTGTGACCCCATGGACTGTAACTCACCAAAGTCCTCTGTCTATGGAAATCTTCAGGCAAGAATTCTGGAGTTGGTTACCATTTCCTTCTCCAGGAGATCTTCTCAACCCAGGGATTGAACCTGGGTCTCCTGCATTTTAGGTAGGTGCTTTACCATCTGAGCCACCAGAGAAGCCCAAACAGGTTTCTAATTAACTCCTTAATATAAAGGAATTGGAAGTTAAAGAATGTAACTTTAGTATTTTCCAGTAATAACTGTATTTGGAAGTCAGATATATGACAGTTCTCTGAGAAAGGTGTAAATCTTCAAAAAGTACAATATTAGGGACCTGAGCTGATCATTCTCCATCCTCATTATTTCTTGTGGTTGCATAGCTGGAAGTTAACATAGATATGAAAATAATTCCTAACAAAATACAACACACACCCAACAAACACTTGATAAGTATTTACTATCAATTTTGAAAATTGTCATCTTTTTACCACAATCTAGTAAATTATTTTAATTATTCCAGTGTTTATAACTGTATAGTTACTGCAATAAATTTTATCAATATCTTTGTGCCTCAATTTATCAGTAAAAACAAGAAATTACTAAATAGGACAATGTTTTAATAGTTTTAAAAGCATTCCAGTTAGGACATCAACAATATGTTGAAATAAACAACAAGGTCCTACTGTATACAACAGAGAACTATATTCAATATCCTATGATAAACCATAATGGAAACAAATATAATAGGAATGTATATACATACATGTATAACTGAAGCACTTTGTTGTACAGCAGAAATTAACACAATATTGTAAATCAACTATACTTTAATTAAAAGGTTGTTGAATAGTTTTGTTAATATTTTGTCATCAATTTATCATTAACTATAACTGATTTAAATGAATACTGTCAATATCTTCAGAAAGGAAGAGTCTAAAATGTTTCTGCTTTCCAATTTTTCATTAATTTGAAGAAATTTGGGACAGAAGTTTTTAGTATGCTGGTTTTCTGTTCTCTCTAGCAATCTTCCAACTAGACCTGGCCAGATAAACCAGTTCTGCCAGTGAGAAATAGCAGAAATTAACAACTAGAATTTCCAAAGGAAGCTTTTTAAAAAAGAGACAGCTTTGGCAGGCTGGCAGTAGTCTATCTTTCTATTTGTCTGACATGTTGACATGATGCCTATAGGTTGAGCAGTCATTTTGCACCAGTGCTAACAAGCATCAGGGTAAGGAACATATGCCAAAGATGGAGAAACAGAAAGGTAGAATGTGTCTGGCTTCTCTGATGGTATTTTGGGGGAGAGTTTGCCTTTCCCAGGTCTTCATACTGCTATGAGATTAAAACAGTTTTCTCATTTAAACCATAGTTCCTTGGGTTTTATGTTATTTATTTCTAAATACAATCCTAACTGATGCAATATAAATAACCTATTTTTATTACACAACCTAATATAAAACAGTTAATCCTCAGCAGTAGGAAAACAACAACTATAACAGAATTCCACCTTAGCACAACCAAAATGTCAACAGAGAACTATACACTTATCAGATAGCCAAGAAAACTTAGTTCAGGTTTTTCTATCTCATAATTTTTGGTTCTCTAGATTTCTATTTTTAAATTAAATATAGATAGGTATTCTAATAAGAATTAATATTCCATAGCATAAAATGTTCTACCATTGTTTTGCTACCCTTCTCTGCTCACTTTCTATTCTTTGAATTCTCCTCTGAAGCATCTAATTCTCTTTCAATTTATCAGAGTGGTTTCTTTCTTTCTTTATAAAACTATTTTGAGCCAATAAACAGGCCCTAGGGACTCAGTTTCTATAGCAAGGACTAAATCTATTTTCCAACCCTATATGGCTCTCTGCCTAAGAGAATTTTTCTAAAAATGAAATCCATCCTTTCTAAGTGTTTATGCAACAGCAATGAGCTACTGTAATGTTCTCATTGTGCTAGCATCCAGTATGCTCTCATGGAGAATGGGTGAGAATACATAGTTATTTCTTTCATATTGGTAGGTTTTTCTGTCATACCCTTCTGTTCAATTTCCTGCATCTTTTCCTGAAAAGAACAAAAGCAAAGAGAAAAATATGCACATCACAGCCAAACCACATTGTCTTTTACAGAGAGCAAAATGGCTACCCAATGTTAGCAAAAAAAAAAATAGGCATTTCCTTTACCCATGCAAGCATGAAATGACAAAACCAGTATAATAATATATAGGTAAATAAAAGATCAATTGAAATATTATTTCTTCTTTCAGAAATTAAATGAAGTGAAAGCGTTAGTCATTCAGTCATGTCCAACTGTTTGTGACCCCATGTACTGTAGTCCACCAGGCTCCTCTGACCATGGAATTCTCCAGGTAAGAATACTGGAGTGGGAGGTCATTTCTTCTCCAGCAGATCTTCCCTTCCCAGCTTCCCGATCCAACTCAAGTTTCTTGCATTACAGGCAGATTCTTCACTGTCTGAGCCAGGAAATAAATTGCTATAAACTTGTGGCATGATCAGCCTCCAACTGCCCAACTTCCTTAAGTAATTCAAACTGTGAAAAGTATATTACCATGGCTTTTACTAGAATATTTCAATTATGCTGAGTGACTGCTATCTTTTCAATGTGAATCTGTGCATTAAACCAACCAACCAGTGTTCACATACAGTTTCCATATATCTGAGGTATTTATATTTTCAGTTGAATATAGAAAATGGCTAAACACCAGATTTCTTTACCTGTACTCTTTGCCCTAGACTTGCAGTCTTAACGTTTGAAGTCACACTCAGGGAAACATTTCAAAAATGTTTTAGAAAATAGAATGACTTTTAAATTTTGCTTTGGAAATCTAAAAATAAAAATCTGTTCTTTAACATGAGTATTTTTATTTTATGGCTTTTCCAGGTAGCACAGTGGTGGAGAATCTGCCTGCCAATGTAGGAAGTGCAGGAGTTACAGGTTTGATCTCTGGGTTGGGAGGACCTTCTGAAGAAGGAAATGGCACCTGACTACAGTATTCTTGCCTGGACAATTCCGTGGACAAAGGAGCCTGGCAGGCTACAGCAAGGTGTCAGACATGACTGAGTGAGCACAAACACATAATCCTTATCTTTATCAAGTTGTAGCTAATTGATAAAAACTTTGTGAACTGATGCCAGTTTTGGCTTAGTATTAGGGAGTTGGAAAGCTAAGTTCATAAACAATCTCATACAGTGTTAATGCATCAAGAATGTATGTTAACATTAAAAATATAATAGATTTTTTTTTCCTGCTGGGTTTGAGTTTCTCAAGCTTACCAGCAGTCCATGTTTCTGTCCATCATAGTCAACAAAAGAGTCCGAAATGTAGTACTCGGATGCAATCTCAAAAATGACAGAATGACCTCTGTTCGTTTCCAAGGCAAACCATTCAATATCACAGTAATCCAAGTCTATGCCCCAATCAGTAATGCTGAAGAACCTGAAGTTGAATGGTTCTATGAAGACTTATAAGACCTTTTAGAACTAACACCCAAAAGAGATGTCCTTTTCATTATAGGGGACTGGTATATATCAGCAGCACCAGCATTCTCCTGCTGCTGCCTGCTTCACATAAGGCTTCAGTTTCTACCCAGCAATGTGCAAACTACCATTTCAGTCCACCAATAACACCTCTCAAAATAAAAAGACTAAGTCTAGAAGACCTTCATTGCTCCTGATTAGTCATTAGCATTAAGACATCAGATCTACCGATGTGTCTGTCCATTCCTTCTTCCATTTTTTTCCTTCCAAACATTTCCAAGGTCAAACTATATTCTATGTACACTCTTTAAGACAGTAGGAAATGTTTAGAGGATTTTCATCATACACAGTTAACATTTTTTAAAGTTTTGGCATTTAAAGTCATGGGCTTCAGTTATTTGTAATATTTATCTATAATAAATAGTCCATTCCCCAGCGATGGTAAATAAATGAGGCATCACTCCACTGCACTTTTGTTGATTTATGATCGACACAGTGAGTGTGCTCCATTGAACAATGCAAAGAGTGTACAGCTTCAGTTTGTTTTGTTGCTATGTGTACTGTTTAGTCCCAGGATACCTTGACCTGGAAAGAAGCCCTGTTGAGTGACAGGATTACATAGTTCTACCTTCTTGGTAAACTGTCCTGCGCCTCAGAGCCCCCAGCTCAGATATCTATCAGGAGACATGTGGGTCTTGCATTGTACATTCTGGTTTAACCCTAAGCCAAGAACTTTTGCAGAAGCCTGAGTCCTGGGCTTCCTCCCCAGGCAACCTCCACTGTCATAGAAGAAACCAATTCCCACCTGTTACTGCAGCTCTTGTTGACAGGAAATGGGGTCCTCGCCCTTTTCAAAAGAAAGGCAGTGAAAAACTGTTCCCTCGCAGGTGGAGTTGTCTGGCTCATGGAAGGATTAGAAATGAAATTAGCCATTGGAAATTTCATTCAGATCAGTCCAAACATTGCAAAGTACAACAAATGCAGACCTTTCCTTGTTGGTAATCAAGTTCAATTTCTCTCCGTGTCTTTTCTCCAAAGCAGACAGCTGTGCAACCCTTATTAACTGTTTTCATGGACCCAGTTGCTGCTTAGAGTCTAGAGAGAGAGAGCATTTCAGAATTAGCTCTGAGCCCTGACCTTGAAGGACTTGGTGATCTAGTCTGGAAGACCAGAGTCACCCACACAAACTGCTCCATGAACTAGGCAGCCCATGATGGAGCAGCCAGCCCTGTGGGTCAGACAATAAGGAGTCCAGAGCCAACAACAACAGCTAAGTGCATCGTGGAGCCAACTTCAGGAGAAATGGGAATGTGACAGAACAGTATAAATAAGATGCCTGATTTGGACATTTCAACCTCTACTGTTTCCTTTCTTCCAACTTCATTCTCCCTGTAACAGATCAAAACCACTTTGTAGCAGTAATCACTTAAAAATAAATTTTATACTAATATGCCCCCACTTTAAAACAATATTCTTATTTTGGATGGACCTACCATCCATCCATCACCCTGACCCACTCCAGCAAAAGGATGCGTAATCCATCACAGAGCTTTCTGCACATTGTTCCCCTGTTCAAACACATAAATGGCTTCCTACAGCCAACATCAATCAGCCTTTCTTGGAGTTCCACAGTCTCCCCAGCATAGCCCAGCCTCACCCACCTATATGTTACTTACAGCACAAGCGCTTATCCTTGAGAGCATCTTCAGTAACCTCACATTTTCTACCATCCTGGATCTACCTTCTGTGACCTCACGGGAGCATGGTATTTTATAGAGCCAACAATGTATCTAATTTGACTGTTTTCCATGTGTCAGTCTTATCTTTTTAGTTGGATAACATCTTTCAGTAGAAGATGATGCAATATAATTTAAAGTGTTTCCCTTTTTTTTTCCTCAACCTACAACACATAATAAATGTTTAATAAGTCACTCATTGATTCACTTTTATTTCTGTGGAACTAGGGTAAGTTGACCAGCGTAGGAGAATTGCTGCCTGCAGGGTTATGGCTAGGAAAAGACAATGGAGGTGTCCAGGGGGCAAACTTTAAGGAGGCCTTTACTCTCAGGTGTGTCTTGCACTTATAGGACGCAAGAGTGGGTGCCCTCCTTGAATTTTGTGCCCTGGACACCTCACTTGCCTCACTCTCGAAGCTACCCTGACTGTATGGTATGAAGTATTTTTGCATGATCTTTTTTTTTTTAATCAATTTATTTATTTTAATTGGAGGCTAAATTCTTCACAATACTCTCGTGATTTCTTGCCATACATCAACACGAATCAGCCACGGGAGTACATGTGTCCCACATCCTGAACCCCCCTCTCACTTCCTTCCCCATCTCATCCCTGTGGGTTGTCCCAGTGCACCAGCTTTGAGTGCCCTGTTTCATTCATCCAACTCGTACTGGTCATCTATTTCACATATGGTAATATACATGTTTCAATTCTATTCTCTCAAATCAACTCACCCTCACCTTCTTCCACAGAGTCCAAAAGTCTATTCTCCATATCTGTGTCTCTTTTGCTGTCTCGCATATTGGGTCATTGTTACCATCTTTCTAAATTCCATATATATGCATCAATATACTGTATTCGTGTTTTTCTTTCTGACTTACTTCACTCTGTATAATTGGCTCCAGTTTCATCCACCTCATTAGAACTGATTCAAATGCATTCTTTTTTAATAACTGAGTAATATTCCATTGTGTATATGTACCACAGCTTTCTTATCCATTCATCTGCTGATGGACATCTAGGGTGCTTCCATGTCCTGGCTATTGTAAACAGTGCTGTGATGAACATTGGGGTACATGTATCTCTTTCTATTCTGGTTTCCTCAGTGTGTATGCCCAGCAGTGGGACTGCTGGGTCGTATGGCAGTTCTGTTTCCAGTTTTTTAAGGAATCTCCACACTGTTCTCCATAGTGGCTGTACTACTTTGCATTCCTACCAACAGTGTAAGAGGGTTCCCTTTTCTCCACACCCTCTCCAGCATTTACTGTTTGTAGACTTTTTGATAGCAGCCATTCTGACTGTTGTGAGACAGTACCTCATTGTGGTTTTGATCTGCATTTCTATAATCTGTCTTTATATAGTAAAAGTAGATACTGACTTATTTTTTCCTTGTAGCTTGTCATAAAGAGGACCCACATGTGTGTTTGCGTACAAAGAGGTTAATGGTTTCCCTACAATAGCTGCAAAAACATCATCAGAGGATGGTTTTGCCAAGAAGGCTTAAATGAATCAGACCTACCTGATTCAGAGCTTAAATTTACTCTTTACCACCTGAGTCATCCTAATCTCTAAATATTATTTGGCAGAATTTTAAGATAGTAAGAATGAGAAGAAAGAGGAGAAAAGGAGAAGAAGAAGAGAAGAAAAAGGGAGAAAAATCATGAAGATTTAATGCGAACTGATTGGAAATAAATACGTAAAAACACAAAGCCCTATTTAAATGCAACTTACTTTTTTTCTTTGGTTAATAATGATCTTGGCTTGCTTTTATAAGTGTGATTATAATTCACAGAAATTGTTAAAATATAGAACTCCATCTCTGTATATCTCTAAATGTACATAAGCATGCATGCTTGTTAAGTTGCTTTGGTCATGCCTGACACTTTGCGACTCCATGGTCTGTAGCCCTCCAGGCTCCTCTGTCCATGGGATTCTCCAGACAAGAATACTGGAGAGGGTTGCCATTTCCTCCTCCGGGGGATCTTCCCAACCCGGGGACTGAACCCAGGTCTCCTGCATTTCATAAACGATCACATTACAGTTCCTGCATGTGCCTGGCTCTTACCCCTGTAATGCTAGTAAGAGATTGATTCATTCTGAGTTTTTCCAGCCAATATGGTAAGAGGAACGTTGAAAATATATTTGGAGTCAAGGTTATGTGCACTTTCAAGGTGGAAAATATGGAAGTTAGTATATCTTTATATCATTAACAGAAAACTGAGGACTTAGGAGGTACAGCAGACATGAGGACAAAATGATCCATTCAAGTTTGAATTCCTCTGGAAAAAAGAAAGCACTTTAAAATTAAGGGGACCGTTTCCTAATAATTTATACCAATGAGTGTGTGCTAAGTAGCTTCAGTTGTGTCCAACTCTTTGTGACCTTATGGACTGTAGTCCATGTCCATGGGATTCTCCAGGCAAGAATATTGGAGTGGGATGCCATGCCCTCCTCCAGGGGATCTTCCCGACCCAGGGATCGAACCTGACTCTGTTACATCTCCTGCATTGACAGACAGTCTTTACCACTAGTGCTACATGGGAAGCCCCACATCTATATTCAAATATGAAATATGTACCACATATGCTGTGATAAAGCACTTTAGTATTTTCTGAAAGCATTCCATTTAAATATTACAAGCATGCTTGTGATGATGAACTGGGTAAATTTAGTAAAACAGTCTCCCAGTTGAGGACATTCCTATCATTAGACATGAAGTTTCCATGACTTACTCTGGCAAGGGCAGACTTGCATTGACTCAGTGAATACATATATGCCTCGCTCTAAAGCACAGGTGATCTTACCTTAAGTAATTAGGCAATTGTGACTGGCAGACCTAGTTCACGGAGAAGGTGATGGCACTCCACTCCAGTACTCTTGCCTGGAAGATCCCATGGACAGAGGAGCCTGGTAGGCTGTGGTCCATGGGGTCACGAAGAGTCAGACACGACTGAGCGACTTCCCTTTCACTTTTCACTTTCATACATTGGAGAAGGAAATGGCAACCCACTCCAGTGTTCTTGCCTGGAGAATCCCAGGGACGGGGGAGCCTGGTGGGCTGCCGTCTATGGGGTCGCACAGAGTCGGACACGACTGAAGTGACTTAGCTGAAGCAGCAGACCTAGTTCAAAGAACAGTGCATGAGACTAACATGAATAAAACTGTGAAATATTTATTTCTGGGAGGCATATTCAAATACCTATGCTACCAAATCAGGTGACTTCTTAGGACCATATGAACTATTAGCAGTCATGGTAGCATTTGGAGATAAAAATTTTTACCTCTTCAGTGTAATAAATGAATTCATTTTCCCCAAACTAACTTAAAAAAAAAAGGGTTCATTCTGTGCTTTTGTTTCTTTGATAACTCTTTTGCTTGAGTCCCCTGAAGATTTTTACAAATGCTGAATTCTGAATGAAAGGGAGAGTTTTCAACATTATTCTAAGGGAAGCGGCCTCTAAATATGATTTTAAGGAGAAAAAAAAAATGAACCAATGAAAAGGTCTGCTATTAATAGTCCATTAATAATTTAATATTTAGGACAAGTAAGCAAAGCCAGATGTTAACCGAAATGTCTCCCTGTTGGGTCAGAATCTGAATATTCCCCTCCAGCCTTGTGCCCAGGAGTCAGAGCCTGGGCCAAAGACCAAGTCACACAGCTTTCACTGCCCAATCAAAGTTCACTTAATACAATGAAAGCAACATGAAACTAAAGACATGTTAAAAAAAAAACAAAACTCTTTGTACACACAGACACACAGACACACACACACACACACACACACACAGGGACAAAAAAGCCTGGTATTAACAACCTCAAATTCTCTTGGATTAATAGCCCGATTCTATTGGTAGCCCACCAAACTGATGGCTTAAACCCTTCCAGGATTTATCTAAGCGTCTGGGGAGCCTGATTTACTTCTGAATGGTCCATTCATCCTTTGAACGTTTACTCTGTAGCCCATACAGTTATAACCTAAGCTGGATTTCATACATGAAAACTGACCTCCAGCACCCACGACTTTTGCCAAGTCCCAGTGAAGGCTCTTGGAATAATTTAAAGTTTGCCATAATGACAAGTTTAAGATTCAATTATTGAGCGTAGTAAATTTATTTTTACTGTGTTTGTAAAATGGCTTTCGCCCAACTCGTTTCACTCCCCTTCACAGCCAAAAGGCCTAAGATAGCAACGGTCCATCCTCACAGATCGAGGCTGCTCGCACTCCGTTGTTTAACGCCACGTCAAACAGAAGGATTTCTACGGGACTCAGATGGAGACGTTGCTCTTTTGCCTTAGTTTGGGCAAAAAAATTGATTTTCTTCAGATAGCTGTAATGGGTGGTGAGGACGGCAAAGAGCAGTCAGGCCCAGCTCGAGGCAAATGCCAAAAGTTTCCCAGAAGGATAAATCTTGTTTCCTGCCTTACTTCACAGAATTAAGCCTTAACAAGTCATGTTCTGTGGCTTGGATGCTGTGTTTATATCAGCTTTGGTTCCTTGGCTCATGGCTGGGAACATTGTATTGGTCTGTAACCCAGGATGGTTTTCCTGAAGCAAGAAATCACTGTCCTGGGATCTTTATCTCCCATGCTATTTTATTTGTTCTATTAATACGAGCAAATGAGCTCTGAATGGTAAGTGGATCATGGCAGACAGTTACATTGACCAGGTGCAGCCTGCAAAGCCAGTGATTTAGCACTCTGCTTTGGTAAACGTCTTTCCCAGAGTTGTCTGAAAGATGCCTCTTCATAAAGGATTTTGTTTTGGAGAATAATAACAGCACCTCATCTGTGCATGGCCCATTCTCAGTAGATTCAGGAGGAAAATCTCTTCTGTGGAGTTCAGGGTAGGCTGAGAACTTGTGTTCTCTCAGTGTCTTAAATGAAACCAAATCCTCTGGGGATTGCATTCGTTTATGGTTAGTAACAGGCGACTTCCTGTTTCGAAGCAAAATGGGCTTGAAGAGGCTTATAAAAAAGACTCAAAAGGTTTCTTGGACATCAAATGACTCTAGTAAAACATTTTGATGAGTTAAGTGTAAATGCATCAGCAGCATAAGGATTAAATTCCCTTCTAAATAAACATTAACGGAGAACATGTTTGGCAGAATGCATTTTGAGTTTTGCAAAACTGAAAACATTTGAAAAAGGAGTGTGAGATATTTGATGAACTCAGAAAGCAGCCGGATTGCCCATCCCGTACTTGAATATTTTCTTTGGATGTTCTGCAGATGTCAAATAAATTAGGATACAGATATTAAAACCAACGTATGACTCTAGTAAAACATTTTGATGAGTTAAGTGTAAATGCATCAGCAGCATAAGGATTAAATTCCCTTCTAAATAAACATTAACGGAGAACATGTTTGGCAGAATGCATTTTGAGTTTTGCAAAACTGAAAACATTTGAAAAAGGAGTGTGAGATATTTGATGAACTCAGAAAGCAGCCGGATTGCCCATCCCATACTTGAATATTTTCTTTGGATGTTCTGCAGATGTCAAATAAATTAGGATACAGATATTAAAACCAACGACTGCTGCAGAAGTGATCAGCTGCCCTCCGGTTAGAAGGGTGTTTCTGCGGATACCCAGTCCACGTATGTGTGCATGAAGAGAGCCTCGAGGGACTTATAACCCTTTCCTCACTCGCAGGCATCCTCTCTTTTGGGAATCAACTTGCAAGACCTTCTGTTATTCACAGTTCTTGCATCTGTGTTTCTGCCTTTGAGATATTTTGAGCCCCAAAGGGGATTCCTGCTTTGCTACGGATCAGCCATGAAGCTTTTGGTGCCACCAGGCAGATACCAGCTTGGGGCTTCCTTGGGCCACCTTTTATCCAGTAGCCACGGGTCTCATCAAGGCTCTCGTTGTCTCTTACCATCTCTCTCTCTCTCTCTCTCTTTTTTCTGACACACAAAATTGAATGATCCTTCGGCATGGCAGAGGTAACAATGAGGGGGAAAAAAAACAACTGAATCTGACATACAGTTTGAACAGAGTCTCAACTGGACTTGGTAACTAGCTATAGAAAGAGAAAAATCCAATGTCAACTTCTAGAATTGGGTTTCAGGGATTTCTTTCATGGTGAATGAATGAGAAAACTGCCTTTAGGAATCTCCTGAAGTATGAAGTCTTACAGAGTAGGGAAATACATGACTGGCATGCTCTTTATAAAGCAGGTGACCCAGGGTGGCACATCAGCAGATCCAAGGAGAAATCTCACACATGTGTATGCCGCTACCTTGCGGTCTGTAACCACACTGATCTATGATACACGCAAAAAGTAGATACTAAGAAAGTTAATAGGCAAATAGATAGCAGATATTTTGTTTAAATACTTTAAAAACTAAAGCTCTAGTCCAGCATGTCTTAGCAAATGATGAAGTAATTTACAGATAACTGATATCCCACTCTTTTATAAAAAATTATGCAAAAAGTTAATATGCTGTTAATTAAAAAATATTTAAAGCCTAGACAAGGAGTACTCACATCTCTTTTTGAGTTTATTCAATAGTCTGCCCTCCCAACATCTTTATGCATTCATTAAATGGTTTTCCACTAAGGCCAGGAAGAGGCTGAGACTGTTGGCCTCAGCCCTCTCTACTTTCAATTTACTCTACATATGGTTGCCAGAGTTTTCTTTCAAAAGGACTCGTCTTGTCATTCACCTGTTCAATAATCTTTGATGCCTACCAGGTGTCTCCAGAATAAAGTCAAAATTCTTTAACTTGGTGTTCAAGCTCTTCTGGTCTGGCCTTCATTCACCTTTCAGTTCATATCCCCCACCTCATAATCCAGTCACCCCAGACAAATTCCTTGTTCCCAAATTCCACATGTCCATATGCTCTCCTCATACTTGTTACTTCTCAACATTTTGCACACTGGTAAATATTTACTACTAAAGTATTTGTTGAAACAGTTTTCCCATTCAGCGGTCAGTATATGTGGGTGAGGGCTGTGTCTGTTCTGTGTATCTATCGCCAGGTCTAACAGAGCACTTGGAACATAGTAGGTGCCTGATGGAATCTATGAACTGATGGTCACTTGTCTATGTTTTGTACATACTGACTGTATATTTCTATCGCGGCACTTACTGAATTCAATGTCTGTCTAATTGATCTTCCTATTGCTAGTCTTTGAACCCAGAAGGCAGAGGATCTGACTTTATTTCTGTATCCTTGGCTCCAGGGGTAGGTGCTTAGCACAGCTCGGGTACTTAATGTCTTGTTGTTCAGTCACTCAGTTGTGTCGACTCTTTGAGACCACAGACTGCAGTGCACCAGGCTTCCTTGTTCTTCACTGTTTCCTGGAGCTTGCTCAAACTGATATCCATTGAGTCAGGGATGCCATCCAACCATCTCATCCTCTGTCACCACACTTTTCCTCCTGCCCTCAATCTTTCCCAGCATCAGGGTCTTTTCCAATGAGTCAGTTCTTCGCATCACATGGCCAAAGTACTGGAGCTTCAGCTTCAGCATCAGTATTCAATAAATATTTCCTAAATTTATGGGAAGAGCATGTGTTGCAGTAAGATTTTCTAGAAAATCATTTATTAAGGTAAACCTAAAATTCTGAAAGAGATGGGAATACCAGACCACCTAACCTGCCTCTTGAGAAATCTGTATGCAGGTCAGGAAGCAACAGTTAGAACTGGACATGGAACAACAGACTGGTTCCAAATAGGAAAAGGAGTTCTTTACCACTATACCATCTGGGAAGCAAGATTTCTATTGGTGAGGAACAAGTGAAGAGTGATTACTATTTAGTCAGTGAAATGTATCTGTTCCAATGTATGTCACCAGATTCTAATAAGTCTAAGTGATAAACCTTGAACTACACTGGAGAATTATTTTGTATCCTTAGACAGTGCTAGATTAACATATATTAATTTCCCAGGATCTCATTCTCTCATTTTTCAATATTACATTTTGACTATCAAAGTCATCTTTAGAAAAAAAAAATCATGACAGATTTATCCAACTGAAACATCTTCTTTTAGTTTATGTTAGCAATATTTTGGAATTATGTTCATTGATGTTTTTTGTGTTGTGTGTGTGTATCTGTGTGCATGTGTGTGGTATCAAAATTAGGTTAATGTCAACAAATTTTCCTTCATTTTACAAAATTTTATACTTCTGAAAGTAGCATTTTCTAAGGTTCTGAAATTATGTGCTCTTGCAGGTTACTATACTCTTCTGTATTACATACAGATGTTTTACAGTCCAGTAGGTTAGAAAATCCACTGCATGATTATATTGTATGACGAATCATCCTTTAGCTCACATTTCAGTAGTAATAAGCTCTGCTCTATGCTACTGTGTGTTAATATAGCTGTTTTTCATTTCTAGAGCTGACTTTAGGAAGAAAGTTAAGTGAGTGAAGTCTGTCTTCATTCTATTTTTATTCCTTGAGTTATATTTTCTTTCATTCTCTCATGGAAACCTTTACTGGAGAAATACTCAGAGGAGATTATGACACGAATCAATTTAATTATTATTCTGCCAAAAGTAATTTGCATTTAACAGAGGGTAAAGGAATCAAGCACTAGTAACAGTAGAAGTTTAGCACTTGAAAATTGGCTGGAGAAGAGCTCTTTGGGAAAAAAGTAGTGCCAAAAAGAGGGAAAGAGAATGATGCTCTTAGAGTCATGCTTTTCAAGAAATTCTTCTATTTTGACTAAGCCAATTCAAAATGGCCAGCAAACAGGGCCACCCACCTCAGTTTTGTCTTTTCCTTAAAAAAAAAAAAAAAAGCAAAGACCAAAACTGATTTTTGCAAATTAAATGGAGTGCATGGCTATAGTCTATTTTTATTTATCTATAAAAAGTCTTGATTACCATCATTCAATAACAGTATCTAGGTCAGCATTTGCATGAGGTCCAAGATGACTGGGACTTCCCAGGTGGTGCTAGTGGTAAAGAATCTGCACTCCAAGCAGGAGATGCAAGTTTGGTCCCTGGGTTGGGAATATCCCCTAGAGAAGGAAATGGCAACCCACTTCAGTATTCTTGTCTGGGAAATCCCATGGACAGAGAAGCCTGGAGGGCTACAATCCATGTGGTTGTGAAAGAGCCGGACATGACTTGATGACTAAACAACAAAATGATTAGTTCATTCTGGATTCAGGAAAATAGGGAACTGTTTGTACATTAGATAGAGTAGATTTACAAAGATCAGATACAAAGTAGAGTTCAACTAATAATTTACTACTTCAGTAAAATTCAACTATATATCCCCTTTGCTCAAGAAGAGCTCAATAGTATCAAGTGATTATGTTATAGTCTTTAAAAAATTGAATATATCAATTTGAAGCTTCTGAATATTGGCAGGTAAGATGAAAAATTCAGTACTAGAAATCAATTCTTTATATTATGTTTACCATACAATTGCTGCCGCTGCTAAGTCGCTCCAGTCATGTCCGACTCTGTGCGACCCCAAAGAAGGCAGCCAATTGAGGAAGTCACAATTTATCCACACATGTATTTCAAAATAACAACATGAGAATTTATAACACACTTGGGATAGATGTCACCCAGATAAAAAAATAATTTACCAGGGTAGAAACTGTAGAGAAAAATAAAAATTTAATTGAAAATGCAAAGTTCTAATATTACATTCTTATTTCCTTTGAACATGATTAATTTGTATGCATACAATGTCTTTCAAAATATATGTGATTGAATCTTGAGTAGAACAAAATGACCTAGATATACAGTATTTAGACAACATCTTATTATCCATGGTCCAGACTGCAAACTTCTTCAACAAAAGTAGAATATACTTATACCATATAAAATGTAAGTAGCACGCATATAGCAAAATGCATATAGTTATGAAAGAAATGGTAAACCAAAGGTTTACCATTAAAAGAGTTACTGAGTAAAGTATTTTTGCTCTTTCTGTGTCAGTATATACAATTGTATAATATTTTGCTGATGGCAGAGAATATACTATTGTAGAATTGTAAGGAAAAGCTAATTTATAATCATTTATTCTCTTCTTGACTAGTTCGTCCTATGAAAAGTGTAGATGTGTTCAAATTTAATAGAGAAGTGCATATATGAAAATTACTATATGCATGTTGTGAAAGCATAAAAGTGAAATGTCATTCTGAATTTTTTGTGATGGATATTAAAAAAGACAATGGTCTTCACTTGTTCAGTCACCAGGTTGTGTTCGAGTCTTTACGAGCCTATGGAATGCAGCATGCCACGCTTTCCTATCCTTCACCATCTCCTAGTTTGCTCAAACTGATCTCATTTAAAAAAGTTAGTGTCCAGAAAGGATCAATAGTGTTCAGATCTAAATTTTAGAATTTTTTGGCAGTGATTTCAGTACTGACAAAAAGGCTATTCATAGAAAAAAAAGAAAAAATGACCCAAAGAACAAGGGCCCTGTCAACTACTTAATTCCTTTTAAGACTTGTCCACACCATGAACATCAGTCTCACGTTCAGTTTGTGTACACAAAATCTTTTTGTGCTGAGATGGTGAACTTGGCTGAGAAGGTATGTGCCACCTAGAGACACCGTTTTACAATGACTTCTAAAATGAAAACAATAAGCAATAAAGGAACATTGGCTTTTTAGAGGAGAATAGGACTGTCCTTGTTCATTTCACTTAATTGACTGACTCAGTTCCTTGCAGATGAAGAATTGTAGAATTAATCGGCCAGGAAAGACGAAGCATGTTGATGGCAGAATTATGCTAGCCAGTATCCGATTACATTCTAAGTGGAAAGGTTTCTCAGCTGGGCTGATCCTGCATACTTGCAATCTCCACAGAGGAAGCAGAGTGTGAACTGTCAAGTTGCCCAGACTAGTTATACTTTATATGTAACTTGGTTATATTTAGCTAATATAATTCACTGCACACAAGATTACCACTTGTCTGAGTATCTCTAAACTTCTATTTAGAGGTAATAGTTTTTAATTAATTACCTGATATTTCTCAACCTCCATGTGTAAAACCATCAGAAGACTTGAGCTGTAGTACTGGTTCTTGGATTTATTAGCAGTCAGACTTGGAAAAGTCTCTATTTCTTAATCTTTCTGTTTCCTCGGGTGTCATATGTGGATGATTCATATTCTCTTTCCTAAAAATAAAACATGTATGCTTAGTCGCTCAGTCGTGTCTGACCCTCTGTGACCTCATTGACGGTCATCTGCCAGACTCCTCTGTCTGTGGGATTCCCCAGGCAAGAAAACCGGAGTGGGTCATCATTCCCTTCTCCAAGGGACCTTCCCAACCCAGGGATCAAACCCATGTCTCCCGCACAGCAGGCAGATTCTTTACCATCTGAGCCACCAGGGAAGCCCCAAAATAAAACATGGTAATAGATAAAAAGTACTTCTGAAGCTGTAAATTTATATACAAATGTGAGGTCTAATCATCATCGTCACATCATCATATCGTCATGATGCTGACAATAAGCTGCCCAGCAGCTGAAAAGAACAGTCTCCTGTGACCTTATATTACTCTCCAACTCACATGTCTGGTAGATGCCTTCAGAGCTGTCATCTGTCAATGCATACAGTTGGGACAAACTCCATACTGTGACATGGTGGTGTGAGGGATAACTTGTGTGGTTAGATTTAACCAGACAGAGTTGGGACAGTCATTAGTTTCCTGTCATCTTATTGAGTGTAGGATCCATTCCACTGCTAGAGAAAATATGCTTCCACTTGTGACTCTCCTCACAGAGGGTGAGTTTGAAGAAGGGGAAATGAAGCAGTCAGTTGGCACAGCAGTCTCTATGTGAGGGTACCACTTGCTTGGAGAAATATCCGGGAAAGCCAAGTTCCTTGAATTTGTGACTGGGGACAGCTGGGAAACAAAGCCAGTGGATGTTATGTGGCAGGTGGAGGGAACTGCTCATCCTTTGGAAGGTTGAGTTTGGTTTCTCTTCTAGGTGGAACAGAAAAGGAGTGCCTTGAAACACAGCAAGTTTGTGGTCCAAGCATGGAACATCCTGGATCTTTTACACACTGCACTGATTCTTGTGTGATAGTAACTCACTCTCTATTCTTCTTTGAGAAAGAACATTTTATTCCTTCCTCATTTCCAAAGACTGGATTCATAGGAAAATCTCTCGTTTCTGCACGGTGTACAACCACCTCAGTTCTATCTAGTTAATAAGAGGTATTTTGGGCACATTAGGTAAGAGTGCATGAGCTTGGAGGCCATGCTTCTGGGACTCAAATCCCAGTCCCTTTGCTTGTGAGTTCTATGAGTGACAGCTTGTTAACCTCTCTGTGCTCTAAATTACTTACTTGTAAAGTGTGTGTAACAGAAATACCTTTCTCATAGATTTAAATGATACAAAAGATTTAGAGCTTCAAGAAGAGCATCGCCTATATATTAAATACTTAATAAAAGTTTTCATGATGCTGACAATAAGCTGCCCAGCAGCTGAAAAGAACAGTCTCCTGTGACCTTATATTACTCTCCAACTCACATGTCTGGTAGATGCCTTCAGAGCTGTCATCTGTCAATGCATACAGTTGGGACAAACTCCATACTGTGACATGGTGGTGTGAGGGATAACTTGTGTGGTTAGATTTAACCAGACAGAGTTGGGACAGTCATTAGTTTCCTGTCATCCTATAGAGTGTAGGATCCATTCCACTGCTAGAGAAAATATGCTTCCACTTGTGACTCTCCTCACAGAGGGTGAGTTTGAAGAAGGGGAAATGAAGCAGTCAGTGGGCACAGCAGTCTCTATGTGAGGGTACCACTTGCTTGGAGAAATATCCGGGAAAGCCAGGTTCCTTGAATTTGTGACTGGGGACAGCTGGGAAACAAAGCCAGTGGATGTTATGTGGCAGGTGGAGGGAACTGCTCATCCTTTGGAAGGCTGAGTTTGGTTTCTCTTCTAGGTGGAACAGAAAGGGAGTGCCTTGAAACACAGCAAGTTTGCGGTCCAAGCATGGAACATCCTGGATCTTTTACACACTGCACTGATTCTTATGTGATAGTAACTCACTCTCTATTCTTCTTTGAGAAAGAACATTTTATTCCTTCCTCATTTCCAAAGACTGGATTCATAGGAAAATCTCTCGTTTCTGCACGGTGTACAACCACCTCAGTTCTATCTAGTTAATAAGAGGTATTTTGGGCACATTAGGTAAGAGTGCATGAGCTTGGAGGCCATGCTTCTGGGACTCAAATCCCAGTCCCTTTGCTTGTGAGTTCTATGAGTGACAGCTTGTTAACCTCTCTGTGCTCTAAATTACTTACTTGTAAAGTGTGTGTAACAGAAATACCTTTCTCATAGATTTAAATGATACAAAAGATTTAGAGCTTCAAGAAGAGCATCGCCTATATATTAAATACTTAATAAAAGTTACTGTTCTTATGGACCTATGCAAATTTGATCACTCAGCATGAAAAGTCTTAGAAGCAATACTTGCTGACTGAGGTAGAGGTGGAACCTTCCATTTATTGATCACATATATTGATCTCCTACACTGTGCCAGGCATTTAATCCTCAAATAATCATATGTATTCCTTTGTTTAAAGGTGAGAAAATCGAAGCTCTGAGTGACTTACTGAGGTTACACAGCAGGTAGCAGATAAAAGGAGATCTCAGGACCACCTGATTCCAGTGGCCTTTCTGCTGTTTTTGTATTATTCTGTATCAGAGTCTTTGTTCTTCCTTCAGTTGTCTCTCTTCACTTCTAAGTCAAAACACTTTAAAACCACATTTACACATGGTTCCCATGGCATGCCCAGAGGAATTCTTGGAGAAATATAATTATCCAGGAAAAAGTTGTGCATCTCTTCCTTCTCATAATCCTCCATGTAACTATGAAAGAAAAATATTCTCTTTACAGACACTACTTCTTCGAATGGTTAAACTCCAACAACAAATGCTCACATAGAGATACAAATAGGCTTTCCTCTATTTACTGACATACTTATACACATATGCATATTAGGAATCAGGATGTGAGTAGGACTTACATCTGAAGCAACAATTGATCGCATCGTGTCTACTAAAAATTGAAAGAAAATTTTACAGCACAAACTTGGCTGTTAAGATTACATGGAAACAATTAATTTTGACCTAGTTTGTTGCTTGAGTTTTGAGAGAAGTAGCTGACCAGAAACTGAAAGAAGTAGGAATAAAAACTGGTTTCTGGGGGGTTCTGTGGACAGTTTGGGAGAGGAACAGACATTGCTTCCTGGTCTAAGAATGCTCCAGCAATTAAAAACAACAACAAAATCCTGGAAAGCAAAAGCAAGCAAACAACACCAGGAAAGGCTCAACTCTGTGGCCTGATTTGAGGACTATGTCTAAGTAATATACTTTCTTTGAAGAGAAGGGAAATGTGAGGAAGGGTGCAGGACCTCACATTTTAAGGAATGTTGTGTGTACCATTCTAGAAGCACCATCCCAGCAAGTCTCAGGGTCAGCCAGCTTCATGGACAATGAAGAAAGTACTATGTAGAAATTCATGGACAGTGAGGAAAGTACTGCTGTAGAAATTCAGCCGTGTGGTGACCAAGACAGAGATTACTCCCCTCCATAACCAGGAGCATCTTTGGATGGCTAACATGACAGCCCATTGAGTGCCTCTTCTCAGTCCATAGGGGATCCAGAGGATGACAGCATTTAAGAAAATGTAGGTGCTCTCTATGCCCTCCACCATCAGACACGCAGTCAAAGGAAAGAAATCACAGTGTAGGATTGGTGTTCCTGAGGACCACATAAAAATAGGTTTTGTGATTTGCTCAAACACTGACTATACATCAGGCTTTTGTAGCCCGAGGGGCCAATTTTATAAACACACACACCCACGCACCTACTATTATCATAAATATGCTCTACACACACACACACACACACACACACAAAAAAAAAAAAAAGTGAAAGGGTGTTAGTTGCTCAGTCCTGTCTGACTCTTTGTGACCCTATTGACCCCACCAGACTCCTCTGTCCATGGAATTCTTCAGGCAAGAATACTGGCTTGGTAGCCATTCCCTTCTCCAGGGGATCTTACTGACCCAAGGATTGAACCTGGGTCTCCTGTATTGCAGGCATATTCTTTATCAGGGAATCCAAGGCACACATATTAATATTTATCTGAGCTAAGGGTAGGAGAGGTCTTGTACTACAAATACGAAATCATCCATGGAGAACTGATAATCTAGGCCTTCAACTGAGTTCCAAAATGATGGATAGAACTACATTTCAGTAGAATTGATTTCCTTTACAATCCTATGTATTTAATTTAATTCAGCTAAAATCAATATTCTGAGAAGGATCCATACATAAGGTTTATCCAGCTATCAAGAGATTATAACTTAGGCTCCTGCTCCAGGGGATTGAGTTGAAGGCAAGAGGAGTTGGAAGATATTGCACATATAAGTCAAACCTCAGAGATCTAGAGAGGTGGTTAGGATAGGATCCCTGACAATGATGGACGCCTCATAGTAACATAATTCTTCCTTTAAAATGATGGTTGGCCCACTATAATTATAAAAGTCTCCTCTATCACTTTTTTTCAAAAACTCTATATCCATATTTCCTTGGGTACCTTTTGAATATCTCTTGTGAAATGTTTATTTCAAACAAAATGCTTTTAAAATTTTCAACATTTACCCTAGCATATCCACTTATTAGATTTGTAAGAGCTCTCCAGGGATAGTTGAAAACATGCCGTGATATTAACTTAAGCATCTATACTTTATTCCAAACATATCAAAATAAGTTATATCATGGGTAATAATGCACATTTCTTATCTGATTATAATTTCCAGTGTCATATATCATGTTCAGCAAATACTAATTACTACTAACTGGCATTTGATTGAAGCAGTAAAGAGGTGGATTCATTCTGTTTCATTAATTGATTCAAGTTGGGTTTTGGCCAAGGCTTATAACCTAAATGTCCAATAATAAGGGAATGATTAATTGAATCTTAGCACATCCATATGACAGAATAATGTGAACCCATTAAAATGGTATTTTAGAAGAATACTTAGTAAAACTGGAAAATGTGTATAATAAATTTACTATCAGTACTACATGGAGAATAAAATCCAGTTTCATCATCTTGGATGCTAAGGATCTGCATAGTTATGGGCTCTTGCACAACTATACTTTATACCTTAAACTATACTTTACATCTCAAACACCTATCTCCCTCAGTTGTCACACTTCATCCACTCTGGTTTTTCTTCTATTTCGCTAACAGGGCAAGACTTTTCCACTGTCAGGACTTTGCATTATCTCTTCTTACTTCCTGAAAGGCCCTTCCTTATATCATCACGTGAACAACACCTTCTTGTCACTGAAAAGGGCCTTCTCTGACCACTTACTTTCTAGTATATCACTTTATTATTTTATGTATTACTTCTTACTATCTGATATTGCTTTATTTATTTTTAGTTTAAAATTTCTACACTTCCCTCTAGAATGCAAACTCTTTACAATCAGCAACATTTTGTTTATTTCTTGTTCGGTGTTTTATTTCAGTGTTTTGAAAATACTTGGCACTTAGTAAATTCCAGCACGTATGATGAATAAATAAACAAACCAGTACTCTTTTTTAATTTTAAAAATAAAGTGTCTACTTTAGAAATCTTCAAAAAATATAAAGGAGAAAATTAGAATATAAATTATTGATAATGACTTCAGAGATAATTATTGTAGACATGCTGATATATGTTAAGGCAGAGACAAGTGAATGTATGACAGTTGTGGTCATCTAACTGCACTCCCTGTTTAGTTATCCTCTTTTTCTTGCTTTTTTTCTCTCCCTTCTTCTCAGAAACAGAAAATAAGCTTCTCTCATAACTCTTGCATAATAGTTTAGTGATACTTTTAATTTCTTATAAACCACTCCCTTGAATTTTATCAACATATGAATATTTATTTGTCCAAAAATAGTGCTCTCCCAAACAAGTATTCTGGTACTCTTGCTGTTCTGCTCTTCTGAAACACAGAGCAGGGCATGGTGATGGGATAGTCCTTTGCGGTGGGTCAGAGAACATTTTCAAGGGGAACTGACTTCTCAGCTGAGACCTGAAATGTTTCCAAATCAGCCACACTAAGCTTATGATGTTGAAGACCTGGAAGGTGGGAGAGACAGAGTCCAAATGGAGAGAACTACGATATACATAAAGGTCTGAGAACACAGAACATTGAACTTTAGGAGAAATAAAGGTCATCCCATTTTACTCCTAATGTGTGCTGTGTCAGAGACTTTTGATTCTGGGCAAGTAGGCAGAAGCCAGGTAAGAAGGGTCTCATATTAGGTAGTGTTTCACAAAGGGCAAAATGTCTTTTAAGTGTTTTCAGCACAGAACTATGATAACCTTTTACACAGATTATCCAAACTGCTTATGATGAAATATGGAAAGAGAAAACATTTTGCAACTTTTGTGCCTATACAAATATACAATGAATGTTTTTTCATACCTAAAAGGAGAAGACAAGAAAGCTTATGCAACATGTGTTCTAGATTTCCTTCAACAACCCATGCATCAAGCAAGAGACAAAAGAAAAGGTGTCCTTGGTGGCTGCTAATAGTGAGACTCTTATGATCTGTGTCAAAGTTGCCTTTACTCACTATTATGCCAAGTCAGATGCAAAGGGCCACTATGATTTAGCTGGCATGACAGCTGCCATAAAAGGATCATAAAATACTCTCTTTCTTCATGGAGAGTAGGTTCCTTCTCTGGATGGTCTTTACTTAGACAGGAAGCTCCAGCAGGATCTCTGAAGGCAGCCTCACCCTTTTCTCCACAGATGTAAGATAGTAATGCTTCCTCCTGGTGACTGTTCCACATGTTGGCCAGAGATAGTCTTGTTCTTAATACTAATTCCAGATTGTTTTGGCTTTACCCTCCATCTGCTTTTCTCAGTCCTGTAACTTTCAGAATTTACTTAATATCTCTGCTATGTGAATGGTGCCCCTCTCTCCTTTCAGTGACTTATTAATATCTCCTTCCAGCCTGTTCTCACAAATATTTTAATTTTTCAAAGATATGGGTAGAAAACAGGTTTTAAAGAGGGATTGTTGTTGTTGTTTAGTCGCTCAGTCATATCTGACTCTTTGTGACCCCATCAAGCTTTTCTGTCCATGGGATTTCCCAGGCAAGAATATTGGAGTGAGTTGCCATTTCTAGGGGCTCTTCACAACCCATGGATTATACCTGCATCTTCTGAATTAAGACTGATTCTTTACCACTGAGCCACCTTGGGAGCCCCTTTAAAGGGGGTAGGTTAGGCAAATTACTGTGAGTAGACCACTCAGCATCTTAGAAATATAAGTTTTTTTTAACAGCGTAAAGAGGGATGGTCTATTATTTGAGAGACTTTTATAGCCTTATTTTTAATTAATTTTTATTTTTTAGTTTGTTTTGCTTTACAATACTGTATTTGTTTTGCTATACATTGACATGAATCAGCCATGAGTGTACATGAACTCCCAATCCCGACCCCCCCTCCCCCCTCCCGCCCCACACCCTCTCTCTGGATTATCCCCGTGCATCAGTCCCAAGCATCCTGCATCCTGCATCAAACCTGGANATACTGTATTCGTTTTGCTATACATCGACATGAATCAGCCACGAGTGTACATGAACTCCCAATCCCGACCCCCACCTCCCCTCTCCTGCCCCACACCCTATCTCTGGATTATCCCCGTGCATCAGTCCCAAGCATCCTGCATCCTGCATCAAACCTAGACCGGCAATTCATTTCACTTATGATATCATACATGTTACACTGCCACTCTCCCAAATCATCCCACCCGCTCCCTCTCCCTCTCCCACAGAGTCCAAAAGGCTGTTCTATACATCTGTGTCTCTTTGTAATTCACTAATATTTATTGAGCTCCATTTGGTGATCCAAGATTTAAAAAAAAAAAGGGGGGGGGGAATCTTTCCTCAAGACAAGCAAATATCTAATCCCCTTATCCTGGAGCTGCTTCCCTCACAGTTACTCAAAGACTTCACTCTTTTCACTATTCCTGTCTTTTTTTGTATTAGTTTTCTGTTGCTGCTACAACAAATTATTAAGGACTTAATGGTTTAAAACATCACCAAATTATTATCTTATAGTCCTGGAGGTCAGATATGTGAACTGGGTCTTATGGGCTAGAATCAGTGTCATCAGCAGAGCTGCACCCTTTCCTGAGACTCTAGCAGAGAATCCATCCCTTGCTCTTTCCAGATCCTAGGGGCTGCACACACTTCTTGGCCACTGTAGCAATGCTCTTGCCTCTTCTTGATAATCACATCTCCTTCTGTGATTCTGACTCTCCTGACTCCCTCTTCTAAGGACTCTTGTGGTTAAACTAAGCTCACCTGGAAAATCCAGGACAGGCTTCCTATCTCAAAACCCTTAATCTTAATCACATATGCAAAGTCCCTTGTAACTGTACATGCCTTATTCACAGGTTCTGGGTATTAAGACAGGAGTGTCTTTTGGGAGGGAGCATGATTCTGCTTACTACACTCCTGCATCATCAGTTTATATCACTGTTACTTGTTCTTTGTTTCTTCTAATTTACCTTTATGCTTTTATTTTTCTCATCTGGAAATAGTAATAAAAGACGTACATACAACCTAGAGTTTTTGGAAGGAGAGTGCACGAAAGAGTCTGGCACGCATCATACATTTAAGATGCTATTAGTATTTGGGGGGTGATATAATTTTACAACCACCTTCATGAGGTTAAAATTTCCATCATCCACCCATACTGATGGTAAATAGTAGGACTTATGAGGCGATATATGAGAATTTAATATGATATAATATTTCAGTAATTGATTCTAGGAGCATATATGCTCACATTTTGAACAGTTTAATCTTTGAATTACCCTTGAAGAATCATTGATATTTTAGCAACTCTAGCAGAAAATGATTTTGCAATTTCGGTTTTCTTTCTCATCTGTGACAGATAAAACATCTGCATTTTCTATTTTTCTTTCTCCCACATATGTTGAGGGAAATTATGATTATTTCCATCGAGATTTTGCACCCCTGCCACATCTAGTGAGTATCCCTGTTGTGTCAGCTCCTTCTTTAGATTTCTGTCATATAGTTTTAAGATAACAAATAGAGCATCATAAATTTAGGACAAATAGAGAGAAAGATATATAAACTGAGTCTTGCTGGGAAGGGCCTTGTCTCTTTAAGAGAGAATGGTGGCTTATAGGAAAAGAAGTAGGGGTTCAGAGCTACAGGCAAGTGAGCTTTTGAGGAAATCAGTTCTAATTCAAGGGTAGGGCACTGGTGATGACAGAATGAAAATATTTTAAAGATTTTCAGTGCAATGAAAAATGTTTCTTACACTTTAATATTATTTGAGAGATTCCAGTAAATAGTGGTTTATTTTCATTACTTTCAGTTGTTCAGTTCAGTTCAGTCACTCAGGCAGGTCCAACTCTTTGCAACCCCATGAATCACAGCATGCCAGGCCTCCCTGTCCATCACCAATTCCCGGAGTTCATTCAGACTCACGTTCATCGAGTCCATGATGTCATCCAGCTATCTCATCCTCTGTCGTCCCCTTCTCCTCCTGCCCGCAATCCCTCCCAGCATCAGAGTCTTTTCCAATGAGTCAACTCTTCGCATGAGGTGGCCAAAGTACTGGAGTTTCAGCTTTAGCATCATTCCTTCCAAAGAAATCCCAGGGCTGATCGCCTTCAGAATGGACTGGTTCAGTTGTTAGTTTATATTTTTTTTCAAACCAGCTTCATGGCTTGACTGGTCATGTGGGGCTTAGTTTTTGTTTAAACTGTACTTCATCGACTGGATATGTTATATTTGCTTCAAATTTCTTAAACCTTGCATGCCAAACAAACTCATCAAACCACTTTCATCCATCTGTCATCTCCTCCAGCAATCTTTGTCACTCCCTATCTCTTTCCTCTCAAGGCAGAATTGACTTTTTTTTAGTTCAAGTTCACTTAAAAAAAAAAATTCTTCTAAGAATATCATTCTTAGGTACACTTTAAAAACATATCCTGAAAACACACCATCACATATACTGTTTCTTGCTGCATTGTAAGTGCTCTCATTTCCCTCCTTCTACAAACAAACTTCATTCGAGTTTACAAAAATTGCTAGTTCCCTCATATCCGATGTGCTACTAAACTCAGTTTGATCTGATTTTTTATTTTAATGACATAGAAAATACACTTGTAATTATCAGATCCAGTGACTGCCTTCTACTTAATTTGGCTGCTCTATACCATAATAATATCGATCATATATATATTTTCACTATAGTCTTCTTCACTACAATATTAGTACCTCATTTTTCTTCCTGTCTTCAACTCACAGATTATTGTCTTTCTGAATTTCCTCCAGTTCTGTCCCTAACTGCTGGTAAGTTCCATGATTCCATCTTTGACCTGTACCCCATTACATATGATTTTGTGTGTGATATTACCTATTACTACAGATTTTATTAGCACCAATTTAAAAGGCCAATTAAATTAATCTCTAAAGACTTCTGTGCTTATTATTTCCTTAAATGGAACAAATGAAGTTAATAATAATGGAAGTAGTCATACTTGAAAACTCAAATATTCTTGATACACCTTCCTTCAGTCCATATCTTTAGCTATCAGGTCACTCACTGAATCTTCCCATGTTAATCTTGTTAAATTTCTCTCTTCTCCTCCATAAGTCTATCAGTTCATATTTCCTTTCTCATTTCTCTCAATTACTTCAAGTCACTGAACTAAGCCTTCTTGGATATCTCTTACTCTCTGTCTCATCCTTTTTGCAGTCTTTGGTATGGCAGTCCCTTCTTGAACATTGGTTTCAAATCCTGGAAAGGAAAGGATGATATATAAGTCCTTTACAATGTGAACACAAAATCCTTTCACTCAATTACCAAGCCACATTTCACTTCAAACTATATTAACTCATTTTTAAAGTAGTGTGCAGAGCTGTTGTTGTTCAGTTGCTAAGTCATGTCCAACTTTTTGTGACCCCATGGACTGCAGCACACCAGACCCTCTGCTTCACTATCTCCCAGAATTTGCTCAAACTCATGTCCATTGAATCAGTGATGCGATCTGAGAAGACTACTACCAGGACATCAAGAAGAAACTCTCTAAAGGCATGCAACACAGCTTCAGGCAGTGTTTCAGGCTGTAAATCTTGGGGAAAAAAGCTTGAATGGGCAGATCACTTGAGTGCAGACAGAAGAAAGAGGCTAATTGAATCTGTGTATGATCATGAACCTTTGACACATAGTGGCTCACAAAGGGCTAACCACAAACATATGTACATGCTGACGGGGCTGAATCATCAACATCCATGGCTGAGTCATGTAATTTTGGGCCAAAACCAACACAATCAGTTCAGTTCAGTTCAGTCGCTCAGTCGTGTCCAACTCTTTGAAACCCCATGAATCGCAGCATGGCAGGCCTCCCTGTCCATCACCAACTCCTGGAGTTCACTCAGACTCACGTCCATCGAGTCAGTGATGCCATCCAGCCATCTCATCCTCTGTCGTCCCCTTCTCCTCCTGCCCTCAATCCCTCCCAGCATCAGACTCTTTTCCAATGAGTCAACTCTTCCCATGAGGTGGCCAAAGTACTGGAGCTTCAGCTTTAGCATCATTCCTTTCAAAGAAATCCCAGGGCTGATCTCCCTCAGAATGGATTGGTTGGATCTCCTTGCAGTCCAAGGGACTCTCAAGAGCCTTCTCCAACACCACAGTTCAAAAGCATCAATTCTTCAGTGCTCAGCTTTCTTCACAGTCCAACTCTCACATCCATACATGACCACAGGAAAAACCATAGCCTTGACTAGATGGACCTTAGTCGGCAAAGTAATGTCTCTGCTTTTGAACATGCTATCGAGGTTGGTCATAACTTTTCTTCCAAGGTGTAAGCGTCTTTTAATTAAAGCAATTATCCTTCAATTAAGTATAAATAAATAAAATAATTAATTTAAAAAAGAAAAGAAGAAAGAGGGCTAACCATGAGCAACACTGTGGGGAAAAACAGCTACTTGGCATCATCATTGCTTCCCTTGTCATTTTTAAAACCTTCCTCTTCTTTCTCTGTTACTTGCCATCTTCTTTTCTCTCTCCCTCAATAAATAAGATCTCCCTCATAAGATCTTTCAACCTAGGAGCTTGTGTCTGGCCCAGGGACTCTTCTTATGAATGGTTCACCTAGACATTTCCTGATCTTGAATTTTTGCCCAAACTAGTGTACTCTACTGGAGAAGGAAATGGCAACCCACTCCAATATTCTTCCTTGGAGAATTTCATGGAGAGAGGAGCCTTGGTGGGCTACAGCCCATAGGGTCACAAAAAGTCGGATACAATTGAGTGACTAACACTATGTACTCTACTTTCCATTCACATAGAATAAGCAGAATAATGTGAGGGTGTGTGTGTGTGTGTGTGTGTGTGTGTGTGTATGGCAGAATACCCACAGGGGTTTCTCCTTCTTCTGTTTTGTCTGTGTTTTGTTTATTTTCATCTCTCGTCTAATGTGCCACACACACACACAGGAACCTTGCCACACCCATATCAAGAGGCAAACGTTAATTCTCCTCCTAATTCTGAGCAGGTTTTGCAAGTTATGTATATCCAAGAGAGTGTGGCAAAAATTATCCTATGTTAATTTAAACACTGGCCTTAAAAGGATGCAACATCCACCTTATTACCTGAAACCTTCATTTTTGGAGATTAAAACTTCAATATGAGCAATCTAGTTGCCTAGGTTGCCACGTTTTTAGGAAGAGCAATGTAGGCCATGAAGACTAACCATGTAGAAAAATGACAGGAAGAGGCCCTAAGATTATATGGGGAGAGAAAGAGAGAGATGCTTATCTTCCAATGAAGTTAGTCATTTGCTTTTACAATTCCAATCCCTGTCTGTCTGCAATCATGATATATCCTGAGCCAAGAGTGTACAGAAGTTGCCAAATTTCTACCTACAGTAAATGTAAGAGGTAAAAAAAAAAAAAAAAGTTTTTTTAAACCTGTAAATTTGGTATACGATTTGTTAGGTTTCAGTAGTAATTGGAACACTGTCCAGGAACAGATTTTGTTCATGTCTCCATTCTACTAAATATTTATTCAAAGTAAATCCTGTTTTGTCTAAGTTAATTGAAATTTTCTCATTCTCTGACTTGGTTTAAGAATAAGCATGATTTAGGAATAACTTGGTTATGAGATATGAGGCAATTGCCATGACTCCAGGAAAGGAATCACACATAAACAAAAGTACATTTTCTTCCATCAGGTATCTTCTGTAAAAATGATATTAACTGATAACAAGCACTCTAAGGGTGACAGAATGAAAAGAAAGAAGGGACCTGAGTCCTTGACATTGTTGATAAACTGCATTAGTCAAACTGGAAATGCTATACTTGATATCTCTTGTGTATGAGGGAATCTATTCTGATTTAGTTAAGAAATTTGACTTGAGAGTCAGACACGACTGAGCGACTGAACTGAACTGAACTGAACTCATCATAACCCTTTTACTACCGAGCCAGATAAAGAATTAGAAGAAACAAAAACTTTTGAGTGATATTTCTTATAAATGTAGATACAGAAATCCTTAAAATATTAGCAAATCAATTTCCATGAAGTATTAAAAAATTATACCAGCTATTCAAGGCTAATTCAACATTTAAAGATGTCTTAATCTATCACAATATTCTAAAGAAGAAAGATTATATAGTTATATATATCAGTTGATGCAAAAAAAAGCTTTTAACATCCAAATCGGTTTATGATAAAACATACCAGCAAATGAGGGATATAGAGAAAAGTCCTCAACATAATAACAAATATATACAAAAGTCTTACAACAGACATCATACTTATTTGTGATAGAGTGAACATTTTTTCCCTAAGACTGAGAAAAAAAGCAAGACACCACTCCGATTGAATATTATCCTGAAGGTTCTAGTTAGTGCAACAATAAAAGATATAAAATGTGTAGAAATTGGAAAAGGGAAAATTAAACCATCTTCATTTGCATATAACAATTAACTATGTATAACATTACAAAGTGAAAGTGAAAGTGAAGTCGCTCAGTCGTGCCTGACTCTTTGCGACCCCATGGACACCAAGCTCCTCCATCCATGGGATTTTCTAGGCAAGAATTCTGGAGTTGGGTTGCCTTTTCCTTCTCCAGGGAACTTCTTGACCCAGGGATCAAACCCAGGTCTCCTGCATTGTATACATACGCTTTACCATCTGAGCCACCAGGGAAGTCTCAGCATTACAAAGAATTGGCCAAAAACATCCTTGGACTAATGGATGAGAACGTCAAGATCACAGGATGCAAAATTAACATTCAAAATCAGTTGCTTTCCTATATACTGGCAATTAACAATGGGAATTTGAATTTAAGAAAAGAACATTTAAATACTACAAAAAGGAAATACTTAGATATAAACATAAGAAAGCATGGGCAATATCTATATGGCAAAAACTAAAAAAAAAAAAAAAAAAAAAGAAGCTGATAAAAGAATCATAGAAAGACCTAGAAAAGTGGACAGAGAATCTGATTTTCTCAATTAGAAGCCTTAGTATTGTTAAAACATCAGTTCTTCCCAACTTGCTCTAAAGATTCAGTGCAGTCTCAATCAAAAGACTCAGAAGCTATTTATGAGATATGAATAAATAGATTCTAAAGTTTATATGTATAAAACTTCTTACAAAGTTTTATAAATTTATATAGCTGAGAAATGAAGTGAAAAGCAAAGGAGAAAGGGAAAGATATACTGAATTGAATGCAGAGTTCCAGAGAACAGTAAGGATAGACAATAAAGCCTTTTTAAGTGAACAAAGAAAAGAAATAGAGAAAACAATAGAATGGAAAAGACTAGAGATATCATCAAGAAAATTGGAAATACCATGGGAACATTTCATGCAAAGATGGGCACAATAAAAGACAGAAATGGCAAGGACCTAACAGAAGCCAAAGAGATTGAGAAGTGGCAAGAATACACAGAACTATACAAAAAAGGACCTAACGACCCAGATAACCATGGTGGCAGATAACTTGGAGTGTGAAGTCAAATGGGCCTTAGGAAGTATTACTATGAACAAAACTAGTGGAGGTGATGAAATTCCAGTTAAGCTATCTCAAATCCTAAAAGATACTGCTGCACTCAATATGCCAAATTTGGAAAATTCAGCAGCGGCCATAGGACTCGAAAAGGTCAATTTTCATTCCAATCCTAACAAAGGCAATGCCAAAGAATGTTCAAACTACTGTACAATTGCATTCATTTCACATGTTAGCAAGGTAGTATCAAAATCCTTTAAGCTAGGCTGCAACAGTATGTGAACAGAGGAATTCCAGATGTTCAAGCTGGATTTGAAAAAGGCAGAGGAGCCAGAGATGTACAGATGTGAGAGTTGGAGCAAAGAGAGGGTGAGCCTGAAGAACTGATGCTTTTCAACTGTGGTGTTGGAGAAGATTCTTGAGAGTCCTTTGGGCTGCAAAGAGATCAAACTGGTCAATCCTGAAGGAAATAAGCCCTGAATATTCTCTGGAAGGAATTGATGCTGAAGCCCCAATACTTTGGCTAACTGATGCCAAGAGCCAATTCACTGAAAAAGACCCTGATGCTGGGAAAGATTAAGGGCAGGAGGAAGAGGGGACAACAGAGGATGAGATTGTTGGATGGCATCATTGACTCAGAGGACATGAGTTTGAGCAAACTCTGGGAGATAGTGAAAGACAGGGATGCCTGGCATGCTGCAGTTAATGGGGTAGCAAAGAGTTGGACTCAAGTTAGCAACTGAACATAAACAACAAAGTTTATATGGAAAGGCAGTAAATCTACATCAGCCAAATAAATACTGAAGAAGAAAAAAGTTGGAGGACTCACACTACTCAACTTCAAGACAATACAAAACAGCAAAGTTTTTGGTGAAAGTTTAAGCACATAATCAGTGGAAGAGAACTGAATCCAGAAATGCACTGTATTCAACTGATTTTTTTTTTTTTTACAAAAGGGAAAAGGTAATTCAATAAAGAAAATTTGTAACTTTAACAAATGATGCTGGACCAATTGAGAATCCGTAATGCAAAAAGTAAACACAAAGAACTTACTTATTTTATGAAAATTAGCCCAAAATGGATGAACGATCTAAATGCCAAGTGCAAAATTATGTTAACTTCTGCTGCTACTGCTGCTAAGTCGCTTCAGTCGTGTCCAACTCTGTGAGATCCCATAGACGGCAGCCCATTGGGCTCCGCTGTCCCTGGGATTCTCCAGGCAAGAACACTGGAGTGGGTTGCCACTTCCTTCTCCAATGGATGAAAGTGAAAAGTGAAAGTGAAGTCACTGAGCCGTGTCCAACTCTCAGCGACCCCATGGACTGCAGCCTACCAGGCTCCTCCATCCATGAGATTTTCCAGGCAAGAGTACTGGAGTGGGGTGCCATTGCCTTCTCATGTTAACTTCTAGAAGAAAACAAAGGATAAATTTTAGGTCACCTTGGGTTTGGTGATAAGTTCGTAGAGTCATGATGTACAAAAGAAAGACTACGATTTGAACTTTATTAAAATTAAAAACTTTTGCTCTGAAAATGACAAAGTTAAGATTGAAAAGGTAAGCCAGGATGCTGCAAGAACTCTTATCTATCAATGCTACAAATGAAAAATAACCATTTGGAAGACGGTTTGAGAGTTTGTTACAAAGCTGAATACAGATATACAACAGAGCATTCATATTCCTATTGTTGGATTCTCATACTAATTTCATCTCATTTTAAAAGGAGATATTTTATCATTGGCTTTTGTATAGGCAAGGGGGGTTCTGGTCTTGGCAATAGCCGCAAGTCTGATTTTAATATTGCCCAAATGGTGGTGATGTTCACCCTCTTCAGCAAATGAAATTCTCATCTGTCTTTAGAGCAATCTATAGAATATTTATCTCTCATCTTGCTTCATAAAAAGGCCTCCCATGAGGCAGTAGGAATTATTTTCACACTACCACAGTGAGATTTAATGACATTTTTAATAAATAATAATATCCTGTTTGCACATAATGAAGTATTACCATTTACAGAGTTTCTAGATTATAAAATGTACTAAATCAGCCAGGAGAATCATGATTTATAATTGTTCTATTGCTATTTCTGAAACTATTTATGGTAGGAAAGGTCAGTGACTGCTGCTGGCATGGTGGTAGCAGAACCTAATGATTATATTGTTTTTTAAGAGAGACAGTTCTTGTGCAAAAGAACATACCTAAGGGTTCTGCTTTAAATGCTCAGCTCATTTATCTCTCATCAGTTAGGTAAATCAGATGCGGAAGTTGGTTTATAGTTTCTAAATAACTTTTTATACACTCCTGAAAGCCTTAATCAGATTAAAATGAAATCAGATTGATGG
>SJXQ01010001.1:281838-344747 GCA_006408695.1 Aepyceros melampus | reverse complement strand
GGAGATCCAACCAGTCCATCCTAAAGGAGATCAGTCCTGAATATTCATTGGAAGGACTGATGTTGAAGCTGAAGCTCCAGTACTTTGGCCACCTGGTGCAAAGAGCTGACTCATTTGAAAAGACCCTGATGCTGGGAAAGATTGAGGGCAGGAGGATATGGTTGGATGACATCACTGACTCAATAGACATGAGTTTGAGTAAACTCCAGGAGTTGGTGATGGACAGGGATGCCTGGCATGCTGCAGTTCATGGGGTCATAAAGGGTTGGACACAACTGAGCGACTGAAATGAACTGAAAATATTTATAAAGACTGACCACAGATTATGCCAAAAGGACTCAAAATATATCAAAACATGAGATCATAAAGAATCGTATTCTCTATTCATCATTCTGTTGAATTTGAAACTGATATTTAAAAGTTAATCTTAAAACTTATGTGCATTAAACTTAAAAAACACACTATTAAATAATTCATGGGTATAAGGGGAAAATGATGGTATAAATAATGAAATATTTAACCCTAACCCTAAATAACTAAAATCACACTATATCAAAACTTGTGGGTTGCAGTAAAGTTTTACTTAGATGGAAATTTATACATTCAAATAAGTTATTAAATTAAGTAAATAAAAATTATAGGTATTCAGAAAATAAAACAGAACAGAAAACTCAAAGGAACTAGAAATAAAGAACCGTTAATAGAGAATTTAACAAATAGAAAGCAAATTCAATGTAATAAAAATAATTTTAAAGAGAGAAAATGCTTTCACCTTTAAAAGACAAAGATGGCATGTGCCTAATAAAATGGAATGTCAAAAGAAAAGGGAAGTGGAAATAAATAAATGTTCTTAAAATAAATATTAAGAACATAAAACAAAACATTTCTACAGAATCAGGGGAGAGGTAAGTAATCTTAGAAAATTTGTAGGAATAACTTCATAACATTAATTTGAAGATTTAAATGAAACATCTTTCTGGGAAAAGATGAATGAAAGTAATTCACTAAAGACACAACAAACATTTAATACACTAATTACTATTAAAGAAATTGAAAATGAACCAATAGTCAGAAAATTCTCTTCCAGAGAAATATCAAGGTGAAGCTATTTTGTGAAACTGTTAATTATTCAAGAAAAGGATAATTATTGTATTATACAAATAGTTTCAGAAAATAGAAAAGGAATATAGAAAAAGAAAAGATAGTTCCCCAAGACCTGTTTTGAGCCTAGCATAACCAGACATAAAAATCTGATAAGAACAGTACCAGAAAATGGAATTATAGACCAGTTTAGTTTATGAATCTGAATGCAATGGTCCTGAATTAAATGTTACAAGTGAAATGTAGAAATATGAAAAAAATAATATGTTGTACATAAATAGAGTTTTTCCCAGAAATGCAAGATGCTTCAGCATTAGAAAATCCACTGGCATAAATGATCCTATTAAGGTATTAAAGAAAAAAATTACATGACCATCTCAATAAATATAGACAAACCATTTGATAAAATTTTTCATTCATGTTAAGTAGAGAAAATGTTGGTCTGCCAGAATGTGAAATCAGATTTTCATCTTATCTCCGGATTAGGGCTGAGGTTTAAAAGTCATAGAAAAAAGTTATATTTTAAGTATCTTTACATCCTAAAAAAAAGTTGCTCAATCAACCATTCATAAAGGACTTAGAAAGAGGACAAACTCCTAGTCTGTCAGCATTACCATCATCCATCCCAAGGTGATTTAAAGGAACAGGAGCCTTTGGTCAAGAAGACCCCCTGCAGAAGGGAATGGCTCCCCACTCCAGTATTCTTGTCTGGGAAATTCCATGGACAGAGGAGCCCGTGGGCTACAGTCCATGTTTGTTAACAACTTTTTAGATTAATTACAATGCTACTGCCTATTCTGGTTTTCTACTTCATCTGGAGTTAGTTTTGATAATTTAAACATATTTTCAAGATTTTTTTGCAAGGAGTTTTATACATATATATATAAACATGGAGTCGTAGATCAGGTTCAGGTAGAGGAGAGGCAGCTGACCCTTAAGTCAGAGCACAGACCTCAGGCTCTGAGTTTGGGAGCAGAGAGCAAGGGTACAATAGAAAATCTCTCTTTAACTTTCACCTGAATTTTTTTCTCCCGAAGTGAATTGAGACTGTCATATGCTGAAGTCTAAGCACATTTTCTCTGTCTAGCCTAGGAACATACAGGGAAACAGCAGCTCAAACCCCTTCTCTAAAAGGGCTCCCTTTCTGGTTACAATTTTCTTGTATAATGAGGAACATTGCACAACAGTATCCCACAACTGAGAGTGCGTACTGTGGGTACAGAGAGTCAGTGTCCCCACCAGGATGGATTCTTCACCATCTCTCTCCACTAATGCAGCATATCAGCCATGTTAGTCCTCTGGCTAATTCTGGTACCCTCAACTCGGTTTCAGGGAGCTCTAATGAATTTCCATCTTCACATACCTGTCACAGCAACCTCTGCCACCCCATGCCATCTCCAACTTACCATCGATGTCAGAAATGTGTTTCAAATTCTTAGCTCTAGATCCTCAAAGAGAATTCTGTCTCCGCTCGTGGAGAGGAGCTTGGTAGCTGCTGCCAGGTTTAAATTATGGTAAAGTCCTCTGTTTGGGTGCATTCTTGGGTCATTGTCACTATTAGGACTGTCAAGCAAACAGCTAAGAACCTGGGCTTCTTGGGAGACTGATATCTTGGGATCAAGATCTAAACGCAAAGCTCTTTTTTAAAAAATCAATTCTGCTTCCACTTTGCATTCCTTCTTTAAAGAATTTCACATGCCTGAATGCAGCTGACCCTTGAGTGAAAGAAAAGAGAAAGAGATGATAGAGGTAGCAATAGAGATGAGAGAGAGACAGGAAAGAGAGAGGAGAGATTATATGCGTGAAAGTTTGTTTGCCTCTAAATGAGCAAAAAGTGTTTTACAATTTTTTTTTTTAGCGTTTAAATTTAAAAACAGAGGAGAGAAGGATACTTTTGAAGCCCATGGGAAAAGTTCCAAAGCAGAACCGCTAGGAAACAGCAGTTGTGAGAGGAAAGTTCAAGGGCATCTGTATGTCACCAGTGCCCTCTGAAGGCCCTAGGAGGGGCTGGAGGGAGGTGGCATCCTGGGGCAGTTTATTTTATGGTGAGTCTAAAAATGTCAGAGAGAGGACCCTGGGGACCACATTTCATCACACAGCCTTCAGCAGCCCTGCAGTCTGCTGGCTTCTGGCCACCAGGAGGTGGAAGGCCAGTGAACAACTGTGGCTGCTGTGTCCCGTGCCTGGTGTTTTGGGTATTATAGTAACTTTATTTTTGGAAAGAGCCCCAGAAGTGGAAGAGGCTTTGCCTGTGGGACCCTCATTTCCTCCTTCAGTACAAGTAGAAGTCAGACAGGAAGTTGATCACTGGCCATCTATGTAGACCCAGCCAAAACTGGATGGAGCCAAATATGAACCTTGAGGGGTTAGTGTGTAAAGGCAGACACAGGCAGCATCCCATCCCTGGGGGAGAAACTGGTCCCAGCCCCTCCTTGTTGATAGAAGGATGAGAAAAGCAACTGTCAAGAAACTTGTTGACTAGCTTAAAAAATCGCCAACTTGCTCTTGCTTCCTCAACTGTCCATTAGGCTTGGAGACTAAAAGGCCAGGACTAGCACTGCCAGAGAATTAGGTGGGATTACAGGGCATCTCAGGCTTCCCTGGTGCCACAGACAGTAAATAACCTGTAAATAATTGCCTGCAATGAGAGAGACTTGGGTTCAGTCCCAGGGTCAGGAAGATCCTTTGGAAAAGGGAATGGCTACCTGCTCCAGTATTCTTGCCTGGAGAATTCTATGGACAGAGGAGCCTGGGAGGCTACAATTCATGACGTTGCCAAAGAATTGGATGTAGCTGAGCCACTAACACTTCCACATTTGTTTTCCTTTTGTGATGGAGAGTTCAATGGAGAATTCCCTATCAGACTCTAGAGCCTCATCTGAGACAGCAAGAGTAAAACATACAAGGTAATGAGAAGGTTGATCTAGGGACAAAGTAGGATGTGGGGTAGGAAGAGTCACTGAGATCTATAATTCAGGACTAACAGATTGACATGGAGACAGAAAATATTCTTAGAGATTGTCTGGATTAAAAAAAAAAAGTTCAGAAAGGTGAGAAGACTGATGGAGCTCAGACAGGAAGTCAGTGGTATAGAGATGATAGCAGGGCAGGTCCTCTTATTATTGGCTTAGTGTCCCTCCAGTTTCATCACTCCTTCTTTAAATAGTCCATCAGTACTCACACCTTTATTGAGCAGCTTCTCTGTGCTTAGTGTCCTCATGGGTGTGGGGAAATGCTGCCAGGGTTGCAGAAATATAATGCTATCTTACACTTTCATAATCCTTTACAGATTTTCAAAGCACTGAACAGACACTGTTGTTGTTCAGCTGTTCAGTTATGTCCAACTCTTTGCGACCCTATGGACTGCAGCACACCAGGCTTAAATGTAAGTCTTCAAACAAATCTAAGAAGTATGTATCTTTAGTATATAAGTGAGAAAACCAAACATTGCTCAAGGGAACATAGGAGGTGACAAAGCCAGGATACAATTCATCAGCTTTGTGACCTCCACATATTTGAGTGCAGCTAGAGAGATAAAACACATATGGAATAATCAGTAAATTATATATTACAGCACTGTCATTAATGTAATTCATTCTTGCACAATTTAATGGGTCCCATCCCTGATACCTCAATTGGCAAAGAATCTGCCTGCAATGCAAGAGACCCCGGTTCAATTCCTGGCTTGGGAAGATCTGCTGGAGAAGGGATAGGGTACCCACTCAAGTATTATTGGGCTTCCCTTGTGGCTCAGCTGGTAAAGAATACGCCTGCAATGTGGGAGACCTGGGTTCAATTCCTGTGTTGGGAAGATCCCCTGAAGAAGGGAAAGGCTACCCACTCCAGTATTCTGACCTAGAGAATTTCATGGACTGTATAGTACATGGGAACGCAAAAAGTTGGACATGACTGAGCAACTTTCACTTCACTTCACTTCCATTTGAGATGTGAAGGCTTCCGAGTGAAGGTGTCCAATAATGAGTGGAAGAGAAACAAGATTTGGGATCCACACATATAGATGGCAACAGAGATCAGAGGAGTGGACATATTTGAAGCTGCCCCTTTCATCAATGGTCAGCATTTTATTAACAATATATAAGAACAAAGGAGAGTTAGTGGAACCCTTGCAAGTGTGAGAGTCGTAGGTGTAGGCTACTTTAAGTTATTATTCGTGAAACAAAAATATACTGAAGAGTTGGGTTATCAGTCTAATCTCTCCTCTCTGGCTGTTTGAAACTAGAAATTCTCCTAAATCAGTGTGAGCTCTGGGAATCATTCAACAGACATCTCTCTAATAGCTGTTCTTTGCCTACCCTCGTGGCATCTTTATCTATGCCCTTGAGTATATTGAAGAAAATACTTGAGAACCTCTGTGCATATTTCTGCAACTCCTCCCATCTGCGGTTTTGTCCATTGCTATACTCTACCCATCAAATTCCCATTGCATCAGTTTCCAGTATTCCAATCTCTATCTCCTTGATTCAGCAAAACCACTGTGTTCTGCTGGGGCTCCTCTTCTGTGCTTCGGGACAGAAAGCATCTCCAGGGAGAAAGCCAGGATGCTCATTGGTTTCATTTTGTTTCCTCCTCTCAGGGATCACAGTACTGTTCTGAGAACAGTTATTTCATGTATATTGTCCAGTTTTCCAGTTGTTTATAATGCGAGGAAAAGTTTGCTAACACTTAATCTTCCAACATGGCTGCAGGGGTAAATGTTCCCATGGAATTCTGAATTGATGCAAATCTTTTATGAATGTGAAGATGACATGACTTGAATTTTAAAATTAATCATGTATGTTAGAAATTTAAGTATAACCATCTCAAAAATAAAAATGTAATATAAAACTGCTAACCCAAGGGAGCATGAGGCATGGTAAAGAAACCTTGATCATTCCAACAGAAGATGAGAAGGGAGGAAAAATGAAGAAAAGTATATGAGGATTCTAATGCCAAGAAAGGAAGTCCAGAGAACCAACAGATGGGACTGTTTACTCCTGACAATGCAGAGATGATTGAAGTATTTGGAAAAGCTTTAAATAAATCCTGGATGCTTAAAATTCTCAAAGAGCCAAAGGAGGAACTAACATCATGGAAGAATTAGAAGCTTTCAAAGATTAAAGGTAGACATTAAAAACCATTAGAAAATTAGAATTGAAATAAAAGAATTAGAGAAATAATAGGATATTCTGAAGAATGGTTTCTTGGAAAACAGAACTGAGAAACTACCAGAGCATAACACAGAGGGGTAAAGAAATGAACAATAATCAATTAATATATTCCCATCCAAACACCTCCAAAATATATAAAACTCCATATGCCTTGGTTATAAGCAATACCAAAAACACCATCAGAGAGGGTGATTTTAATATACTTCTATCAGAAACTATTTTGCTAGGAAAAGCAAGTATCTAGGATTCTTCAATGGAGAAGGCAATGGCACCCCACTCCACAACTCTTGCCTGGAGAATCCCATGGACGGAGGAGCCTGGTGGGCTGCAGTCCATGGGTTCGCTAAGAGTTGGACACGACTCAGTGACTTCACTTTCACTTTTCACTTTCATGAATTGAAGCAAGAAATGGCAACCCACTCCAGTGTTCTTGCCTGGAGAATCCCAGGGATGGGGGAGCCTGGTGGGCTTCTGTCTATGGGGTTGCACAGAATTGGATACGACTGAAGCGACTTAGCAGCAGCAGGATTCTTCAATAACATGATTTTCACACTTTATCTAACAAATATATTTATTAATAGAATCTTGGGTAGAACAATAAAATGAGTCATGTATCAGGTGACCATATGTAAAAGTCTGTTTATAGAATATTCTCCAGTCTGTTTTATTGTTGAATGTGACTTCACTTATGCTAATGATGGTCTTAATCACAATAGATTTATAATCTTTTTCATCTTCTACTCTGAGAAAATCTGCCACTTTCTTCCCCCACTATGTGCTTCAAAATTATACAAACTTATTGGATGACATCACTGACTCAGTGGACATGAGTTTGAGCAAGCTTTGGGAGTTGGTGATGGACAGGGAAGCCTGAGGTGCTGCAGTCATGGGGTCGCAAAAAGTCAGACCCAACTGAGCAACTGAACTAACTGTTTGAAGCATGACAAACCATGTGCTGAAGTCTCATCCCCAAATTTTGGCACTCCAACAGTATGTGACCACCAAAAACTTTGTTTCCTTTTCTATCTTCTATAGTAATCTTCTGCCAGAAGCAAGCCTCTTTGGGATTTCAAGCCTCTCTTTGGGCCCAGAATTAATGAAAGTCCCCAAGAAAAAAAGCACCTACAGACGCTTAATTTACTGTTCCTTCTAGGGTGTTCACTCTTGCTGATTTTTTTCCAACTAACTCTGCTTAGTAGTTCTTTGCCTTTAAGAACTAGAGATTGCAGTTAGTTTCTTTCTAATTTCTAGAACCTTTAAAAATATATTTTCAAAATCTTTCCACATAGCCTTAAATTCATCAAGAGTTATGGGGAAAGTTAGTCATATATTTAAAGCCTCTCAAGACATCACTTGAGCCCCATGAGACCACTAAAAGTTTCCTGGTTTTTCTTTGCCCCAGAAGTGGCACCCTGATCCTTAGGCTCCTGCCAGCACCAAGAATGGATACATCCTCCATAGGAATAAAGCAATTGCTGATTCTCAGCTTCCTCTGAATGACTCTCCACCACCTGAAAATTCAGTCCGTCTAGTGCTCATTGCTCCCAGAGCTTCCAATGCCTTTACAATCTGATGTTTGTGTGTGTGTGTACATACACACACACACACACATATATATATTAATATGGCTTTTCTAAGTGCTGGCAATCAGAGCATAGGCCTCCCATGACTGATCACATCCTCTCTTCAAATGATAGTTTGTGAAAAAGTATCATAATAGAAGGACTTCCTGTAGCTCAGCAGCTATAGAATCTGCCTGCAATGCAGGAGACCCAGTTCAATCCGTGGGTTGGGAAGATCCCCTGGAGAAGGAATAATAGAAGAAAACACATAATAGAAAAAAACACAATGACCTTTAGTAGCTATTAATTTCTTAATTTATGACATTTCTTCATAATAGAAGAAAATCAGTGACATTTAGCAGTTATTAATTGAGGTAGTTATTTAGTAGTTATTAACTGAACAGAGTTGTCAGTCTTTTTATTTTTCTGATTTTATAAATTCCCAAAAGGAAAATAAGAGGGAAGAACTAAAGATTAAAAAAAGGCAATAAATCAATGAACTAAGAAAGAGAAACAGAACAAAATTGTTAAAAATCAAAGCAACTTGAACCATTTAACTTGATAAAAAGAGACAATGCAAGTAGTTAAATATGTGTATGAGACTAAAATCTATCTATCACAAGAAGAAGTGGTGTTTTTCACTTTGATTAAAAAAGTGTAAATAGATTTGCAAAGAGCATCCTTCTTTGAGTACCTCCTTCTCTTTCTGCCCTCAATCTTTCCCAGCCTCTGGGTCTTTTCCAATAAGTCTACTAACCCCTGTGTATCCAGTCTTATGTAACAAACTGGATATATGGTCAACATGTCTAGTAGCCTACTGAGTATTCATTCTCCTCCTCTTATTTAGAGAACCCAAATTTTGTCTGGGGAGATGGTGAACAAACAGAGGCAAAATGCTTTGTGTCTTAGGCTCACTTTCAGCTAAGTTTGACCAGGTGACACAACTGATTGAATTTAAGGGGACGTCTATTAGATATGTTAGATTAAAGAGACAGACACAGCTGACATATGCCTTTTTTCCTTCCCTCTTTACTCTTCTTCCACCTAGGACACAGTTCTGATGCCTGAAAGAGTCATTTTGAAAAAAAGAGTAAGGATGGGAAAGACAGGGATGTTTTCTTGAGAAGCTACACTGTCCCCAAATCAGTCTCCAGATTTCTTGGTTTGTGGGGAAAAATTAAACCCACTGAAGACTGCTGCTGCTGAGTCACTTCAGTCATGTCTGACTCTGTGTGACCCCACAGACGGCAACCCACCAGGCTCCCCCGTCCCTGGGATTCTCCAGACAAGAACACTGGAGTGAGTTGCCATTTCCTTCTCCAATGCATGAAAGTGAGAAGTGAAAGTGAAATCATTCAGTCGTGTCCACCCTCAGTGACCCCATGGACTGCAGCCCTCCAGGCTCCTCCGTCCATGGGATTTTCCAGGCAAGAGTACTGGAGTGGGGTGCCATTGCCTTCTCCACACTGAAGACTATTATCATGCAATTATCATGACTACATGCAGCCAAATGCAATCCTAAAGTTGATGGGATAGGAAGTTGTTGCAGATTTTCATGAACTAGAAATCCAGTAGGCTTTCTGGAAATTCAAGAAAAGATCACTTAAAGATGGGGGCTTTGGGAGAATGGCATTGAAACATGTATACTATCATGTAAGAAACGAATCGCCAGTCTAGGTTTGATACAGGATACAGAATGCTTGGGGCTGGTGCACTGGGATGACCCAGAGAGATGATATGGGGAGGGAGGTGGGAGGGGGGTTCAGGATTGGGAACTCATGTACACCTGTGGCAGATTCATGTCAATGTATGGCAAAACCAATATAAAGCAAAATTTAAAAAAAAATAAATTTAAAATAATAATAATAATAAAGATGGGGGCTGATCAACTATGCCATAAGGAAAACATAGAAAGAAAAGTGTTTCATAAAAAATAAAAAGAATAGTGCTTGGTTGTTGGGGGTTCACTGAGAACATGAGTGAGTCTTTCTAATACCCATTCATAACACACTACCCTTGGCTGTCTATACCCCAAGGTCCTTCTCTTCCTAGCATGACTTCTTCTGGTCTTCCTCCTTCTCTTTCAAAATGTACCCCCAAAATGTTTCCCAAATTTATCCTGAGCTAGACCTTGCCGTTCTTGCCCACCTCCTCATACCTTCCCAACCTGTTCTCTCTCTTTGTTTTTATAAGCTTTTCTTTTTCCTTTCCAAAGCAAATTAAACAAATCTGCTTGGTTGCTTTTATTTCTCTTTCTCACCCATTTAGCCACATTTGTGACAGGAATCGTACTGGCAAAGACAAAATTATCCTTACTGTGAAAAGGGAAATGGAAGCCATTAACATTACCTTCTACTATTGTTTAATTATGAACAGATAGAAGCAGGCTCCGTGGTGGCTCAGACTGTAAAGCATCTGCCTGCAATGCAGGAGACCCAGGTTCGATCCCTGGGTCAAGAAGATCCCCTGAAGAAGGAAATGGCAACCCACTCCAGTACTCTCGCCTGGAAAACGCCATGGTCAGAGGAGCCTCATGGGCTCACAAAGAGTTGGACATGACTGAGTGACTTCACATGCATAATGAAAATACACCCATAGACACGTGCTCATATTCATCTGCCTTTGATAACACCCAGAATCCAGAAAATCTTGTTCAAACAAGGCTTGTTGTCAAAAGCATCAAATGTCGACTCCCACCTGGCCCACCACTTTAACTTGGCTAAACTGTAGCTTGTGTCATTCAGTCCTCTACACAGGAGCTTAATCAGTACTTTTCATGACATTCAAAGCAATTCAGAAAACTTCTCTTGAAAAAGAACACAAAGCACCGCACATTCCACAAAGCATCTCTCCTGCCTCCTAATTCAGAAGATGGGAACACCCTTTCCTCCCCTGGCACGCCCACTCTCCTCCACCGCCCATCATCTTCCCCAGAGAGTCCCAGGCTCAGTCTCCTCCGAGCTTCTGCAGCCACACCTCTCGTTTTATTTTTGCTTTCTGATGCCCTTTTTACTGTCATCTGTCTTTCATCAGTTTCCTATGGAGAATTCCAGCTACCAGTACTAACGACATTATACACAGTACTACCATTGATGCCAACATGAAATGGAAATACATATTTTTTTGGTTAGGGTATATAAACTTCCTGGTTTAATGAAGCAGAGCTACGCTGAAAGTTTATCTAACTCCGTTTATAATAAGAAAATGCCTTAGTGCGTGTGCGTTATAAAGAAAAGCTAAAATTAACACTTTTAAGACCACCTCCAACACACGAGTAAACCTTGTTATAAGCACAAAAGAAAATCAAGGTAAAAGCTGATTAAAACACCGAACCAAATTAAATTTGATCTAATAGTGTTTACTTGTCTTAACATCTGGAAAAGTTTGAGCATACACTGCAAACATTTTTAACTAATTTTAAAATAAATTATGCTTAGTTTCCACAGATGTATTTAAGTTGGGTCTTTTTAAAGAAACAATTCTTGAGATTTTTTTTTTTTTTTTTTGCATTTAACAGGCAAGAATTTGGATCATAAGGTGCCAATGGAAAGAATATTGAAATATCTCTCTTAATGGATCCTTAAAAGAACAGCCTAGTATTTTAAAACACATACACACACAATTTTAAAAGATCCTATATCCTTCATGGGTGAAAAACAAATATGGAGGAACCCCTAAATAGGGTTTGCCTGGATGTGTTTTCACCTGCCGAAAAAAGAAATAGAGGAGTTGATGTGGACTGGTCCTGACTCTAGGGGCATACAGTAAGTTCCTGGAAAATGAGACTCCTACACAGCTGAGGAATTTAGTGAAACTTTTAAGTACTGGAAGCTAAATGCTGCTTCCCTTGTCATCCTTATAGGCTCTGTCCTTCCCTTCCCCATGCCCTTCCCTCCCTCTTCCACTGGCTGCATAGGTGGGGCCAGCCAAGGTGTAGAAGCCATTCTCCCCAATAAAGTCCATAGCTATTTGGTGTTAAAGCTGGCAGCCCCTTTCCACCTCATTTTATGTACCAGGGAACACTCTATGTACTATTGGTTAGGAAAGGGCTGTTTGTTGTTTAGTTGTTAAGTTGTGTCTGAATCTCTTGTGACCCCATGGAGCCTGCCAGGCTCCTCTGTCCATGGGATTTCCCTGACAAGAATACTGGAGTAGGTTACCATTTCCTTCTCCAGGGATCTTCCCCACCCAGGGATTGAACCTGGGTCTCCTGCATTGGTAGGCAGATTCTTTACCACTGAGCCACCAGGGAAGCCCCAGGAAAGGGTGGGATACGCATTTCTCCAGTTGAGCTTGGGAAGAAAAAATTGGAAAGGGAACTTGAAGACTTGGTCCAATCCTGTAAGATCCTGTTCCTCTGTTACTAGACCTTTCAATCTCATTTTCTGATTGGCATCAACTTAACCGTTTACTCTGTACAGGAACCGGATCCCCACACCCTACTTCTCCCTCCTCTCCCTTATTGTTGTATTAGCATTTGGTTTGTCAGCTCTAGCTTTCCTGAGTTCACAAAATAGGCTGTAGCTTCTTGATGGATGGGGTCATTTCTTGGACATAATTTTTATTTTCTCCATCACAGCCTAACACAGGAATTCCTGAGTACACAGCAGGTGATGAGTTCTGCGGGGGCATTGAGGAAACACAGGGTTGATTAATCTTTTTGTCTTTGGACTTTTTCAGCACTGATTTAATATCCTAAAAGAGAGTTATGACTTGATACAAACAGCAGAGAAACAACTCTTTTTCTCTCTCTGTCACTATTTTCCTTTTTTTCCTCAATGTTCTGAAGCTTCTAGAGGCAGGTAGAAACTTGCCCTGGTAGAAATGCAGGGAAAGGCTGTGAACCTTTGGTAAGGGTTGTGGTCAGCAAAGTTGTTTTTCTTATTAGAAATACCTGTTTTCTACTGTGATAGAGCTTTACACTCACAATTCAAAAAAAAAAAAAAAATTCTGTGGTGGAGGACTTCCTAGGTGGTTAGTGGGAAAGAATCCACCTGCCAAAGCAGAGGACATGGGTTTGATCCCCAGTTTGGGAAGACCATGTACCCTGGAGCAACTAAGCCCTTGGGCCACAACTACTGAGCTCGCATGCCCTAGGGATCGTGCTCGGCAACAAGAGAAGCCCCCGCAATGAGAAGCCGATGCTCCACAACTAGAGAGCAGCCCCTGCTTGTTGGAACTAGTGACAGCCCATGTACAGTAACGAAGACCTAGCACTGCCAAAAATAAATAAATTGAAAGAATTCTGTGGTGGAGACATAACCTCCCTCTAAATTCTCATGTTATGGTGTAACTTCATCCACACACACATAACTCAGAGTGCCCTGTTGTTGAAAACCATGTACACATTTGCTCCTCGTTTCTTGCTGCTGGAGAGTGACATAGGTTAGCCACAGAAGAACACTTAAAACATTAAGAATTAGCCCCTCCTCTCTCCTCTACCCTTTACAAAAGCTTTATCACCTTAATCCATACCACTTGAAAAACCCAATCCAGTCTATTTTTTCTACTCCCTTTATGATTACGTTTTTGTTCATCTACCTAGAAGACTGGTTTTCAAAGCTGTAGTCCCTGGATCAGTGGCACTGATAGCACCAAGGAATTTAAGAGTGTAACTCGCCAGGTTTTATACCAAAATCTGCTAAATCAGAAACTCTAGGACTGGAGTCCAATCACATGTAGTTTAACAAGTTCTCCAGTTCAGTTCAGTTGAGTCGCTCATTCGTGTCCGACTCTTTGTGACCCCATGGACTGCAGCATGCCAGGCCTCCCTGTCTATCACCACCTCTTGGAGTTTACTCAAACTCATGTCCATTGAGTCGGTGATGCCATCCAACCATCTCATCCTATGTTGCCCCCTTCTCCTCCCACCATTAATCTTTCCCAGCATCAGGATCTTTTCAAATGAGTCAGTTCTTTGCATCAGGTGGCCAAAGTGTTGGAGTTTCAGCTTCAACATCAGTCCTTTCAATGAATATTCAGGACTGATTTCCTTTAGGATGGACTGATCGGATCTCCTTGCAGTCCAAGGGATTCTCAAGAGTCTTATCTAACACCACAGTTCAAAAGCATCAATTCTTTGGCACTCAGCTTTCTTTGTAGTCCAATTCTCACATCCACACATGACTACTAGAAAAACCATAGCTTTGACTAGACGGACCTTTGTTGGCAAAGTAATGTCTCTGCTTTTTAATATGCTATTTAGGTTGGTCATAACTTTCCTTCCAAGGACAAGCTCTCCAGGTGATTCTAATTCATGCTCAAATTTCAGAACCACTGACTTAGCACCTCACTTTGTAGGAACTAAGTGTCCTAGCATCTCAGCGAAATAGCCTTCACCTTGGCCATTACGCTTTAAAAGACAAGACAGGGAACAACTCAGGAGAGCCTGGGGCATGACTCCAGGGAGCATCACTGCATAAAAGGGGCAGCCTGGCTGATCTACATGTTAGCACCTCAGACCTGACTGAGGGAAATCCTCCAGAAGACAACTGACTTGGAATGTGAGAGGAAGCGATTGCACATCATAATCAGAAAAGTGCACAGAGGGACGAACAGAAGCATCTGCTACTAACATTTTCAAAGCTAAATTTTTCACAGGTACATTCCAGAGTGTAACAAACCATTTCCACATGTGGGAGCTGACCCCTCTACTATATATCTTACCTGCCTTTTGTGTCATCACAGATTTCTTTTAGAAGTTAAAGTTCACTTCAAAGTCATAGTGAAGCCAAAAACTTTTCCAGGTGCAATGATGAGCCTTCAGAGATGATGGTGATCAAGGTCTAGACGAAACTGGGAATTAGGGAAGGCCGCCCTGTCTTCTGTGATACCCCTGTCCAGTTCATTTACCCCAATGCACATTAGAAGAGCTGGAGGAAGGTTCAAGATCACTAATTTATTAGAGAAATCTAAATCAAAACTACAGTGAGGTACCAACTCACACTGATCAGAATGGCCATCATTAAAAAGTCTACAAATAGGGATGCTCCTGGGGGTGCAGTGGCTCAGACTCCAAGCTTCCAATGCAAGCAACCTGGGTTCAATTCCCATTCAGAAAAGTAGTCCCCACATACCAAAACTAAGCATTCACATGCTACACCTAAATATTCTACATGTCACAACGAAGACCAAGCACAGTTAAATAAATAAAATACATATATTTTTAAAGTCTGCAAATAACAAATGCTGGAGAGGATATGGAGAAAAGAGAACCCTCCTGCAATGTGGACTTCCTTGGTGGCTCAGACAGTAAAGCATCTGCCTACAATGAGGGAGACCGGGGTTCAATCCCTGGGTCGGGAAGATCTCCTGGAGAAGGAAATGGCAACCCACTCCAGTAGTCTTGCTTGGAAAATCCCATGGATGGTGGAGCTTGGTAGGCTACAGTCCATGGGGTCTCAAAGAGTTGGACACGACTGAGCGGCTTCACTTTCTCTCTCTCTTTCTTTCTCTCTTTCCTGCAGTGTTTGTGGGAATGTAAATTGGTTCTGCCACTAGGAGAACCATATGGAGGTTCCTCAGAAAAACTAAAAACAGAGTTCCTATAAGATTCAGCAACACCACTCTGGAGCATATATTGGATAAAACTATAATTCAAAAAGATACATGCACCCCTGTGTGTACAGTAGCACTACTTATCATGGCCAAGACATGGAAGGAACCTAAATGTCTACAAACAGAGGAATGGATACGATGCTGGAGCTGATTATACAGAGTGAAGTAAGCCAGAAAGAAAAACACCAATACAGTATACTTACACACATATATGGAATTTAGAACGATGGTAATGATAAACCTGTACGCAAGACAGCAAAAGAGACACAGATGTATAGAACGGACTTTTGGACTCTGGGAGTGGGAGAGGGTGGGATGAGTTGGCAGAGTGGCAGTGTAACATGTATGATATTATAAGTGAAACGAATCGCCAGTCCAGGTTTGATGCAGGATGCAGGATGCTTGGGACTGATGCACGGGGATAATCCAGAGAGAAGGTGTGGGGCGGGAGGGGGGAGGTGGGGGTCGGGATTGGGAGTTCATGTACACTCATGGCTGATTCATGTCAATGTATAGCAAAATGAATACAGTATTGTAAAGCAAAACAAACTAAAAAATAAAAATTAATAAAAATAAAAATAAAAAAGTAAATAAAGATGTGGCACATATATACAGTAGAATGCTATTCAGCCATAAAAAGAATGAAATACCATTTGCAACAATATTGGACAGACCTAGAGATGATCATACTAAGTGAAATCAGAGAAAGAAAAAGACAAATTATACCACATGATGCAACTTATACGCACAGTCTAAAGTATGACACACAAGAACTTATCTGTGCAACAGAAACAAACTCAGACATAGAGAACAGATTTGTGGTTTCCAAGTGGGAGGGGGGACAAGGGACAGGAGGATTGGGAATCTGGGATTAGCAGATGCATATTATTATATATAGAATGGACAAACATCAAGGTCCTACTGTATAGGGCAGGAACTATAATATATTTAATATCCTATAATAACCATAATGGAAAAGAGTATGAAAAAAGTATATATATATATATATATATATATATATACACATATATATGTATAATTGAATCACTTTTTTGTGTAGCAGAAATTAACACAAAATTATAAATCAACTACACTTCAGTAAAACAAATCTAAAAATAAAAAAGAGTAGCTGGAGGAAACTTATCTACTAGCATATCAGTGTGTGTGCCCCACTACTGGAAGTTCTGATTTCACTATTGTGGGTGGGGTCTACACATTGGTATTTTTAGAAAAACACCTCAAGTTCTGTGTATTCCAATTCTAGAACCACTGAGTTAAATGAATATTTATTTAGTACTTACATGTGTGAGCCTCTTGGTAAAGCAGTGGAAGATTCAAAAGAACAAAAAGTAGGAGGCTGTGCTTTCAAAAGTAGGAGGCTGTGCTTTCAAGAAGTTATACACACCTACCTAGACCCAAAGCTACATTTGGGCTACACACAATTTACCTTTGCCACATACAATTTGTTTTTGCCAAAGCCAAGGAAGAGTTACTTCTTAGTAGGAACAAATGGATATGACTCTATGCAGTTTAAATTTAGTTTTGGAGGACTTTTAACAGACAAGGGAGAAAGAATGCTTGGGGCAGAGAAAATTAAAAAATGAACAACAGCAGGGGGCAAAAAAGTTCTACCATTTTGGAGGGATCAGTAAATACTGTATAGTCACTGTATATAGGAGATGAGGTTGGCAAGGTCATCAAGGCCAGACTTTAAAGGATTTTTGAATGCTCTGGTAACAATTTAGATCTTCTTCTCAATGAAAGTAACACTATGACATGTGTTTATAAAGACATCATTTGGAAGATAACTACTATTTCTACTAATGAAAGTGTTATAAACTATGCTCAGCCAATTAGATAAACACTTCTTGATCACTTAATCTACTTTGTTCTAAGCTGCTATGCTAGACACTATGAAGAATTTAAAAATACCCAAAGCAACAATTTATAATAAATAGATTGTTGACCTGTTTATTACTCTTCTATATTCTATTACAAAATAGGATTCTGTGAGTTTAGTGACCAATTTCTGTTGTTGCTGTTAATAATCACTGTACTTTTTTTTTTTTTAGGTAATTTATATATGGTAAAAGAAGCTTGGTGGAGCCACTCAGAACGTCAGCTCAGAAGCTGGTTATATAAATCATACACTGTCACTCTGGACTTGGAGGGAAGGCTTGTGCCCCTGAATACCATTCTGAAAAAAGGCTGCATTCCAGGGCAAGTGCCCTACTCAGAAAGACTTCTGCTTTTCAGGCATCTTCCACTGATCCTATTAATAAATGGGATGCACATCACCATGGGTGAGCATTCGTATGCAGGCATATTTGCTTGGTTTTCTTTTGTCTGGGAAGCAAGGCTCATTCACTCCTCCTGTGCCACTATGCACTGAATATGTTAATTGTTGACATCTCTTATGCTGGTGAAGGGGAGTCTGGTACTGACATGGTGAGATCTGAGGGTGCCACACAGGCAAGCAACAGCACCGCGAAGTGCTTACAGAGTGACCTTGGGTAGGTTATTTTCCCTCTCAAAGGCTAAATTTCTTCATCTGCAAAGTACAAAAAGTAATAGTACTTGAGATACAGGAATTTTGGGAGATTACATGAAATATCATGCTAAAAATATGAGCTATAATTATTAAAATAGCACTCAGGGCCATGTGCTAGAAGCCAGGGAAGGTGAGCCAAATGAGATAGGATGGTAGCTGTCTTTGGCAAACCAGCAGCATATGGCATCAGCACTTGCCTTCCCCAACCTTCTCCATGTAGGAGACCTCCCACCTACAGGCTCTGAACTGCTGAGTCCAAAGCCAAAGGCTATGGAGTGAGGTTCCCTTGCCCAGCAGCAAGTTTTGTCTGGACTCGGTCTTGCCGGAGACCCAGGGAATCCATGCAGCCCCTGAGCTGGAGGAAAGAGCCACAGCCAATGAATACACAGGGCCTCTAGAAGCTGGAAAAGGCAAGGAAACAGATTCTTCCCTGGAGCCTCCAGAAGAACCCAGCCCTCTGATGCCTTGACATTAGCCCAGGGAAACTGATTTCAGACTTCAGGCTTCCAGAACTATAAGAGAATACATTTGTACTCTTCTAAGCAATCAAGTATGCTGTAATTAAACCTGGCAGGCTACAGTCCATGTGGTCATGAAGAATTAGACACAACTTAGCGACCAAACAATAAAAACAAAAATGCAGTAATTTTCTATAGCAGTTATAGGCAACGAACAAAATAAAATTAGAAAAAGAAATCATAACTTGTCCTTCAGTGCCCAGTTGGGAAACTGTTTCTAGTTTCGCTGGCTATCTGTTGTCTTCTGGCCTTACTAAAAGGATGTAAAAGAGATGGGTGGGTTCCTGCTTCAGCAAGAACAGTCACCTTTAATCAGGACAGTCATAGTTTAAAGCTTCCTCTTCCAGAGACTCCTGCTGCCATACCATTCCCACATGCCACTGTCATCCTTCCCCAGGGGGATCCCTTGAAATATGGACATCAGACCAGATGCTGCTGCTGCTGCTGCTGCTGCTAAGTCACTTCAGTCGTGTCCGACTCTGTGCGACCCCATAGACGGCAGCCCACCAGGCTCTGCTGTCCCTGGGATTCTCCAGGCAAGAACACTAAAGTGGGTTGCCATTTCCTTCTCCAATGCATGAAAGTGAAAAGTGAAAGCGAAGTCACTCAGTCATGTCTGACTCTTCACAACCCCATGGACTGCAGCCTACCAGGCTCCTCTGTCCATGGGATTTTCCAGGCAAGAGTACTGGAGTGGGTTGCCATCGCCTTCTCTGCAGACCAGATGGGATCCATGTTAATTACACCCATTCAGATTCTGTGATGGGCTGCTGGCCATGTCTGGGCAGCCCCACAGCCAGGAAACTTGACTTGTCCTCTTCCTCCTATCCCTCTGATACACCTGGGGGCCAAGACCAGGGCTGTTGAAAGTGCAGACCATCAGCTTCCTGGGCTTCACACATGTAATAGTAAGAAGGTAACACAGCCCCCAAAGTTGCTGAACATTCCATCTCAGCCTGCTTAGTGACTCTTCTAAACAGTCATTGCATATTTGGAATGGCTTTTGGGAAGCCAACAATGTGACTCAAAATCCAGGCCAGCACATTTCTGGTAATTGAGCTAATTTCTAAGATGAGAACTAAGTAACTTAAAGAAATGAAACCCTTTAGGCTGAAACATCCTCACTTGAAAGAACCAAACCAAGTAGTTAATGATTATAAGGAGAATCCTGTTACTGACATGGTGAAATCTGAGACATTGGGCAAGATAGATTCTGGGGTTTGGGGCTGAGTTTCAGAGGGATCAGAGATAAATGCAGGTATCTGGCCTACTATGTGCAACCAGAAGTTTCCTCCTTGACTTTCTGCAAACCTCTGCAAGGACAGCAATTTGCTCAGTTGAAGTGAGAGAATGTGAAAAATAATACAACTCTTAAGGCATATGTTGACAAACTATCAAGATACCAGTGAGTCATGGAGGGCACAGAAGAGCATCTCACCCTCTCTGATCGATGCCTGTACTGCCCACTGTGAGCTTCCTTCAGTTCTCCCAGGCCTCTTTTTGCTCAGTCTTTCCAGAGCCCACAAAGGGCCCATCTGTCTGCTCATCATCACATGTCACCAGAAGTCACCACATGTCACTGGATTTGGTTGACAAGTAGACTTCCTCCCCTGGGGCATTCCCATGACAATGAAACCACCTCAGTCCATCCACGAAGGCCTGCAGGAAGTTACAGCAACCAGGACAAATGCTTCTTCTTGACTCCAACCTTTTGATGAAATTCCTGCCAACTTCTGGAGTCAAAGCCATGAGAAAATGTAAGTAGCTCCTTCACCTCCTTACAAAACCAAAAAGACCACATCCATACTTGTTTTTCTGGCATGAGAGCTTCTTTGCCATCTGTTTCAAATTGTTCTTTCTTATCCTATCTTCCCAAGCCAGGCTCGCAAGAGATTTCTGCTCTAGCCAGGAGCATTTGCTGAGCTCTCCTACCCTTCACAATACCATAATCACCTTTTTACCTACAAACCCCGTCTTTAGCTTAGGCTATATCTCAAAATATACCTACTGTATGACCTTCTCATTCTAGAAATTTCCCCCATCCTGCCCACTTGGTGTGTATTCTGTTCTGCATGAGTGGTCTTACAGGTCTGATATTCCTCTTCTGAGGGCAGAAAGTGGGTCCTTGCCATTCTTCACAACTTCCAAAACTCTGAACAACAGGGACTGTTTTCTAAGGACCACGCACATGAGTTACCATAATGAAACACAGAAATGATCCCACACAGGTAATGGAGTGAACATTCTCAGCCATTTTAGATGTAGAAAATCAACAACAAGTAGGTGAACAAGTTTGCTAAAAGTCAAGTAGGTACTTCATTCCTTTTTCCACTATCATTAAAATAAAGGGCTAGAAAAGATATGAACCCCAAGTGACAGGGAGAGGATTACCGCAGATGAGAGATGCTCAGTGAAATTTAGGAAACAAAAAGCAGATAAGCAAGTGGTTCTTCAGTGGCTCAATGATAAAGAATCTGCTTGCAAGGGAGGAGACTCAAGAGCTGTGGGTTTGATCCCTGGATGGGGAACATCCCCTGGAGGAGGGCGTGGCAACCCACTCCAGTATTCTTGCCTGGACCATCCCATCCACAGAGGAGCCTGGCGGGCTACAGTCCACAGGGTCACAAAGAACTGGACACAACTGAAATGAATTAGCACAGCACACAGCTAAGATCTAACTGCCAGTAAAGGGACCGGGGTACCAAAGAGATACAGTAAATTCACTCAGCACAAGTTTGGATTTCCCAAGTGGTGCTAGTGACAGAGTACCCACCTACCAATATGGGAGACTTAAAAGATACGGGTTTGATCCCTGGATTGGGAAGATCTCATGGAGGAGGGCTTGGCAACCTCCTCCAGTATTCTTGCCTAGAGAATTCCATGGACAGAGGAGCCTGGCAGGCTATAGATAGCCCATGGTGTCACAAAGAGTCAGACATGACTGAAGTAACCTTAGCACAGCACACAGTACAACTCTGGAAAGGCACAGATCTTGGTGGCAGTCAGTATTCACCTATAAAGTAAAGAGTGTGGGCTGAGCCTGAAAACAGGAGGCTTGACTGGGCTTCGATAAGAAGTAGACTCCAGAACCTTCCTGTAGCCCACACAACCAAACAGCTGTTTGTCTTCCATCTAGGCACAAACACGAGGTTTAGCCTCTGGAGAGACTGTGGACTTGAAGACTCCAGGGCCAGTTGAAGGCAGGGGTGAGGTACAGAAAGAAACAGAGGGGTGTAAGTGAGCAGCTGGGGGAGAAGTGATGAAACCCATCCTCTCTCCCTGCTCAGCAGCAGCTGGAACACCAGGAACCAAATGTACTCCCCAGATGCTGGGGTGGCAGGGTGGAGAATTACTCTCTGGAGAAACTAATCAGCCCCCAGGGAAGAGAGGCTTACTTATCTTGGGAACCGAATGAAAAGCCAGGTCTTCGCCCAATAATCCCAAGGCAAAGCCCAAAGAGTAACTGTAAGACCTAACGGCCTTTTCTCAGGATCTGTCGCTCTAAAGACCACAGTGACTCGGATTCGATGCAACAGGCAAGAGGATTTATTAGGCCGGCGCGCCGGGGTTCAATCTCCACCCAAGGAGATGAATCTCGAACACTAATCGCGAGGAACTTTTATACCGAAAAATCACAGGCAGGTGTGGGTGGGGTCAGGATATTGGGAACAATGTGGTAGGGAGCCATAGGCAGGTGTAGGTGGGGTGAGGACGCTTGATTGGTGGGATAGGTCTGCAGGTAATTAAGTCGAAACAGTTGACTGACCACCCTGCGGCGCTTGGCCAGTTCTTAGAAGAACAATTACCCGGAAAAGTCCGACAGAAAATACATCTTTTTGAGAGGGGGTCTCCTTGCAAGGTCAGGAAACTAGGTTGTAAGTCATCAGTTAAGAATTAATAGAATGGGGCTTTGTTAGGGACCAGGAGACTCTGAGTCACCAGATAAGGGGAAAGTTATCTTCCGTGAGGCATGGCCTGCCTCCGGGGTTTTAACATAAAGGGGACTTAAAATTTTAACCTAGGTTCTCATTACCAACATGCATTTCCCCACCCCCATCATAGCTACCAAATGTATATACACAGTTTCAAATCAGCTTTTGGGGATCTTGACCATCCACCTGCACCAAAACATTTGCACTGAGTTTCTAACATCAGCATAAACACACAAAAAGGGGGAAAAGTGACTCAGAAGAAGCAGAAGAACTGAAGAATCAGGAAATTTTTTTTTTTAAAGAATGAATGCTCTCAGATATAAAGAAAGATATTAAGAGATAGCAAATCTATGTAGAAAAAAAAGTGCTAATAAAGAACAGTGAACAAGAAAAACCCTTAAAGACTAAAAATATTATAGTACTTAAAATTAGCATTTAAAATTTCAATAGATGATTAAATTGAAGGAACTCTTCTGGAAAGTATAACAAAAAAATTGGATGGAAAGGGAAAATGATAAGTCAGAAAATTAAAAGACAAATTCATAAAAACTGGCATTCAGCTGGTGAAATGACCTGAAGAAAATGATCAGGGAAAGAAACTGTAAAAAAAATATATATATATATATGTGTATATATCTCAAAGAAAATATTACATATATCCTGTAATATATATAGTATATATATATCTAAAATAAAATATTACATATATCTTATATATATATATATGTAAGAAAATAGTTTTGAGTCAAGGGACATGGCTTTCTAGATCAAAAGAGAATATTGCATGCCCATCAAGGCTTATCATCATGAAATTTGGGATAAAGAGAAGCAAGCTCCTTAAAGTTTCCAGAAAGAAAAATCATCATAGAATTCTTTTCATGAAAAGGATTAGGAATATAAAGAATTGCTTCAAACTCTTAAAAGTAGCACTGGGAGCCACTTGACGATAGAGAAATGCCTTAAAATTCTAACAAAAAACTATATCCAAACTAGAAATCTATAGAAATCTATATCCATACTGTAATGAAATATGATAGTAGAATAAAGATATTTTCACAAACACTAGGCCTTACAAATATTTTCTTCCTTGTGTTTTCTCTTAGGAAAAAAATGATGGAAAATATGTTCTCCCATTATGAAGGCCTGAACTCAGAAAGAAGATGTGAGATCCAGGAAACCAGGGATCTAACTTAGGAGACAGATGAAGGAAATTCCCAGGACAATGATCAAGACAAATCCCGGGATGCATCAGCCAGAGAGCATCAACAATCTTGACTGGCAGAGAAGGATGGGACAGATGGCTCTGGGAGGAATAACTCTAAGAGCAAAACAAAACCTGAGTGATTGCCTGAAGTTTCTGTGCATATTGGGAAATGCTTTATAGCTCTGTTAAGCAAAGCTAGGGAAGAATTAGTCACACAGATAGCAATAAGAAACAAAAAGAAGGAATGCTAACGACAGAAAGTTGTAGTGACGGAGTAATGGTATAGTTGCCTGGCTCATCTTTGAATAGTATTTACAGAATTATACAGAGCCTCACACTGAATATTGATTTGAGTCAAATTGACAGGGGAGGGGGCGGGGAAATGAGATGTGACTGTGTTTAGAGTTAGGGGCAGAAGGATGGGATACAGAGAATAAATCATCTTGCATAGAATAAAGTCAATAGATAACGCCTAAAATTTAAAAGTAGAGAAAAAGTATAAACATGATATTTAGAAATACAGAAATAAATGCCAGAGGAAACAACAGTAAGGATTAAACGTGGCTACTTCTGGAGAATAAAAATCAGGGATGAAAGAGGGCAGAACATGAAACTGCTATTTTGTGTTGAAAGATTTAGGATGTTATTTGACTTTTGCTTTCAGAGTAGTGTGAAACGGTGCTCAGAGGCCCAGACTGGATTTGGATTTCAGTGCTGACACTTGCTGTGTAAACTTGGGCAAGATCCTTAATGTCTCTGTGCTTTGATGTCTTTTTTTAAACAGGAGTAAGAATAATTTTGTTTCATGTTATTATAAGGCTTGAGTTAGTTCACAATGCACTTAGAAAGGTAGTACTTAGTATTTTCAACTCTTGGCTCATTGTTATTACTAAAGTGTATAATGGCACCCCACTCCAGTACTCTTGCCTGGAAAATCCCATGGACAGAGGAACCTGGCAGGCTGCAGTCCATGGGGTCACACAGAGTCGGACACAACTGAAGCAATTTAGCAGCAGCAGCAGCATACATATCTTATTTTTTAATTAAAATAGGAAAAAGGCAAGGTGTATGCAATGATGCCATAAGCTCTACTTCTGAAGACTTTGTCCTTTCTTCATAGATAGTAAGGGTCAGCATTTTACTCACAGCTTTGCCCTAAATGTACCAATTTCTGTCCCCTCCCTCCCTTCAGAAGATGTCAGTGAACAGGGGAACTCCTGAGAGGGCTTGGGGCTTCAGCCCTCCTCCCCACACCCTGGAGGGAGTTTCTGGGGAAGGGTCCACACCAGCGCTTAAGCCCTTCCTTGGAAGGAGACCCCGCACGATATCAGTCCAGAAGGCACCCAGTCTGACTCCAGGCACGTACTTCTCAAGGCAATGAGTCGTAAATCATTCTAGATCACTGTGGTTACTGTGAAATGTTGTGCTATCCTGCCAGGGTCCCAGACAGAGCTTTTTGTGATTCAAAAGTGAACGGAAGAAGCCTGTAGTCACATTCTAGGAATTGAAACTTCACTAGAAGGCAAAAGACTCTCTCTTCCCCTCCCCTCTGCTGTCCCTGTGCTTCTGCTGACGGGCACCCTGTGATCCACACTGGAAAAGCTGGAAGACGGCTGCTTTCTCCCCCAGGATTCTCCACTCTCTCCCCTATAGCCTGGCCTCAACTCGGCGCACACCTGAGAGGGGAAACCGTGGCGACCTGTGACCTTGCTGTGACGGCTCCCAGTGCCCCTCGGCAGAGCACACCTGCAAGGCGCGGCGGACTGAAGTGCTTTCATTACAGAATGTGGCGAATGAGTTTGCTCACAGTTCCGACATCGGCTCACTCTGAGACCCGTACCATCAGTTCTCCCAGCCTCGCCTTGTAAAATTTAAGAGTCAAATGGACAGGAAGGATCACCACCCTCCTTTTCACCCAGGGTGAGCAAGACCTAAGGAAGTGACGGGACCTGAACAAAGTAACACACTGTGTTAGAAAAGGGGCTCGAACCCCAGTCTACTGAACTGGCGATGGTGCTCTTTCCAGGGTGCCTCATCATTGCCAGCTCTCTAAACCATCACCTCCCAATCGCAAACGTGAACCCTCAGAATACCTTCCAGAAAGCTACAGAAGAACAAAATCATTCTTTCACAATAGGTCGTTCCCTTCCAAGGCTTTAGCACGAGATTTTCATCTTACCCAAGAAACTCCCAACAAAAACAACAAATGGAAGATGAAAATCTCCAAAACATTTCAAACAACCCTTTACCTGTGTATACTGTCAAATCAGCATGTCTGACAGCAAGCTGTCAGACAAAGACTCACCCTGCTGTATGTACATAGACCAGCGGTAACGAGCCTTTCGAGAAGGGAGCAGCTTCTGAACTAGTCCTTGAGATGAGCCAACTGCTCTCTTCCCTTCCCCCTCCCCTGCCCACACCCACCCAAAGGCCAGTCTCTCCCAAGCTGTTTGGCAACTCTGTCTAAGACAGCTTAAGGTCAGGAGCGGATTGGGAACAGCTAACATTCTGGCAATCGTTTTCCTTTTCCCTGAGCCCAGACTTCAGTGGGCGTGCAATGTGGCATTTTGCTTCTGATTTCAACCATTTCCCCAGTAATTGAGCACGAGAAAAATAAGAGCTTGTGCCAGCTCAGGAGCAGCCAGCCCCCAGGTTCCCTGCCTCCTTGGCATGGACTTGGCAACACAGGCTATTCCTGTGGACCCGAGAAACAGGCCACAAATTGCCTGCAGGACAACACAGGAAGGTTCGTCGTGCTTTGCCCTCTTCCCTTTAAGCCAAAGAAGCAGATGGGCCTCCAATCCTGTTGAGAGCAGCCTGGAAGATCTATGAGGATGGTCAAGCCATCTTACTTGTAAGCTGTTTATGGCAGTGGCCAGAAATTAACACAATTTATTCTGGTATCCATGTCACTACTGTGTGTGCTAATAAGTTACTTCAGTCGTGTCTGACTCTGCGAGATGGGGTGTCTAGAACACAAGCTAAGAAAACACTGGGGCAAATTTTCTTCATCCTCTGGTTCCCCTGGTTTTCTAGGCTAGCCTCCCTCACCTGTCCTCTGCTTGATTGACAAGTGACATTGACAAGTGACTGAGCCTTTCAAGCCCTTACACAGAATTATCCAGGGCTCCTGGGAATCAGCATAAAGGCCCCCTTGGGCTGTCAGATGGCCCCACCGGCTTCTTCCTGCCCCTTCCCCACCCCACCCTCTATTCCAGCTGTGCAAAGCCAGACGCAGCCCAGGTTCTCTCACCTCTGAATTATCGAACATGCATCTTCCTGTTCTCAGAAAACCTCTTCACCCTCTCAAATAGCCTATCTCAGCTGGAATGTCACATCCTTCAGAAATTTCTCTGAGAAAACACTGAGTATCTTTTTAATATATCTTAATTTATTTATATGGTTGCACCAGGGCCTACTTGCAGCATGGGAACTCTTAGTTTGGGCTTGCAAATTCTTAGTTAGGGCATGTGGGGTCTAGTTCCCCAATTAGGGATCAAACCAGGCCCCCTATACTGGGAGTGCAGATTCTTAGCCAGGCAAGTCCCAAATACTGAACATTGAATGTCCTTCCATGTAAGATCTACTGGCTTTTAAAAATGACCTCTATCAATATATCTTTTTTTTTTTTTCAACTGGTCTCTCAGGCTAGTTAGTGAGCACTTTATTAGGAACAATAACTTTCTGAGTCCCTCCAGCCTGCACCTCATGAATAGAATGCATTCAGTGATACACCTTACTCGATTCTTAAGGGTAGGAAATACACTATATTCTTTTTTTCCATCCTCCAGGTAATTGATGCCCAAAAGTGGTTTGGGAGTGAAAGAATAAATAAAAAAGCTGTATTTCCCCAACTTACAGGACAACTTACTTACAGATGGGTCCTCAGACATAGGCCCATCTAAATGACAATTATGTCAACATGGGGTTCGGTCTTTTAACTATTTCATCCTGCCCTATATCTCTTCCCTCCTAGCCAGAGGCCCTGATCCCTCTGGTTCCATTTCCTCCTTCAGGCTTGAAACACTGCCCTGCAGGCTTCCTCTGCCCTGGGTGAGTGGGTCAGGCCCCATCTTGTCTGCTCCAGGTGCTTGACAACCTCTCCCCTGGACTTACAGATAGGAACCATGGGAAGCATTCATTGAGGTTTTCAGCTGTACGGCTGCACCTGTAACCCACTGACCGCCAGTGTAGGCCTCGGGAGGCCCTGCTTGTTTTTCACACAGTTCAGTAAAAAATGCATCCCCATCACTGTCTGATCAAGGCAACCCTAGCAGTGAGGCATAGAAAAGAAGGTCTGATGGCGGGGGTTAAAAAGCAATTGTTGCTTCACTTTCTTAATCCAGTTCTGCCTCCTCTGGCCTAGAACATTCACCCTGCAGGGGACAGGATAGGCTCACACAAGATATAGTAAGATACGAGCTTGTTGATTGCAGCCAGAGGTTTCCCTAGAATGATCAATAATCACCTTCCAGAAAGCAGTGGGCTTTAGCCAGCTTGTGACATGGCCTCCAGATTCTGGACAACCACTTCCAAGGAAGTCTGCCACCTCACCCCCAGGGGGCCAGCAGCATACCCAGTAGACACTTTCTGGCAAGTTCGTGAATTGCTACAACATACAAAGGCAGGCCCGGTTTGAATTACCAGGCTCTGACTCCTCGGTGGAGCTCTGGTCACACTCGCTACTCAAACCATCTGGAGCCTCACTCTGGCACTTTGTTATTTACTCGCAGTCCCAGGTGGAGTCAGAGCCCATAACTCAGCCACGTCCGCCCCTCTTCTGCGTGGACAGCATCATACCTCATCTCAGCAGTCGCTCCCTTGCCATCCATCAGCCATTTCAATTTGGGAATCACTGGCCAAAGAGGATGTTTTTCTTTGGGGATAATCATTATAAATTAATGTTTTAAATTTGGGATCTAGTCTGCCATCTTGCTGAGTGTTTTGCTTTTTTTTTTGTCTTAATCTCACATCTCAAATGTACAAGGGGCCCGCTAATTCCTCCCTGGTTTCTCCTTCCTCCTGTTATAAAGAATTCTAGTAACCACCAGATCATACACTCCAACCTTTTTTATTTCTCTGGGAAGTCATTGCCAAACAAACCAGCCAACACTGGAAAACTGCCAACAGCTCAGAGTCCTCAGAGAAAGACCACTGCTCATCAGCTAAGAGTGAGCATGTGAATCTCTTTGCTTCCATTTATTAAGAGGACCAGGCATGAAGAAATTTAGCCATAAAACATGGACTGAGTGGCATCGGGCTGTCACAATGAAAGGATGCTTTAGTTACACAAAGATCGAAGAAGAGGGGACTTCTCTATGAAGCTTGCCTGGGAAAGAAGAGAGAGCCAAAGGGCACTACTGGTTGGTGGGTAGGGCCTTACTGTTTTAACAACCTTTTTTATTGTGGTATAATTTTTTTCAATTTTTTTTTTTTCTCTTTTGGATGGGCTGCATGGCTTATGGGAACTTGCTTCCCTAACCAGGAATCAAGCCCTTGCACTTGGCAGTGAAAGCATGGAGTCCTAAGCACTGGATCACCTGAGATCCCCAGCAGTTTTAGAGTTCCAGAGAAGCTGAAAAAACAGTTCAGGTCCCCACATTATTAACATCTTCCATTGCCATAGTGGAGTCCTCAAAACTCAGAAGTACACAGTGTTACTATTAACTAACTTCCAGAATTTATTTGGACTTCATCAGCTTTTCCATCAAAGTCCCTTTTTAATCCAAGATTCAGTCCAGGGTATCACAATGCCCTTAGTTGCCATATCTCCCCAATATTTTCTGGGCAGTCTTGTTTTTGTTATGACCTTTACATTGTTGAGGAGCAAGCCTGGTAGCCTGGAGAATGTCTTGAAGTTTTTCTCATGGTTAGACTGGATTTGGGGAAGCAATGCCACAGATGTGGTCTTCTCATCATTTTATGCTGGGGGTACATGAGCTCCATCTGACATCACTAATGATATTAACTTTGATCACCTGGTTAATGTAGTGTCTCCACTGTAAGGCTTATGTTTTTCCCTTGTGTTAGTCACTCAGTCATGTCTGACTCTTTATGATTCTATGGACTGTAGCCCACCAGGCTCCTCTGTCCATAGAATTCTCCAGGCGAGAATACTGGAGTGGGCTGCCATGCCCTCCTCCAGGGGATCTTCCAGACCCAGGTAGGGAACCCAGATCTCCTGCATTGCAGGCAGATCCTTTACTGTCTGAGCCACCAGGGAAGCTTTTCCCTTACCTTACTCTATTCTTTGGAAGTGACTCACTAAGTCCAGCCCACACTGGAGTGTGAGGGTTGGAGCGTAAGGTGGAAATTAAGCCCCAACTCTAGTTTTCCTTTTACAGTGAGAAAGATCTTCCCCTTTCAGCCTCTAAGCCTCCTTATTGTTGCCTTTATCTTAAAGCTTACCTTCAAGGTTCTAGCACATGATAGAGCACCTCTATGAGGTCTTGTTCTGTTCCCTTGTTACTTCACACGTGTTCAAGACTTTAGGCAAAACAGCTGAATGTCGAGTCTGGGAAGCATACTATACATCTCCCTTTCTCAGCTCATTCAGTCACTGTGTCCGTCACTGTTACCTACTAGACATCTCTTAAATGTGGTCATGGATGATCACTGACAAAACTTTGTCCGATCAACTGGCTCCTAAGTTCCTTATCTTTCCTCCAGGTAGAAACCCATCCTCATCCCTGATTCCTGGTGTAAACACAAGGGCAGCCAAAGAAACAAAGCGTCCTCTGTGCCACGGCCAGATTCCAGTGTGTTAAACAGGAATACACAGCGAAGACGTGGTGCAGCACAGGGACCTGCCTCCGTCAACCACTGTTCAACCTTGGGGCCCAGGAGCCTCGGCTTTGGCTTGAAAGCTTAGAGCTCAGCCTGAAGAAACGGCCCATAAAAAGCCCCATTCCTGGCATTTACCCAGAAACTCTCCAGGAGATGTGTTCAAACAAGAATCTTCTCTCTGCTCCCCCACCTCCCATGACTCTGCTTATAGGATGAGTCCAGTCTCAGGAAAGGACAAGCCAGTGATCTGGGCTCCAGGATCTGTTTTGCCACTAATGGAGTAAGCCATATGTACTTTTGTATCTTGAGTCTGCATTGGTAAAATGAAGGGTTTGGGCTGATCAGAATGGATTCAGTTCAACCCCCAGATGCTTCATGAAGCAGCTACGACTCGATCTCATGTCTGGGGTTCTCTGTTACAGTCACAGAACACTGTGGCTGACTCTGGGAATGTTGCATGCGAGCCCTATCTCAGAAGAGTCACATGGAAAAGGAATTAGGAGAGCACGGGTCAAACTCCAGCTTGGTGAGTCGTGTGAGATGAATGTGGGGAAACCCAGTGGAGAGCAGGGCCCCAAGCCTCTCTAGAGACAGCACACACTGTCTCCCCAGGGGGTTGCAGGCTCAGCAGACCTCAGCTGCCTCCAGCTCCATCCCATCAAGCGGGTTTTGCTTGCTGTTGAGCTCACATGACAGATGGCTCTCTGGGCCTCCAGAGGGTTTTCCAGCCATCACCGGCTTGTCAACTGAAAACAAAAGCCATCCATTGCCCTCACGTCCCTCTCCGACATCCTTCCTGGCTTGTAACATCCCTAGCACAAGGTGCTCCCTGACCACCTGAGGGCTCCCGGCTCCCTACCTATCTCCAGGAACCATTACTTCTCTGAAACGAAAACAATCAGGGCACATACCTTGACTTAGAATAATTTTGTCATTCTTGACTGTAAAGACAGTTCAGGAAATATATTTCTGGTGCAAATAGTTTTACATGACTTCAATAGTTTATAACATCTACATCGTAAACAGGAAGGTCTGAACAAAACAAATTGTGACCTTCTTACAAAGTTTGGATGTAGGAATTCCCTAAACATCTCTCTCTCTCTTCTCTCCTTTTACTGTTACAGGTCACAACTGCAAGGAACCAATATCCTATGAATATGAAAGGTGAAGACAGAAGTGAGGAAGACACCTAGGCAAACTTACCTGCAGGCAGACAAGACCCTCTCACAGTGGGATTAAGGGAGCATGCCATGGTGCCTGGCCCCTGGGTTGTATCTGCTGATACTTACAATCGGGTTAGCCGAAATTCACAACTTTGACTCAAATTTTTATCTATCATTAAAGGAAATCCCCAAAGGTGTCTAGATAGAATTTATTGTTGTTTTCAGTTACTGACACCTTTTGGAGAAGGGTCTGATGTCAGGAGAGAGCTCATTGGAAGATGGCAAATTCACGTGCTTCTGAGATAAGAGAGTGGGTAAGGACCCTTGCTGGCTGGCTGCTGCATATTCTTTAAAAAATGGTCAGCTGCTCCCTAGCAGAGTCTTGGAATATAAGAGCCCCTGGCTTCCCATGATCCCAAACAGAGAACAAGAGACACCAAGGGAACATGGCCAGTGTCAGGGTGGCAGCATCCTTGTCCACCATGGTGGGAGTAACTGGGCACCAACCCCATTATTCAGAAGAGCCCAACCTGGGAATCCAGGGACCTGGGTTCTAGACTTGGAATTTTCCACGGTAAGATTAGAAGGCAGATGGCACCATCTCTAACACCTTGCCCAGCTTGAAGGGCCGATGGTTACTTTAGGCAATATTTCTCCTGAGTATGGAAAACATACAAGAGACATGGTAGCGTGAGTGTCTGGGCTGTGAGAAAAATGGGAAGAAAAAAGGAGCTGAAGTCAGGTAGGGTGGGTCAGACTATCCACAGGCGATCCACACAATTTCCTGAAATGATTTCAAGAAAAATCTGTTGCCTCCATGCCTTATCCTTCTGATATAGTAGTTCACATTCTACTTCATCTTAGACCCTCTGAATGGCTTTAACAGTAGAATAATTTAAAATTTATCATTTTATTTGATTCCCCATCTCCCTTTAAAAAAAAGAAAGAAACTATGAATTTAGCAATAATTCTCATTCCTATTTCCCAGGAAAAAAAAGTCCTGAAACTCAGGGACTTACACAAGATCCATACTCAGAAAACTTCAAGGGGTCAGCTGGAATCAGAACACTGGTCTCCACCAGTTTTTGGAGCTTAAGGCTTTCTTGAAGGTCTATTCAAGCAAAGCCTGCTAGATACTTATTTTACCTCTCATTATCAACTAACCAAACTTCTTCAAAGGAGCATATCAAAGTAAAGCCTAAAGTCAGGTCACCTGCTCATGTCATTGGCAGGACAGCAATTTTCCAACTAGGCTTCTCATAGCCAGAGAGGTCCCACCAGGCCTCTCCCTCTCCCAAGAGTCTTTGAGCTGAGCCAGGTGGAGACTCTTGGCTCTCCGACTAATTCAATCTGAGCAGCCCCACTTTTATCTGCCTTATTTATTGGTCTCTCTGTAAGTATTAAAAAGTATTTGGGAACCACTGTAGGGCAAGTTCTAGTCTGTAGTGTTATTTCCAGCCTGAACCCAAGTTCCAGTTTCTTTACAGGACATGCAAATAAATCTCTGCTTCAGCCTCCTAACAGAAGAGGGGGGACAGAAAGCAGCCCATTGGTCTTGAAGGCATACTGTCATCCATCACACCAGGACATCTCCAGGTGGTCTTAAATCCAGAGAAACATGAGCGCAGTCATTTCAGGTCCTAAGACCCCTCTGATGAGAGAAGCCTCATTACCACGCGTGCACGTAGCTAGTATTTCACATGAACTAACTGGCCTGTTTTCATTCCTTTTAAATACCCAACGGCATCCTACCTACACGAGGAGCTGAAGGCCTACAAACCATGGTCGTAAAAACCTTTCGCTTACTACGCAAGTGCTAAAGAGCACCTGAAACCACTTTGCTTCTATTTGTTTTGCCCCCTAATACGCACACTGGTATATTAGTGTTTCTTTTGAATCCCCCTGGGTTTGGATATTATACACCCAAGTTTTAGTTCAAATTGAGTTTTCACAGCTGGATTATAAACCAATGGAAATGTTGACCCAGGACCAACTGTATCATTCCAAACAGGTGTTGCTTTAATTAGCCTTATCGTAAAACAAAAATTAAAAATTAAAGGAAAACATTTTAATGGGCCCAAAGAGTTTCTTAAGGTCTTAAAGGGAACAGGCAAATTGGTGGAGACTTTCAAGCCTTATCTCCTTTGCTCAGAGGCTCTATTAAAAATGCAGCTACACTTTGGAAACTGCAATCATAGCCTAAAGTCTTAAGAGAAGAAAGAAAGCTTCCCTGGCATGTTTGGAGGTGTAGGAGAACATTCTTAAGTGATGGGAGAGAGGACTCCAAGATCCGTTCACCTAGGGCTTAGATGTCTACATCCCAGGCAGGAAGAAGACAAAAGGCCATTTGTGTGATGTTACCCCTGACCTTAAAGGGAATTCTCATTATTTTCCTTGCAAAGACAAAGTAGTTTTGTGTGATTTCGATTCAATGCAGAAAATTACTCTGTACTTATAGAAGTGTGAAAAGAAGTTTGCAAAAATCTTCCTGTAAAGGAATATACAGGGTTATTGTCTCACATGCATGAAACCATTTGTTTTTCAGTCGTTAAGTCATGTCTGACTCTTTTCAACCCTTGGACTGCAGCATACCAGGCTTCCCTGTCCTGCACTATTTCCCAGAGTTTGCTCAAACTCATCTCCACTGAGTCAGAGATGACATCCAACCATCTTATCCTCTGTCACCCCCTTCTCCTCTTGCCTCCATTGTTCCCCAAGATCAGAGTCTTTTCCGATGAGTCAGCTCTTCGCATCAGGTAGCCAAAATATTGGACCTTCAGCTTCAGCATCAGTCCTCATTGTCTCACACACATGAAACCATTTAGAGAACAACTTAAAATTGTAGGGCTTCCCTAGTAGCTCAGCTGGTAAAGAATCCACCTGCAAGGCAGGGGGCCCTGGTTCAGTTCCCGGGTCAGGAAGATCCACTGGAGCAGGGATAGGCTACCCATTCCAGTATTCTTGGGCTTCCCTGGTGGCTCAGCTGGTAAAGAATCCATCTGCAGTGTGGGAGATCCTGGTTCAATCCCTGCATTGGGAAGATCCCCTGAGAAGGGAAAGGCTACCCACTCCAGTATTCTGGCCTGGAGAATTCCATGGACTGTATAGGCCATAGGGTCGCAAAGAGTCAGACATGACTGAGCAAATTTCACTTTCTTTCACTTTCTTTCTTTTAGCTTAAAAGTGTTGACATTTATGCAAGACAGCAGAACTTCCTTTGGCCTCAGGAAGTTTAGGATAACCTCCTAGAGAAAGCAGATTGAGAGGCTGGCTTCAGACATTGAATATGGAGAGAGAAGCCAATGGAGCCTCTCAAGTTGGGGGAAACTCCATTAGCAAAAAGATAGAGCAGTGGTTCTCCAGTTTGAATGTACACCCACGACCTGTAGCGCTGGTTAAAACTGATTCTTGGGCCACTGGGGATGCTAATTCAGTGGGTCTGGGATGAGGTTCCAAGGGTTTTCTCTAACAGGTCTACATGCTATTGGTCCACAGACCACCGTTTGAGAGCCACTGATGTAGAGGAAGGACTGTGTGTGGCTATCAGGGGTCCAGAGTAGACGCTGACTGAGCTACAATAGAAGGTTTGTATCAGAGTGGAGAATGCAGTTTCTTAAAAAGGTGTCTGGCTTTTGATGATGTGAATGATATCTCTTTCTAAGCTAGAAAAAAAATCGCTTATTCTCAATTGAGCCTTCTTTCTAGCCACCTTCTGAGTCTTGTTCACATCTTCCTCAAAGGCAAGAGGAAAAGAAATCTCCAGTGAGTATCATACATGATTCAGTCCTCATAAAAAAGTAAATGCCATAAAAGTATTAAAATAGCACTGATGATGATGGCTACAATGTACTCTGCATTAACTCAAATGCCTCTGAAGGCACTCCCTGCACCTGCCCCCCTGACCCCCACCACCAGGGATGGGCAGCATCCTTAATCCAACAAAGAGAGGCTCTACTGATCTTAAAACCTCCATCTTCTCACACAAAGCCTTGTCTCCTCTACCTTCCCAGGAAAATGCCATCTTCTCTAGCCTTTTCCATTACTTGGCTTAAGGGTTAAGCTCTTTTGAGGTACAAGTTTACCTAAATGACAGAAACTTATCATAAGACCTTGTGGAGAAGAAATAAAATATGGGAAACTACATAACGGGAGAGCATTACTGACTCAATGGACATGAATTTGAGCAAACTCGGGGCAACAGTGGAGGACAGAGGAACCCCTTGCTGCAGTCCATGGGGTCACAAAGAGTCAGACAAGACTTAGAGACTGAACAGTAACATTTAAAGTATATCTCCTTTAAGCAGTTGGACTTTCGATAAAATCTACTCGGATACACCTTTTAGTTAGACTATATAGGCCATTTACATTTAACATAATTGCTATTAATCTGGGTTTATATTTGCCATATGAATGTTTGTTTTTCATTTGGCCCATTCATTATATTCTTTTTTCTCCTTCTTTGCTTATTATTTGTTATTCCTTATTTGTTATTATCCTATCTCCCACTTCCATTGGGCTTCCCAGGTGGTGCTAGTGGTAAAGAATCCATCTGCCAATGCAGGAGATGAAAGAGATGTGGGTTCAATCCCTGGGTTGGAGTCCCCTGGAATAAGAAGTGGCAAACCACTCCAGAATGCCTGCCTGAAAAATTCCATGGAGAAAGGAACCTGGCAGTCTACAGTCCATGGGGTGGCAAAGAGTCAGACACGACTGAATGTCTGCAAATGCACAGCAAAAATGCCCCACAACAATAATCATTTGACTCAAAATATCAATTGTGCAGAGATTTAGAAACCTCCTGATGAAACTTTTTTTTTTTAATCATATTTGTGTCTTCTATATTCTTTCCTTTAATTCTTACCTTTTTTGTCTCCATGTTTCACTCTAAATATTCTTTTTACTAACCAATTATCAAGCTTACTGAGCTCCACTTTGGCTCTGCTGCTAAATTCATCTATTCACTTTTTAATATCAGACATTAGAATTTTCAGTTCTAGGACTTCCATTTGATTATTTTATACAGATTCACATTCTACTATGAAATTCTCTATGTTGCCATCTACTGTTTTGAACATACTGATCACAATTATTTCAAAACTGTATCTAATAGTTCTAATATCTGCACTACCTGCTCTCTTGTCTATTTACTGATTGACACTGTTTACCTGTATGCCTGATCATTTTTAATTGAATGTCAGTTATTATGTATTAAAATGTTCATGCTTTGGATGCTATCATCTTCTTACATAGAGGATTCAACCTCTCTTTTGGAAGACAGAAGGAGACAGATGGCCTCAGTCTAATCTGAGACTGAATTGATTTGAGACTGGATTGCATCATTGAAGGGCTTGGTCTACCTCTGGTTGGCTTCTGCATGTAGAATATCATCCTCCAGTAGTCCCAACTGAGAGCCTGGAGTGTCTGCAATGATTCCCTCCTCTCTTCCAAGTTCTAAACTCTATTTTTTTTTAAATTTCTTGGCATCATATAATCTGCTCTGCTTTTTAGTTGCTTTCTCTTTAGCCTCGCAGTCTCTAGCTCCACACAACTTGTCAAATGCCTGGAGGAAAAACTGGTGCCAAATGCCAGGCTCACTTTTCTGCACCTTCCCTCCTTTCTTGGCCCTCAAACTTAGCTGACTTGAAGGCCCAGATTTCCAATTTTTTTGCTCTCTAAGCCCTTAATGTTTCCTAACACTCTACCACCTTCCTGCCCATGACAGAGGTTCTCTGACTCACTTCTCAATCTCTTACGCCATACCCCAAATTGTCAGTGCCCTGAGTAGGAAATGAGTGTACTCATCTCATTCATTGAATCTCCTTTCTCTCCAGGATCTGTGTCCTCAAGTCCTTGTTGTATCAATAGCTCTCTCATGCCTTTGGAGACATTTTAAAAATCAAGCTTATAGTTATTCTTGCAGGAGGTTGTGTCCATCACAAATTACAACATCATAATAAGAATCAGGAGTGTTTACTTAGAAATTAGGTTAGACATAAGGAAAACACTTATGTATTTTTTTCTCTAAGTATTATTGGATACTCTACTGCGTCATCAAAAACAAGAGCAGTCTCCTGTCCCCTTTAAAACCCAGAAGAAATTTCCAAGGAACTTCAATAATTAGAGTCATGTATAATAGGGAGGGATACAGGAGGAGAGGCGATTATACAAAATGGTTTTTCATGATTTCCCATGACTCCATCAATCTCTAGTTCCTGCCAATATTCAAGCACTCTAACTTCAACAAAGCCAGACATTTTTTCCCATGGTCCTCACTTTGGTGTACACATAACTCAGAGATGGAAGGTTGCAATTTAAAGCAACAGAACTAAAATATAAGAGCTAGATGTGTACATGATGTTTCCAGTTTGAGTATAGTCAGGAAATGTAGTACATTTGTCCTTTTTCTTTTAAAGCCCATTATGAGTGAAGCTCCTCTCACTGAACCTAGAAAATGAATTTTTAGCAATAGGAAAAAGATTTGAAAAAGATTTCATATCGTCTAGAAATTTCAAGCTGTGATTTCCCAGCCACATTACACTCAAGTCAGCTCAAGCTTTTGCCAATCTGTTATAAGAAGAAAAGCGGAACCCTGTGTATCATTATGTGCAGTCATTGAAAGAGCCTTAAGCTTACTTCCTGTCTAATGCTGAGTGTGCATATTATGTAGAGGTGAACGTTGCAGGTGTGAAATCTCAGTTTAGCAGCCTGGGAGATTATGAACACAACTCTGCAGGCCCCGTGTAAGCCAGACAGGGATGGCCATTTCCCAGAGATGGATTCATCAAGTAGAGGAACCTTCCCCACAGGAGGCCCATTCACAGCATCCTGAAGCCCCTGACTGCTCTTGAGGGTACAGAGTGGGATGGGGGACTATACATCAGACACCTCTGTCATGAGGTTCCAGTGTGTGGCGAGACTATTTTCTCTCCACCATCCACCTCTCTGGGGCATCTCTTTTGGGTGAGCCCTGCGCTTGTGGATCTTTATGAGGAACCTTTGCAGGAAAGCATGAGGTGGTCCCAAGAACACTAAACTGTGGGATCAGATGCGTGCTGTCACTTCAGTTGCGTCCGATTCTCTGCAATCTCATGGACTGTAGCCCACCAGGCTCCTCTATCCGTGGAATTCTCCAAGCAAGAATACTGGAGTGGGTAGCCATTCCCTTCTCCAGGGGATCATATCTCCTGCGTCTCCTGCATTGGCAAGAGGGTTCTTTACCCCTGGCGCCACCTGGGAAGCCCCTGGGATCAGATGCTTCTAGCTAATTATTTGTCCTTGAGTCAGTCCTTCAAAGTCAGTTTGTGTCTGAATGTTCTGTATAAGAAATGAGGGAATATGAGTAATACTCCCAACAGTCTCATCCAGTTAGAACAGACTGTGGTGGAGGACGCCCTTTAGAGAGTAAAAGATGCAGGCCAGCAGGAAAAGGTGCCTGATTACTTGTATGCAGGGTCTGCACAGTGACGAGGAACTTCCCAATAAGCCTGAGCTCTCGGCTTTTTCTCAGTCTTCTGACAGTCCACATTTGCTATGAAGATACGGATAGATTCACATATGTCCTCTGCATTTGCTTTCCCTCATTTTACCACATAACCCTCAACAAAATGCTGGAATCTTTCCATAGCTGAAAATATAATCTATTGTCTATGTAGCATCAAAATATATCTTAAAATTCTTATAATGGCCATTTAAAACTTATTATCTTTATATAATCCACAGAAAGCTGGGCTACCTAGAGTTCCAGCTCAACATACAACTGAACTGAGAAGAAATCTAAAACAAGCATTCAAGAGAAATTGAAAACACAATCCAAAATCTTTATTTCTTGAAGTCTGAGAAAAGGGCAAGGGGGCGGGGATGGCAATGCACAATGTACGGGGGGAAAAAAATCTTCAAAATTTGATTTAAACCATTTTCTTTCCAAAATATTACTCATCACAGCACGGCAGTCTTCACAAAATCTCTTTTCTCACTATCTCAAAACTGCCCTCAAATGTTTCAATGGCTCTCACCTTTCCTAATGCCATCTTCCCCCCATCTCTACATCTACATCTCTGCTTTTTCTCTGGCTTTTCTTTTATTCTTTTTTTTTTTTTAAATTAAGGATAGGATTTATTTATTTATTTATTTATTTGGCTGCACTGGGTCTTAGTTGCGGCATGTGGGATCTAGTTCTCTGACCAGAGATCGAAGCCCAGCCTTCTGCATAGGAGTCTTAGCCACTAGATCACCAGGAAAGTCCCCCTCTGGCTTTTCTATATGGCAAGTTAAGTTAGCTTTGCAGCTCATTTCGGTCCTCTTTTCACCAGTCATCTCAATCAGCACCATGAACCCCGGGGCCCGAGGGACACTTTAGAACTCCCCTTTAGATGTCTGTACTTGTGGGCCACAGGTGGGAAGGGGGTTGGGGGAAGAAAAGAGGTGCAAACACTTCTATTTTAAAACTCTTGAAAGATGTCATATCTGCACTACAAAAGCTCAGTTTAAAAAAAATGTACATTTTCCATCAATTTAGCAGCAGCAGCAGCTCCAACCCTGAACAGAAACCTAAATGGATGCAGTCTCTTTACTAGGAGACAAGCAAAAAGAGGTTATCTAAAGGTGAAGTGTTCTGGTGAGATTACAATTTCTAGGTATGTGCAAACCATATTTATGTTGACACGTGATCGAGTTATACCTATATGTGAGATTTTTAGCAGCAGGAAATTCTTTTTCATAATAACAATTGATACTTAGTGATTTACCATATTCAAAGCATCTTCACACAAAGTACCTCATTTGATTCTGACAGCTACCTGTGGGATAAGTGTGGGCTTAAGCATCATCCCAGTTTTACACTGAGGGAACACAGGTTCAGAAAGGTGAAGTGATTTGCCCAGGTCCTTACAGAGTTCGAGTGGTAACTGACTCTAGGTATTGCGATGTCAAATTCCAGAAATTAACCACCTCATTGAGTTTTCCTTAACTTTATTTTCCGTTTGTTTTCACATGCATGGGCATGCACACACACATACACACAGGAGCTAATTGAAACACAGCCAAATATTACATATGTCCAGAATGTTCTATATATATACACAATCATGTATTAAATCAACAAAATCCACATAGCTGCTCAGTTTCTGTTTCCAGAAGAAGCCCTGACCTTATAACAGAATAAACACTACCGCTGGGCCCGAGCAACAGAGCCAGCTTCATGCTTCCTCCTGCACCAATGTGCTTTGTTTTCAAAAGCACTTGCCATTTACATTACTATTATTTTCATTTTCTTGATCATCCAAACCTCAAAGGAAAGAGGCTAATGATATTCCCCAAGCCCCTCCCTCACCACACTCATGCTGGGAATGGAAGCAGCTCAGATTGATTGACCAGCCCCTGCAAACCCTTCAGGAACATCGATGGAGTTGCTACCAGAAGCAGCTGGAGTTGCCATTTGCATCTCACCCTGTCTCACTTTTTTCCCCCTCCTCAAAAAAAAAAAAAATTTTTTTTAAAAAAAGCACCCACAATGCCCGGGGGGAATTTTCCGGGACAAGCTGCAGGTGCTATGGATATTTTCATTTAATAATCATTCTTGCAATTCAGCACATTTGTAATCCATGTGGTAAACTCTGACTTACATTTCTCCCAGTGGACGCTGGCCAGATGCAGAAACCAAAGAGCTCGGTGCCGACACTGCCTCTTCCTTCTTTTATGGTTCGTGCATTTGGATGTGTTTAGCCTGATCTGCAAGCGCTGGGGAAGGCATGTGCTGTGTTTAAAAGACCCTTTTGTTGACATTAAGCAATCATAAATATACTCAGAAATTATACTCTTTGCATTTATTGGGGAGTGCTTTAATTGGATGGTCTCCTCATGTGTATCATAAAGAACATATGCATATTTTTGGCAATCCCATCGGACTGTGGAGTGGAGACGCACATACAAAGCAGCGCATTCCTAACATCTATGGATTGTCTCATATATGTCACCACGTCTTCCCACCAGGATTGTTTTCCCCACACACTCCAAGATGGTAACTTCCCAATCTGTCCAAATTCTATTTGGAATTCTCCTGGACTGTGTAAATGTCAAGGCCAGTTTCCTTTCCATGTGAAGAGCTTTGAAAGGAGAACAGCATGCCTAACTCCCTCATAAATACAAGCCAGAGCATCATCTTCTTTCTTTCTTTCTTTCTTTTTTTTTTTTAGGTGTGTGTGTTGGAGAAAAGAGAGGGAAGGAGTGCTTGGCCCAAAGTAAAAAAAAAAAAAAAAAAAGAAAGAAAGAAATCCCTTTTCAAGAATGACATTCTCCTTATTTTCAGCACATAAACAAAATAAGGCTGCACAGAGCCAGGTTCCAAAAGGTGGATTCCTCTGGCTCAGACATGCTGCTGCTGCTGCACGGACATACAGTCTCTTAAGCAGCAAACTACATCAGGGGGCAAAGACCACCACTTGCAGGCCTGGGAGAGGGCACCAGTCAGGGCCCTGGAAGAAAAGTGATGGCAGATTCAAAGGAGTAGCTCAGAAGACTGAAACAAAGACTTAAACCTTTGAACACACTGTAAGCAGAAACCTGCCAAGAATGGGAGCTCTTGGGGACTAAAAGCAGTAGGAAGCCCTAGGGACTTCTAGACCAGAAGGGATCCATTCAAGGCAGATGGGAAAGGACTCCAAAGGAATTGTTGTTGTTCAGTTGCTCAGTCATGTCCGACTCTTGGCAACCTCATGGACTGCAGCACACCAGGCTTCCTTGTCCTCCACTATCTCCCGGAGTTTGCTCAAACTCATATCCATTGAATCGGTGATGCCATCCAACCATCTCATCCTCAGTCATCCCCCTCTTCTCCTGCCTTCAATCTTTCCTGGCATCAGAGTCTTTTCTAATGAGTAGGCTCTTCAATCAGGTGGCCAAAGTACTGGAGCTTCAGCTTCAGCTTCATCATCAGTCCTTCCAATGAATATTCAAGGTTGATTCTTCCTCCTTGTCCCCAGCGCCTTACTATGTCTCCCATTGGCTGAAACCAACTGGTAGCTGGAGGTCAAGGAAGATAGCTTGGGTGATGCAGTCTGGAGAGGTCAATTTCTGGGAGCTGAAGTGAGTGGAGAAGTGGAGGGTGGGGGAAGCATCTAGAGAGGCAAACTAAGATGAGCCGGAAACAAGAGTGAGGCCCAGCGGAAGTCCTGAGGATGCTTGAGCTTTTACACACAATCAGTCACATGTATTCTGCACACCTCTATGATGCACACAGCCATGATTCCATCCTACAGAGAGCAAAGCACAGTAACTCACTCAATGTTGCACGATTAGACCACAGAGGTCTCCAGTGAAAGAATTGCCAGGCTTCTTCACTGGAAGGTGGTGGATGGAGCTTAAATAAGCATGGTTCTAAACAGGAGCTTAGCCATCCTGTCACTAGAAAGTTCCATTTAGACCTGGAAAAGTTTAATCTCACTGTGCTGTGAAGCACAGTATCCAAATCAGAGTGGCCTGGGTTTTAGGTAGACAGGAATGAGAGTTGAGATACTAAGAGATGTCAGACCAACTCAAACCAAACAAACAAACAACCTCTCTTCATCTATTCAGTACCTGCATTTAGATAGCAAGAATTCAGATAATGAGAATATGGGCAGTGAAGGCCATCAGGCAACCTATGACAAAATATCATTTGGGAATAAAAGAAGAGCCTCTGGAAATGGTCACATACACAATAACCACAAGTTTAGATATTCATGAAAATCTCTGGAACAGTAATCACTCTAAATTCTTGCCTTCATTACCATGTCCTGGGAAAACTGCATGTGGTATTAGTTGTCAATTTTGATGATGGCTTAGGGAAATTTACTTATTTCTTAAGGAGCAGAGAAAAATTATTGCAAATTTAAAATTCACAGCAGAAAATTTTATGTCTTCAAAAAGACTTGAGGAGAATATTCACGATAGCAAAAAACAGAAAGCAACACCAAAATTCATCCAAAGGAGAACAGAGAAACAATAGAGCTGTATTTATGGAACAGAATCATCAGTTCAGTTCAGTCGCTCAGTCGTGTCCAACTGTTTGTGACCCCATGAATTGCAGCACATCAGGCTTCCCTGTCCATCACCAACTCCTGGAGTCGGTGATGTCATCCAGCCATCTCATCCTATGTCATCCCCTTTTCCTCCTGCCCCCAATCCCTCCCAGCATCAGAGTCTTTTCCAATGAGTCAACTCTTTGCATGAGGTGGCCAAAGTACTGGAGTTTCAGCTTTAGAATCAGTCCTTCCAAAGAACACCCAGGACTGATCTTCTTTTGAATGGACTGGTTGGATTTCCTTGCAGTCCAAGGGGCTCTCTAGAGTCTTCTCCAACACTACAATTCAAAAGCATCAATTCTTCTATGCTCAGCTTTCTTCACAGTCCAACTCTCATATCCATACATGACCACTGGAAAAACCATAGCCTTAACTAGATGGACTTTTGTTGGCAAAGTAATGTCTCTGCTTTCCAATATTTTATCTAGGTTGGTCATAACTTTTCTTCCAAGGAGTAAGCGTCTTTTAATTTCATGGCTGCAGTCACCATCTGCAGTGATTTTGGAGCCCAAAAAAATAAAGTCTGACACTGTTTCTACTGTTTCCCCATCTATTTCCCATGAAGTGATGGGGTCAGATGCCATGATCTTCGTTTTCTGAATGTTGAGCTTTAAGCCAACTTTTTCACTCTCCTCTTTCACTTTCATCAAGAGGCTTTTTAGTTCCTCTTCACTTTCTGCCATAAGGGTGGTGTCATCTGCATATCTGAGACTATTTCCCATGAAGTGATGGGGTCAGATGCCATGATCTTCGTTTTCTGAATGTTGAGCTTTAAGCCAACTTTTTCACTCTCCTCTTTCACTTTCAACAAGAGGCTTTTTAGCTCCTCTTCACTTTCTGCCATAAGAGTGGTGTCATCTGCATATCTGAGGTTATTCATAGTTCTCCCAGGAATCTTGATTCCAGCTTGTGTTTCTTCCAGTCCAGCGTTTCTCATGATGTACCCTTTATATAAGTTAAATAAGCAGGGCGACAATATACAGCCTTGACGTACTCCTTTTCCTATTTGGAACCAGTCTGTTGTAGTTAGCCTACTGTATTGGTGTTTTTCTTTCTGGCTTCACTCTGTACAATAGGCTCCAGTTTCATCCACCTCATTATATCTGATTCAAATGTATTCTTTTTAATGGCTGAGTAATATTCCATTGTGTGTATGTACCACAGCTTTTTTATCTATTCATCCTCTGATGGACATCTAGGTTAATTCCATGTCCTGGCTATTAAGAACAGTGCTGTGATGAACACTCGGGTACACGTGTCTCTTTCAATTCTGGTTTCCTCAGTGTGTATGCCCAGCAGTGAGGATTGCTGGGTCATAGGGCAGTTCAATTTCCAATTTTTTAAGATATCTCCACACTGTTCTCCATAGTGGCTGTAGTAGTTTGCATTCCCACCAACAGTGTAAGAGGGTTCCCTTTTCTCTACAACCTCTCCAGCATTTATTGCTTGTAGACTTTTGGATCACAGCCATTCTGAGGTGTGAGATGGTACCACATTGTGGTTTTGAATTGTATTTCTCTGATAATGAGTGATGTTGAGCATCTTTTCATGTGTTGGCCATCTGTATGTCTTCTTTGGAGAAATGTTTGTTTAGTTCTTTGGCCCATTTTTTGATTGGGTCATTTATTTTTCTGGAATTGAGCTACAGGAGTTGATTGTATATTTTTGAGATTAATTCTTTGTCCATTGCTTCATTTGCTATTATTTTCTCCCATTGTGAAGGTTGTCTTTTCACCTTGTTTATAGTTTTCTTTGTTGTGCAGAAGCTTTTAATTTTAATTAGGTCCATTTGTTTATTTATTTCTCTGATAATGAGTGATGTTGAGCATCTTTTCATGTGTTGGCCATCTGTATGTCTTCTTTGGAGAAATGTTTGTTTAGTTCTTTGGCCCATTTTTTGATTGGGTCATTTATTTTTCTGGAATTGAGCTACAGGATTGATTGTATATTTTTGAGATTAATTCTTTGTCCATTGCTTCATTTGCTATTATTTTCTCCCATTGTGAAGGTTGTCTTTTCACCTTGTTTATAGTTTTCTTTGTTGTGCAGAAGCTTTTAATTTTAATTAGGTCCATTTGTTTATTTTTGCTTTTATTTCCAATATTCTGGGAGGTGGGTCATAGAGGATCCTGCTGTGGTTTATGTCGGAGAGTTTAAAACACAAATTTTAAAAGGAGAGTCAATTTGAACTTGACTTGTTTTCCATAAATATTAGTAAAAAGGAAAAAAAACTTAAAATTGCTTTCTCGTTCCAACTGTTATTTATAAACGAGTGCGTTTCATATTGTGATATCTGATTCATGACTAAGTTTGAAAATGAAGCTATGAGATCTCCCATGTCTGTCTGGATATATGTATGGCTCAGTATATGTCTTTGTCTTTGGATATTATCACTGAGGATAATTTGTTAAAGAGCTCTATTTAATTGCCCTAATGAAAAGTCAGTGCTTGACTGTTTCTGAAGACTACTTGCTAGGGACCCGGAGCTCAGCAGCGCCAGCAGAGAATGACAATTTCCCTGGGTTCATTCCTCTTTCCAGTCACATTTTACTATTCCCCAGCATCCCACCACTCTGCCTGTCCCTGCCAAAATATCCCAGCCCCTAGCCTTCCCCAGACAGCTTTGAGGCCTGTCCTGCAAGCTTCCTTCCCCAGGCAAACCTCAGTCTCAAGCTGGGTGTGTGTGGCAGAAGGGTTGGTCACATCAGTGCCACTCGATGTGTGGATGGCCAGCCCCCGCCAGGCAAGGGGAAGGCCGGCCACATGTGGACGGAGCTGCAAGTGCAGAGAGATGGAACCTGAGGCCCTGCTTCCCCTGCCCTTGCTAGAGAGAGACTGAATTCCTAACACCCATTGATGTGGAGCGCCTAAAGCATGGAATGCTGAGATCAAATCCTGAACTTTGAAGTGGGAGCGCTGACTCCAAGACCCTAAACTACCAGAGAACTAACCCTAGGGATATCAAATAGTGAGAACTCACACAAAGGAAACCACTTGAATACAAGACGCGGCATCACCCAACCACCAGTAGCACCCTGTGCAGGATGCCTCACCTAAACAACAAACAAGACAAAAATATCAATCCAGTCATCATCAGACAGGATCACCACCTCACTCAGCCTTGCCCATCTGAGGAAAAACAAACAAACAAACAATCACTCAGCACAAATCTTACCCTATACGAAGCTTACACAAACCACTGGACCAACCTTAGGAGGGGAGAAACCAAAAGGAAGAACGAATTCAACCTTGAAACCTGGGAAAATGAGACCTCAGATACAAGAAGTTAAAATAATGAAAAGGCAGAGAAATACTACACAAATGAAGGAACAAACTAGAAACACAGAAGTCCAAAATAATGAAGAGGAAATGGGCAAACTACCTGAAAAAGAATGCAGAATAATGATAATAAAGATAATAAAAAACCTTGAAAATAAAATGAAGAAAAAGCAAGACTCAATTAACAAAGACCTAGAAGAATTAAAGAATAAACATACAGAGACAAGCAATACAATTACTGAAAGGAATCAATCTACAAGGAATCAATAGCAGAATATCTGAAGCAGAAGAATGAACCAGTGAGCTGGAAGATAGAATGGTGGAAATAAGTTCTGAAGAGCAGACTAAAGTAAAAAGAATGAAAAGAATTGATAGTCTCAGAGACCTCTGAGACAATATCAAATGCACCAACATTCGAATTATAGGGGTTCCAGAAGAAGAAGAGAAAAAGAAAGAGTATGAGAAAATTTTTGAAGAGCTTATAGTTGAAAATTTCCCCAACATGAAAAAGGAAATAGTCAATCAAGCCCAAGAGGTGCAAAGAGTCCCATATAGGACAAACTCAAGGAGAAACATGCCAAGACACATACTAATCAAACTAACAAAGACTAAACACAAAGAAAGAATATTAAAAGCAGCAAGGGAAAAGCAACAAATAACACACAAGGGAAACCCCATACATGTAACAGTTGATCTTTCAGAGAAACTCTGCAGGACAGAAAGGAATGGCAGGATACATTTAAAGTACTGAAAGAGAAAAATCTACAACCAAGATTACTGTACCCAGCAAGGATCTCATTCAAAACTGATGGAGAAATAAAAAGCTTTTCAGAAAAGCAAAAGTTAAGAAAATTCAGTACCACAAAACCAGCTTTATAACAAATGTTAAAAGGACTTATATAGTCAAGAAATACAAGAGAAGAAACGATCTACAAAAATCAACCCCAAACAATTAAGAAAATGACAATAGGAACATATATATCAATAATTACTTTAAATGTAAATGGATTAAATGCTCCAATGCACCAAAAGGCACAGACTGGCTGAATGGATACAAAAACAAGACCCATACACGTGCTATCTGCAAGAAACCCACTTCAGACTGCAAGACGCATATAGACTGAAAGTGAGAGAATGGAAAAATATATTCCATGCAAATGGCAAGCCAAAGAAAGCTGGAGTAGCAATCCTCATATCAGACAAAGTAATGGCACCCCACTCCAGCACTCTTGCCTGGAAAATCCCATAGACGGAGGAGCCTGGTGGGCAGCAGTCCGTGGGGTCGCTAAGAGTCGGACACGACTGAGCGACTTTACTTTCACTTTTCACTTTCATGCATTGGAGAAGGAAATGGCAACCCACTCCAGTGTTTTTGCCTGGAGAATCCCAGGGATGGGGGAGCCTCATGGACTGCCATCTATGGGGGTCACACAGAGTCGGACATGACTGAAGTGACTTAGCAGACCTTAAAATAAAGAATATTACAAGACATAAAGAAGGACACTACATAATGATCAAGGAATCAATCCAAGAGGAAGACATAGCAATTATAAATATCTATGCACGCAACATAGGAGCACCTCAATACATAAGAGAAACACTAATAGACATAAAAGGAGAAATTGATAGTAACACAATAATAGTAGGAGACTTCAACACTCCACTCACACCAATGGACAGATCATCAAAACAAAATTAATAAGGAAACACAAGTCTGTAATTATCAGTAGATGAGATGGATCCCATTGATATCCTCAGGACATTCCATTCAAATGCAGAAGCATACACCTTCTTCTCAAGTGTACATGGAACATTCTCCAGGATAGACCACATCTTGGGTCACAAATCAAACCTCAGTAAATTTAAGAAAATTGAAATCATATCAAGCATCTTCTCTGACCACAATGCTATGAGACTAGGTATCAGTTACAAGAAAAAAACTGTAAAAAACACAAACACATGGAGATTAAACAACACAGTTCTAAAAAACCAACAGGTTACTAAGAAATCAAAAGGGAAATTTAAAAATTTCTAAAAACAAATGACAATGAAAACATGACAACCCAAAACCTATGGGATGCAGCAAAAGCAGTTCTAAGAGGGAAGTTTATAACAATACAATCCTACCTCAAGATACAAGAAAAACATCGAATAGACAACTAACTTTACACCTAAAACAACTGGAAAAAGAAGACCAACAACAACAACAAAAAAACCCAAAATTAGTAGAAGGAAAGAAATCATAAAGATAAGAGAAGAAATAAGTGAAAAAGAAATGAAAGAAACCATAGTAAAGATTAATAAAACTAAAAGCTGGTTCTTTGAGAAGATAAAACTGACAAACATTTAGCCAGACTCATTATGAAAAAAAGAGAGAAGAATCAAATCAACAAAATTAGAAATGAAAAAGGAGAGGTTACAATAGACAATACAGAAATACAAAGGATTATAAGACACTATTATGAACAACTATATGGCAATAAAATAGATAACCTGGAAGAAATGGACAGATTCTTAGAAAAGTTCAATCTTCCCAGATTGAACCAGGAAGAAATAGAAATTATGAACAACCCAATTACAAGCGCTGAAATTGAAGCTGTGATCAAAAATCTTCCAAAAAACAAAAGCCTAGGACCAGATACTTCACAGGAGAATTCTATCAAACATTTACAGAAGAGTTAATGCCTATCCTTCTAAAAGTCTTTCAAAAATTACAGAGAAAGGAACACTTCCAAACTCATTCTACAGGCCACCACCACCCTGATACCAAAACCAAAGACAACACCAAAAAAGAGAACTACAGGCCAATGTCACTGATGAACGTAGATGCAAAAATCCTCAACAAAATTTTAGCAAACAGAATTCAGCAGCACATCAAAAAGCTCACACACCATGATCACGTTGGGTTTATTCCAAGGATGCAAGCATTCTTCAATATATGCAAATCAATCAATGTGATACACTCTATTAACAAACTGAAAGATAAAAATCATATGATAAATTCAACAGATGCAGAAAAAAGCCTTTGACAAAATTCAGCACCCACTTATGATTAAAACTCTTCAAAAAATGGGCATAGAAGGAATCTATGTCAACATAGTAAAGGCCATATATGATAAGCCTACAGCAAACATTATTCTCAATGGTGAAAAACTGAAAGCATTCCCCCCAAGATCAGGAACAAGACAAGGGTGTCCACTCTCACCACTATTATTCAACGAAGTTTTGGAAGTCCTAGCTACAGCAATCAGAGAAGAAAAAGAAATAAAAGGAATCCAGATCAGAAAAGAAGTAAAGCTCTCACTGTTTGCAGATGACATGATATTGTACATAGAAAACCCTAAAGATACTATCAGAAAATTACTAGAGCTAATCAGTGAATTTAGAAAACTTGCAGAATACAAAATCAGTACACATAAATCACTTGCACCTCTATATACTACAATGAAAAACCAGAAAGAGAAATTAAGGAATCAATCCCATTCACCATTGTAACAAAAATAATTAAATATCTAGGAATAAACTTACCCAAGAAGACAAAAGAACTGTACACAGAAAGTTGTAAGACACTAATGAAAGAAATCAAAGACAACATAAACAGATCGAGAGATATTCCATGTTCCTGGGGAGGAAGAATCAATATTGTGAAAATGACTACACTACCAAATGCAATCTACAGATTTGATGTGATCCCTATCAAATTACCAATGGCATTTTTCACAGAACTAGAAAAAAAATTTAACAATTCATATGAAAACACAAAAGTCCCAAATAGCCAAAGCAGTCTTGAGAAAGAATAGAGCTGGAGGAATCAACCTTCCTGACTTCAGATTATAATATAAAGCTACAGTCATCAAGACAGTATGATACTGGCACAAAAACAGAAATATAGACCAATCAGACAAGATAGAAAGCCCAGAAATAAACCCATACACCTATGGGTACCTTATTTTTGAGAAAGGAGGCAAGAATACACAATGGGGCAAATACAGTCTCTTTAATAACTAGTGCTGGGAAAACTGGACAGCTAGGTTAAATGAAATTTGAACACTTCTTAACACCATACATAAAGGTAAACTCAAAATGAATTAAAGACATAAATGTAAGACCAGAAACTATAAACCTCTTAGAATAAAACATAGGCAGAACTCTCGACATAAATCAAAGCAAGATCCTCTATGACCCACCTCCTACAGCAACAGAAATAAAAACAAAAGTAAACAAGTGGGACCTGATTAAACTTAAAAGTTTTTGCACAGCTAAGGAAACTATAAGCAAAGTGAAACTATAAGCAAACTATAAGCAAAGTGAAAAGACAACCCTCAGAATGGGAGAAAATAATAGCAAATGAAACAACTGACAAAGGATTAATTTCCAAAATATGCAGGCAGCTCATACAACTCAATGCCAGGAAAACAAACAACCCAATCAAAAAGTGGGAAAAAGACCTAAACAGACATTTCTCCAAAGAAGACATACAAATGGCTAACAAACATATGAAAAGATGCTCAATATCACTCATTATTAGAGAAATGCAAATCAAAACTATAATGAGATATCGCCTCACACTGGTCAGAATGGCCATCATCAAAAGTCTACAAACAATAAATGCTGGAGAGGGTGTGGAGAAAGGGGGACACTCTTGGTGGGAATGTAAATTGATACAGCCACTATAGAAGATGGTATGAAGATGACTTAAAAAGCTAGGAATAAAACCACCACATGACCCAGCAATATACCCCAGTATATCCCACTCCTAGGCATATACCTTGAAGAAACCAAAATTGAAAAGACATATGTACCCCATTGTTCATTGCAGCACTATTTACAATAGCTGGAACATAGAAGCAACCTAAATGTCCATTGACAGATGAATGGATAAAGAAGTTGTGGTACATATGCACAATAGAATATTACTCAGTCATAAAAAGGAATGCATCTGAGTTAGTTCTAATAAGGTGGATGAACCTAGAACCTATTATGAAGACTAAAGTAAGTCAGAAAGAGAAAAATAAATATCGTATTCTAATCCATATACATGGAATCTAGAGAAATGGTACTGAAGAGTTTATTTATAGGGCAGCAATGAAGAAACAGACATAAAGAATAGACTTACAGACATGGGGAGAGGGGAGGAGAGGGTGCGATGTATGGAAAGAGTAACATGGAAACTTACACTACCATGTGTAAAATAGATAGCCAATGGGAACTTGCTGTATGGCTCAGGAAACTCAAACAGGGGCTCTGTATCAACCAAGAGGGGTGGGACTGGGAGGGAGATGAGAGGGAGTTTCAAAAGGGAGGGGATATATGTATATCTATGACTGATTCATGTTGAGGTCTGACAGAAAAGAACTAAATTCTATAAAGCCTTTATCCTTCAGTTAAAACATAAATAAAGTAAGTACTTGCAAACCAAACAATTCTAAACACAAGATAAATTAAGCTAAATGAACTAGGAAATAATTTAATACCAAGTATTAATGTTTATTGATACAAAGTTGTCAACAAGAAAAATAACTTGATGTGAAGAAACTTTTAATGAAAGAAAATGCAAATCAGATAAGCAACTCAGGTGAACTTTTAGAAATAATTATATTATAGGGTCTCTCCAGATATTTGACAACTTGAAAGTTAGAACTGCGCTAAAGTAAGTTAAGTGATATAAAGTTTATGGACAGTAGACCTCAAAAAAAGAGTTCTGTACATGATCAGTCAGGACTAAGTTTACAATAAGTTTAGTTGAGTAAATGAACTTTAAAAAGTAAACTGGTGCAAAACTTGAATTTGACTTTTCTCTCTGTTAAAAAGAAAGTTTTCTTAAGATATTGAACTGCCTTTGATAACAGATTTTAAATTTCTTTTCATTTTAAGTGATCTCTTCTGAATTTGCCTTTGAAATCTTTATTATCACTTTAGCTAAGTAAACAACCATTGTTTCACAGTCATGATCCTGTTGTGTTTTAAAACCCTTTTGATTTTTCTGAAGTCAAATTATAATGAAGTTCCTTTGACCTCTAGCTAACTTTGGGATGCTTCAAAGAGCCCCTAAAACACCCTCAAAGGGAGATATTAAACTAATTAGGTCTACATGGTATATTAAATTACATACCAAGTGTTGTCAAATGAGTAATAAATCTTTTTCGATTATATTGTATGGTAAATGTTAGATATTCTTGAGATTATATGGAGCTCCTAAAACCTGATATGTCCTAGTAAAATAATATTTGAAGTGTGTTGTATGTAACAGCAGTAACTGAGTTATTAATACTCTGTATTGTGTTGTAATCAGATTTAAATATGACTTCTTAAATCTTTTATCATTATAGACAGTTATGGTTTCACTTTGATGCCTTTGTTCAAGAAGGCATCAAATGCCTCCTGTTCAAGAAGATTTATAAAAAGGACTTTTGGATAATACACGTTTCTGACTTTCACATCATAATGCTGAACTGGGTAAGAAATTGAAGCATTCTAATAGAAAAATCTGATGGCTTCATAAAGCTGTTAAAAAAGGATCAGTTGCATAGCACTTAGTCAACTGGTAAATATGGTTATAACTTCTATGATTTCTATCTAAAGAAAATTTTACTGGTTTAAATCTATGTTTTCCAGGTGTAAGGAAAACATTCCCCTTTAATTATGACTTAACAGTAATTGAGTAAATTATACCTTTGTAAGCAGAATTGAAACATTTATATTTTTCTCTCTACCTGGTTGATTCTGCCAGTAGCACATGCTTGTCTCAAAGATTAAGCCATACATATCTAAGTATGCACTCCCAGTGCAGTGAATCTGTGGATAACTCATTAAATCAGTTATGGCTCATTTGGTACTAGATTATTGCAACTGGATTACTACTAGTCATACTAAGCATTGTCTTAATTTGTTCTTTGTTTTCAAATTGTTTGTGCTTTTGTGTCTCCCTGCTGTACTATCTTTGTCAATGTTACTAGCTGCATTACTTATATCCTCCTAATTTATGAGATCATTGTCTCTTATAGTACCCAGTATGTAATAAGGCCTCCAACAAAACTTTTATAGCTAAGCATTTTGAGGAAATGGATCACATTTATAACATAAAATAATGGTAATAGTGTGATTTTACATATGGGAATTAGCAACAAGAGAAAATGTTTCCTGGGTCATAATTAGACATAGGATCCAGAGGTGAAAGTGAAGTCGCTCAGTCATGTCCAACTCTTTGCGACCCCATGGACTGTCACCTACCAGGCTCCTCCATCCATGGAATTTTCCAGGCAAGAGTACTGGAGTGAGTAGCCATTTCCTTCTCCAAATCCAAAAATTAACACTTGGGTTAATATATCAAGAATTTTCTCCTGATCTGGGATGAGCCTCCCAGTGCTATGGGACAAAATTTGATCACAAAATATTGGTCAAATTCCTTAACAAGAGGGGAGGATCTGGGAAATTGAATGTTTTCTGCCACTATAAGCCATCAGCGATTGCAGCCCTCTAATGTGAGCTGGTGAAACCCGAGGAAACTCAGGAAGGAGAATAATACCTGCCATCTAGCAGCCATCAGACTGCAGCCACTACATACAGTGAACTCTGAGAAAACTGGGGATATGAGAATACAGGCCCCTAGATAGCTGAGGTGCGTATCAAGGGAATGATTTCAGTGATCCCTGACACTTGCTTCTGTATGGGATACAGAAAGGTGCTAAATTCTTTAACTTGAAATGCTGCCTCCTGGGTCTGAAGTCCTCAAAATTCCCACTGAATAAAACATAACTCTTAACTTTTAGGTTGTGAATATTTTTTAAGTCTACAGATATAAAGTACATACTCTCCCCATAGGAGCAAAAAAGCAACATATGGAACACTGGCATGGAGGTGGGACATTCCCAGAGAGATCCATCTGACAAGATACAATAGGAAGCAATTAGAATGGTCATCTCTCCCTTTCCCACAAGACTGTAGAATAGCCATTGACAGTGGGGAATTGCTACAGGGAAGAACTGACTCCAGGTTGAGTCTGTTTCTCCTACTTTAACTTTTGCCTCCCATTGGTTTTGTTCACTAAAAGGATACTGTTCATACATAATGGCCTGCCTTGAGGAACCCTTAAAAGTTAAACAGAATTATGTTTGTTTAGGACTCTGTCTTCTAGTAGATGGCTATAGGGTGGAAGAAATTAACACATTCCCTCCTCAAGTCTGGTCATTCCAGGAAATATCTGCAAGACGTATGACCTTTTTACTTTCTCACCTCCTCTCCTTCTCTATTCTATAAAAGGACCTGGCATTCAGACTGTGATAAAAGGGTTTTCTGGAAACCCTAGTATGCCATCTTCTAGGTCTGCTAGCTTTCCAAATAAAGTCATATGCCTTGCCTTAACACCTTGTGTCGGATTCCCTGACCTGTTGTATGGTGAGCAGAGTGAACTTGGACTCAGCAACACTTCAATCCCTGGTCCAGGAAGATTCCACATCCTTTGGGGCAACTAAGCCCATGCTCCACAACTACTGAAGCCTCTACACCCTATAGCCCATGCTCTGCAACAAGAGAACCCACCACACGAGAAGTCCACACAACACAACTAGGGAGTAGTCCCTGCTCACTGCAACTGGAGAAAACCCACGTGTAGCAACAAAAACCCCAGAACAACCAAAAATAAATAAAGAAATAAAAGAAATATAATTAGACATACAAAAAGAAAGAATGGATAATCTAAGCCATATGCAGATGGGTCTTTCTTTGTAGTAAGCTGTCTCTGGAAAACAAAGTTTGGTAGGCGGATTACCTGCTACTGTTTTCTAGGAGCACAGGGCTCCTGTAAAGATCAATGGTGTCAGTATGTTATATCTGAGATGTCTGTGAGATCCCAAGTGACCTGCCTCTTGAGAAACCTCTGGCAGGTCAGGAAGCAAGAGTTAGAACTGGACATGGAACAACAGACTGGTTCCAAATAGCAAAAGGAGTACATCAAGGCTGTATATTGTCACCCTGCTTATTTAACTTAGATGCAGAGTACATCATGAGAAACTCTGGGCTGGAAGAAGCACAAGCTGGAAACAAGATTGCCAGAAGTATCAATAACCTTGGATATGCAGATGATATCACCCTTCTGGCAGAAAGTGCAGAGGAACTAAAAAGCCTCTTGATGAAAGTAAAGGAGGAGAGTGAAAAAGTTGACTTAAAGCTCAACATTCAGAAAACAAAGATCATGGCATCTGGTCCCATCATTTCATGGGAAATAGATGCGGAAACAGTGGAAACAGTGTCAGACTCTATTTTTTTGGTCTCCAAAATCACTGCAGATGGTGACTGCAGCCATGAAATTAAAAGACGCTTACTCTTTGGAAGGAAAGTTATGACCAACCCAGATAGCATATGGAAAAGCAGAGACATTACTTTGCCGACTAAGGTCCGTCTAGTCAAGGCTATGGTTTTTCCAGTAGTCATGTATGGATGTGAGAATTGGACTGTGAAGAAAGCTGAGTGCCGAAAAATTGATGCTTTTGAACTGTGGTGTTGAAGAAGATTCTTGAGAGTCCCTTGGACTGCAAGGAGATCCAACCAGTCCATTCTAAAGAAGATCAGTCCTGGGATTTCTTTGGAAGGAATGATGCTAAAGCTGAAACTGCAGTACTTTGGCCACCTCATGCAAAGAGTTGACTCATTGGAAAAGACTCTGCTGCTGGGAGGGATTGGGGGCAGGGGGAGAAGGGGACGACAGTGGATGAGATGGTTGGATGGCATCACGGACTCAATGGACGTGAGTCTGAGTGAACTCCGGGAGTTGGTGATGGACAGGGAGGCCTGGCAATCTGCAATTCATGGGGTCGCAAAGAGTTGGACATGACTAGCGACTGAACTGAAGTGAAGTAGAGAAGACAAACATGTGACTGGATGTACGAGTCAGGAATCCAGGAGGAGGTTCAAGTCTGGAAATACATTTGAAAGTTCTCAGTGTTACAAGTGATATTTAATATTATGGGACTTGGTACTATCACTAAAGGAGAAATTGTATACAGAGAAAAGAAGGACCAAGACAGAGCTCCAAAGAACTGTAACAATAAAGTTTAAGTAGAGGAGAAGGGCACAATACGAAAGAGATATGACCATAATGTAGGAAACAGGAGAGTTTGCTATCACGGAGGCTGAGAGAGGAAAGTGTTTCAGGAAAGGGAAAGTGGAAAACTGCCCTAAAAGATGTTGAGAATTAAAATCAGGGCAGTGACAACTAGAATGATGAGGGAGTTAAAAGAAGGATTCTTTTCTTTGGAGATGAAAGATGCTTCTGAACTTTCTAAAAATATATATAAGAATGAAATGAAATAGAGAGAGGGGAAAAAACTGATAATACAAAAAAGGTGAGGGATGGATGGTTCTTGAGATAGGATCCTGAGTACAAGTAGAAGTACTGGACTGGAGAGGGGCCCTGGCCAATAGCACAGTAAGAGAAAGGGATTAAAAGCAGGAAGGACAGAAGTTTTGATCTTGGAGAGACAGCAGTGAGCAGTGGTTTGAAGTGAGATCTTTTTCCCTGCCCAGGAGTAGGATCTAGGTAGCCTGGATAAAAACCAGGAATCCTAACTATCAGTCCAGCAGAGGCTAGAGGCTGGAAGTAAAATTCCTCTGGCCTTTGTCTCCATTGAAAAATGCATTTCTCAAGAAGGCAAGACTGTAAAAGTAGGTTCAAAGGCTATTACTAGAGACACAGCACAAATGGGAAAGCACACAGAGAAACAGTTTAGTCAAGATAGAAGCAAGGCAAAGGGCAAGGATGGGGCGCCCTCACTAATGAGAAGTGCAACTAACAGGCAGTTAAACTACTTATATAGGGCAGTTCTTCTGGGTCTTTGTTTACTTTTGGCTAGTTGTCTGTTTCTTTTTTCCACACCTGACTCACCCTAGAAGAACCCTCCCCAACATGCACACACAAATTTTTTCCAAAAGGATTCCAGCCTGGAGGTCTACCATGGCGTGATGCTCCCTCCTTTTTGACCCTTACAAATGAAAAGCTTTGAATTTATTATTGTGCTAAAAATGGACTTCAAGAGCCTATTTTGGAAGTAACAATCCCAAACTTCTTGGTAGTAAGAGGTGCTTCATGGTTTGCCAGTCTTGCTTGGATTTCTATAAGGAAGTATGAAAAAATAAACACAAATATATTTTTCAGATTTATATCATACAGCTGAGTGGGAAAAAAGATGTTAAGTGTATAAGTGGTATGCCATTGTTTGTGGGAAGAGAAAATACATATATGAATGTTTACATATGCAGCAAATGTCCTAGAGATTCACAAGAAATTTATAATTGTTAATTCTTGAGTAAGGGACAATGGTTGCTTAAGGGACTGTGGAGGAAGGGAGGTCTATTAAAAAAATTCCCCACAACATTTAATTATGAAAAATGTTAAACATATAGACAAACTGAAAGATTTTACATAGAGGACTCTAGTTAATCCATCCCAGATTCTGCCATTAACATTTTTTACTATAATTGCTTTGTCAACTTTTCTATGCAACCATCAATCCATCTTATTTTTTGATATATTTCAGAGCAAATGGTAAACATAACTTTAGTTATCCCCAAATTCTTCAGTCTGAATATCATTAACTAAACTCAATTGTTGTTTCTGCTTTTTCTTTCAAATGAGATGCAAAACTCTTAATGGTACACTGGCTGGGTTTTGACAAATAAACAGTGGTAAAAATCTGCCTGCCAAGCAGGAGACATGGGTTTGATCCCCGGGTTGTAAAGATCCCCTGGAGGAGGAAGTGGCAATCCACTCCAGTATTCTTGCCTGGGAAATCCTATGGACAGAGGAGCCTAACAGGCTACAGACCGTGGGGTCAAAGAGTCGCACATGGCTTAGTGCTTAAACAACAACACAATAACAATACACCTGAATAAACCAAATACCTACCACAATATAGAACAATACCCTAGGAAAGGGAAGGTTTACTTTTAATGTATTCCTTTTAGTACTTCTGAATCTTATGTTATATGATTGTGTTCTCTATCTTTAAATAAATAAAACATTTAAATGTTTTAATAATGATGGTTTACAGAAGCTAAACTGGGTGAGGAAGAAAGTGAAAAAGGAAGGAATGATAGAGAACAAGGAAGTAGTGGGGTCAATGCAATGAAGAACTCATTTGAGGTCAGACTGTAGCAGTGGGGTTGCCAGAGCAAGCAAGTTTGGAGAAAGGAATGTTTTGTTAGACAGTGGGATATTTGAAACTGAAAATTCAGGAGTCATAAGGTTCAGAGTGCGATCATAGGAATAGTACAGGATAGTAGTCCCTTCCAAACCATATGCTCGGAACTGCACATTGTATTTTACCCTTGCAGTATTTATCACAACTTTATTTCAGCAACATTTGATTCGTGTAACTATGCTTAATATCTAGCTCCCTTATTAGACTATAAGCTCCAAGAGGACCTAGGTCTTATCTGTCTCATTTGATAGACGTGAGTCTGAGTGAACTCCAGGAGTTGGTGATGGACAGGGAGGCCTGGCGTGCTGCAATTCATGGGGTCACAAAGAGTCGGACACGACTGAACGACTGAACTAAACTGAACTTCCAGTGCTTAGTACATAACAAGATACTTGAACAGGCATTAGATACTTAATTACTCAATAATGAGTTAAGAAGGGTCACTAATTTATGAACAAATTCAACTGTTAGTTTGTTGCCTTTTTAACGGTACAGAGTTATAAATTAATCAACTTACAGTTTGCAAATAAGGCAGTAGAGTTGGACTAGGGTTGAAGACAACCCAGTGTCACTGGAAAAGGAATAAACTTATACAAAGTTTATTCTGGACCAGACTTTTTGCCCCATCCAGCAGTGACCTTGACCAGAAAGAAGTTTCCATTTTCTCATCTGCAGAACAAAGATGACCTATAAGAATCATCTCCATGTTGACAGGACATTACAGGCCTAGTGGCTCTGAATCCTTGTTCTACCATGTAGTCATTGTTTAATCTGCCTAGATTACTCTAATAAATCACTGTAAAATGTAGGCCACCTAGGTGGCATGATTGTGTCGATCTAATGAGATACAGAAGCTTTCTAAATCTCCTTTTCATTGGATTCACCACAGAGTAGTCAGACCAATCACACTGAAATGGAAGTCTGATCATATCACCCCTCTGTTCAAAAACCTGCAATGATTGCCCATCTCACCGAGAATAAGAGCCAGTCTTTGCTGTGGTCTACAAGGGCCCTATAAGGCCTTCTGCTCATCTTTGTCTCTACTCTAAACACACTAACCTTCTAACTAACTGTTCCTCTGAAACTCTGGGCAACTTGCCACCTGTGCTCCCCCCATTAGGAATGCTCTCTTCCCAAATATGTCCTGGCATTCTCCCTCACTGCTTTCAAGTCTTTTTGCTCAAATGCCATCTTCTCAGTGAGGCCTACTCGGATCACTCTGTTTAAAACTGCATCCCTCTTCTCTGCTTTATTTTACTCTATAGCTCTAACTTATTTCTCACATATTATGTATGAATGAACAGTTCGGAAACGTGTAGAATACAATACTAGGTATATTGTTCAGTTCAGTTCAGTTCAGTTGCTCAGTCGTGTCTGACTCTTTGCGAAACTGTGAATTGCAGCACGCCAGGCCTCCCTGTCCATCACCAACTCCTGGAGTTCACTCAAACTCACGTCCATCGAGTCGATGAGGCCATCCAGCCATCTCATCCTCTGTCATCCCCTTTTCCTCCTGCTCCCAACCCCTCCCAGCATCAGAGTCTTTTCCAATGAGTCACCTCTTCGCATGAGGTGGCCAAAGTACTGGGGTTTCAGCTTTAGCATCATTCCTTCCAAAGAACACCGAGGACTGATCTTTAGAATGGACTGGTTGGATCTCCTTGCAGTCCAAGGGACTCTCAAGAGTCTTCTCCAACACCACAGTTCAAAAGCACACACAGGTATATTGTAGGTTCTACATATAAATTATATTCCCTTTATTTGGCCAGTGGTTTGAGGTCTCAAGTGATAAAGGTACGGGTCGTCTTAGGGTATAGGATGTTCTGGTATACCTGATCAACCTCTTAGAGGTTATTTCAGTGCCAGGCCCTCTTGAATAGAAATATTAATAGTTAACACTTTCGTGCATGGATTCATTAATTCATGCAAACAAATATTTCTTGGGTCCCTTCTATGCGCCAGTTATTGAGAACAGCTATTACAAGCATTTCACTCAGGATAATGTCTTTTTCGTAACCTCCCCACAGCACGCGGCGGCGGAAGACACATACTCCTGCCAGCAGAGGGCGTCCCCTCGCCCTCGCGGCGTGATCTCGGCCCACGACGCTTTCAGGCTCCCACGCTCGCTCCCGAGCGCGGCCCCGCCTGCCGCGTCATGTGACGCGGCCGCCGAACCAGAGCGGCCGGTCCCAAACCGAGCTAAATTCGTTGCCAGTGGCCTCTGCGGGTGCCACCACAGAGGCTCATCTGAAGGAGTGGGGAGGCTCGTAGAGCCGATGCTTCCTCTTCTGATTTCAGGTCGGCTCGTGTTCCCTCTCACCTTTCGCCGCTGCCGTCTCCCCGAGTGTTTGCATGAGCTCTCTCGTGTGGGGCGGCCGCGGTGACCATGTAGGGAGGGAAGAGCGAGGAAGCTCCGGGAGTGAGGGACGAGGTCAGCGCTGTGTGCACGCCGGCGCCCACCACATCCACAGTGCGGGCCCGGGGGCCCCTCGGCCCAGGTGGGAAACTCGGGCCTGCAGTAGTGGCCTGGCACGGAGCTCCACGAAATCTCGCGCGGTCTCGCGAGAGTCTAAGTTGAAGGAATATGGCGACGTCTAATCTGTTAAAGGTAAGACCCTCAGTCCGGCTTGGATTTCTACCCCGGGGTCGGTGGGTTCAGCTCTCGGGGAATGGCTCGGTTCTGGTTCAGCGGCGAAATGGGGGAGTGTTCAGGGGTTGTCTACCGGAAGGGAAGCCGAGGAGGCAGCCGCCGAGGAGTGGAACGCGATTCTCCGGCCTTGGGGTCGAGAGGCCCTGGTTGTCCCTGCTGCCGGTTGCTGGTGTATGGAAGGCCCGGCCGAGAGCTGGCGGCGGGCAGTGGTCTCTAGGGGCCCGCGCTGGCCCGGGACCCCGGAAGAAAGGTGGTGCCGCGTCCTGCGGATCGGTCAGTTAGTGTCCTTAGGGTCTCAGTTTCTTCTGAAGCGCGAGTCTTGAGACGCATTTAAAAAAAAAAAGAAAGAAAATCCCAGAAAATGTCGCTAACAGGTTTTAATGACTTGGACCCCCACCTCCTCAGTTTCTCTTCTCATTCTGTCTGCGCGGAATTCCAACTCAGACGGCAGCTCCTGTAGCCCCACTCCCTCCCTTAACTGCGGGCTGCACCTTCCCTTCTGTTCTTCTTTTCTTGAGTTCGTCTTTTTACCCTTTTTAACTTAGGAAACTGTTCCTCAACCCCGTTACAGCACAACCAGATGACAACAGTGGAAGCGCTGCCGTTGTTTTAGGGCTTAGGAAAGTTGCCTTATCAAAGACAGCCGTTAAAGTTAGTTTTATGTATTTGGGATAGCAAGGGGCATCTAGGCCCAGAGAGGCAGATTTTCTACCATCAGTTACAAAGTTGAGAGAAGGAGGAAGACATGACACTAGTTTCGTCTGTGGCATGTTTGTAGTAGGCAATACTTTATACCTTAAAAGTATTACTGAAATGGGGGTAGTGGATGAACTGCTTCTCCCTCAAAAACCCTGTCAATTAGGCCTTCAGACAGTGTTGATAGAGAATAGAAAATATATTAAAACTTACTGTAACCTCACTCTTGTCTTCTTTAGACTACTAATACTAACTGTATTAGTCCCTCTACTTTTATTAATTTTAGAGGCAGTATGTCTTCTTTTGGAGAAGGGAATGGCAACCCACTCCAGTGTTCTTGCCTGGAGAATTCCATGGATAGAGGAGGCTGGTGGGCTACAGTTCACAGGGTCGCAAAGAATGACACGACTGAGCAACTAACAAACACATATACACCGCATCCCCCCCCACGCCACCTCCGCCCGACCCCTCCTACCCAACCCCGCCCCGCCC
>SJXQ01010001.1:245561-281418 GCA_006408695.1 Aepyceros melampus | reverse complement strand
GCCTCCTACCCAACCCCGCGTCTTCTTTTAAAAGAGGGAGGGACCTAAAACTAGACCTAATTTCTGCTACTTAGAATTTCTGCTCCATGACTTTGGGCAAGTTTTTCTCCGTTACTGAGTTTCCTCATCAATATAATGAAATTATCAATAGCACTTGTTTCATAGGAACTTTGTGAAGACTGAGTTATAAGTATATATGTAATCTTAAAACAGCGCCTGGATCTTAACTGGCATGCAATACACATAAATTACTGCAGTTACTCTTGCTGTTTCTCTAAGAAGACAAGTTCATGGGAGTTGAGTAACTCACTTCTTTTATAGCAGTATAGCAAAGTTCTAATATATTAATTCAGAAAGAAAACTTTAACTTGCAAAGACTCCTGTTAATGTACCATATATTTACATAACCAATAGTGTATGTTATTAATTTAAATGTGTTTAAGAAGTAATTGTGAATTTTTGACTTATTGATAACGTGGATATAAAGCAAAGTCTTTTTTCCTCCCAGATTTGTGTCTCGGAAAAGAGTGAGTCACTTTCTTCTACTCCATACAAAGCCTTACAAAGCATTGTTTGGAGGAGATATAAGTCTGAAGCTCCTTCATTCAATACTCTTAAGTCGTTACCTTGTAAAGATTATGAATCTATATGTATAGCACACACACACCTATAAACTGAAAACAACACCTGAATGTATAGAAATAGGTGCTTAAGACAGGTTAAAAAGATCATAATATGAACAGTTCTGTAACTCAAATAACTTTTATAAATAAAAGGAAAGTGATAATGTTTTGACAAAACTGGTAAAAGTCACAGTCTCTAGTGAATATGAAAAGATGACACATACACTGGAAAATTTTCAATAAAATTATTTAATGAGATGTTGAAAAGGGGGAAAAAGAATTTCTCAATATTTTATGTAGTATGATTTTTAAATACATACAACTAACAATGGATATTATAAGTAGACATTTGATTCTTTTATCTGTATCACCACCAAAAGTTTCCTTATTTACATTGGTCAGAAAACTTTTTTTTCCTTTTTTTCTCTCATTCAAGTGTGTGTATGGTGTGGGGGGGATTGTCTTGTATTTATGCCTTTAGAAATAGTTAATGAAAAAGTAGGAAGTTTGTCTTAGAGAAATGGCAGGGAGTCCCTTACCAGAATTCATAGGGTCATTTGAATTAAAGTCTGGAGGAGGTTGAGGGGAAGGGATGGACTGGGAGTTTGGGATTAGCAGATGCAAACTACTGTATATATAGAAAATAGAATAGATGAACAAGGTGCTACTTACTATATAGCACAAGGAACTATATTAAATATCCTGTGATAAACCACAGTGGAAAAGAACATTGAAAAGATGTATATATATGTGTGTGTGTGTGTGTGTGTGTGTGTGTATAACTGAATCATTTGCTATACAGCAGAAATTAACACAGCATTGTAAATCAACTGTACTTCAGTTAAAATATAAATAGATCAATAAATAAATTCAAGTTTGGTAATACCTTGAATAGTCAAAGATCTGGCTAGGGAATGGCCAAGTTAGCCTCATTTCCTTTTTTGACAGGTTTAATAGGCTGGTTCACTAGACAGATGCCTTGGACATGGTGCAATTAGATTTCATCAGAGCATATTTGACAGAATTACCATGTCTTATGCGTTTCTTGGGATCGCAAAGAGTCAGACACTACTGAGTGACTGAACTGAACTGATGGTCAAAAGTGAGAAGTGTGGCCTAGAAGAGAATACAGTTAGAATTTGACTATCGGGTAAACAGCTGTATCTGAAGAATGAGTAATGTCATCAACCCTGAAGGGAGGCCTTTAGTGTTCTGCTGAAAAATAATGCCCTCTTCCTGGGTACCATTAAGAAGTTAAGTTTATTGAATTTGTGGATGAAGAGTTTGGAGGGATAGCTAATATGTTTTGAAAGATAACATGATTCAGAACTTTGTTATGAAACTTAAATGTAAGAACCTAATGCAATAGAAATCACCTACTTTTTTCATATTGGAATTTGATTGTATTAATAATGTATTCACTAAAGCAAGTAGACTCTTTTGGATATACAAAGATTTTGTGTTGTATGTTTTGACATATGCAATTACCAGTTGCTTATGGGCTTGCCTGGTGGCTCAGACGGTAAAGCGTCTGTCTACAATGTGGGAGACCTGGGTTCGATCCCTGGATTGGGAAGATTCCCTGGAGAAGGAAATGGCAACCCACAGTACTCTTGCTTAGAAAATCCCATGGACAAAGGAGCCTGCTGTCCATAGGGTCGCAAAGAGTTGGACACAACTGAGCGACTTCACTTTCTATGGGCTTGCCAGGTGGCTCAGTGGTAAAGAATCTGCCTGCCAATGCGGAAGACACAAGTGCCTTGTGTTCAGTCCCTGCGTCGGGAAGATACCCTGGAGGAGGAAATAGCAACCATTCCAATGTTATTGCCTGAACAATCCCATGGACAGAAGAGCCTGGTGGGCTATAGTCCATGTGGTCACAAAGAGTTGGAACTGACTGAAGCGACTGGGCATGCATCATGCATCTTACTCCAAATAGCTGTTCAAATATTTTTTGTTGAACCTAACTCTATTCAGTTCTTAGCACATTATCTAGCTATTTGAATGGCCTTAACTTCCTTGGTCAATATCACAACGTCTTCTAGTTTCCCCTGTGTTCTCCTCTTTTCCAAGGCACCTGCTCCATTGCCTCCTTCTGCTTGTTCTTATTCAGCTTACATTTTCCCACCAGGACTTAGCAGCCAGTCCCCTGTTATTTTGTTTCAGTCTTCTTTATCCTCACCTCTCTTGTGTTTTTCACCAGCCTGCCTTCTCTCCTTTCCCAATATAATTATTTCTCGGGATTTAATCTCCATCATTTCTCTATTTTTGTACCTTCCTCCCCACCCCCCCAGAAGTTTTAACTCCCATGATTTCACTATTTTTATCTCTTAACTCTAATCTGAGAGCTAGGCCAAAGCACAGTGCTGACTGTATCAGTTTCCTAATCATATACCTTTGATAGTTCAAATTCTTTGAGATCTTTCTAGTGAGGTCTTCTCCCTAATATCTCTCTCCTTCTCCTTCCCCTCTCCCCCTTCCTCCCACATGCGCATGCGCTTGCAGGTGCACACACATACACATATATTCCTTCCCTCCCTCCTTGCTGGTTACTTTTTGGTTTATTATTGTACCAGAGTCTTTAAGACTTTTTATGTTTGCTGTTTCTTGTGTTAGGAATTCCACCCCCCCACCCCCCAACCTGTTAAAGTCCTATTTAGATCTTCAAGACTCAGCCTGGATAGCTCCTTTTCCTGAGAGCTCTTGTTTGGAATTAGTTGTTGCCTGCTCTGCGCGACCCTGGCACTGCATCGGATCTTCAAGCACTCACGTTCTGCCTTTCATGTTAGTTACAGGATCTGTCTGTGTATTGTAATTCCCTTTCTGGATTGTAACACTGTTAGTTTAGGGACTTTATAATTTGTTGATGCTTTAACCATTTAGTGTGGTGATTATTCATGGTTCATTTCAATTCAGTTGCTCAGTTGTGTCCGACTCTTTGCGACTCCATGGACTGCAGCACGCTAGGCCTCCCTGTTCATCACCAACACCCGGAGTTCACTCAAACTCAGGTCCATGGAGTCAGCGATGCCATCCAACTATCTCATCCTCTGTCTTCCCTTTCTTCTCTCACCTTCAGTCTTTCCCAGCCTCAGGGTCTTTTCAAATGAGTCAGCTCTTTGCATCAGGTGGCCAAAGTATTGGAGTTTCAGCTTCAGAATCAGTCCTTCCAATGACTATTCAGGACTGATTTCCTTTAGAATGGCCTGGTTGGATCTCCTTGCAGTCCCAGGGACTCTCAAGAGTCTTTTCCAACACCATAGTTCAAAAGCATCAATTCTTCGGCACTCAGCTTTCTTTAGGAGAAGGCAGTGGCATCCCACTCCAGTACTCTTGCCTGGAAAATCCCATGGACGGAAGAGCCTGGAAGGCTGCAGTCCATGGGGTCGCTGAGGGTCGGACACGACTGAGTGATTCACTTTCACTTCACTTTCATGCATTGGAGAAGGAAATGGCAACCCACTCCAGTGTTCTTGCCTGGAGAATCCCAGGGACAGAGGAGCCTTGTGGGCTGCCGTCTGTGGGATCACACAGAGTCGGACACGACTGAAGCGACTTAGCAGCAGCAGCAGCAGCAGCTTTCTTTATAGTCCAACTCTCACATCCATACATGACCACTGGGAAAACCATAGCCTTGACCTTTGTTGGGACAGTAATGTCTCTGCTTTTTAGTATGCTGTCTAGGTTGGTCATAACTTCCTTCCAAGGAGTAAGCGTCTTTTTATTTCATGGCTGCAGTCACCATCTGCAGTGATTTTGGAGCCCAGAAAAATAAAGTCTTCCACTGTTTCCTCATCTTTTGCCAGGAAGTGATGGGACTGGATGCCGTGATCTTCATTTTCTGAATGTTAAGCTTAAGCCAACTTACTCATGGTAGGTGCTCCATAAGTGAGTGATAGTTGACTGAAAAGAGAAGTCCAGTGCAGTATCCATGCATTGTAGATGCTCAGTAAATGAGTGTTGGTTGCTTAAAGGGAGGAATTTCTGGCTTTATTTCCTTCTAATTAGATATAGAGTGAAGGGGAGAGAAGGGAGTAGAAGTGTAAAAGCAACCCAGAAGATAGTCCAAACTTACAAGTGAAATGTGAAGCACTACTTTTTTCAGTGGAAACTTTTTAACACTTTGAGAGGAAAGAAAATGGAAATACAAAGCAGTGGTTCAAAGTGTGTATAGAATTAATTTTTATTAAAATAATTTTATAGACTCATGTGCAAGGCACCAGGATATAAAGATAATGGAAAACAATGTCCATGGTCTTAGGGAATTAACCAGATATTAAAGGTTTTAAGGCAAGAACTTTAGAAGTGTTACCATGTATTGGATTGGTCTCTCATAGACAGAGGAGATCACTTCTGGTGTGATGATCAAGAAAAGTTTTATTTAGGAAGCATTGGAACTGGATTTTGAAGAAAGGTAGACTTTTTGTTGGTGATGATCAGGGGAAACTGCCGGGAGCCAGCGTGAGGAATCCTGCCCATGACAAAGGTCATGAGGAAGGAAGCCTGACAAAACGCAAAGGTGTGATCTGGCTTCAGGGGTTCCCCCTGAGTTTTCCTGAACATCTACCCCCCAAAACCAGAGTTGGCCTGATTTTATTGTACTGTGCTTTCCACTCTTCTGACATAACAGGGGGTTAGGGCTCCAGTTAACAGTCTCCTGCATATGAAATATTTCAGCTCAAACCCCCTCTGATGGCTAACTTGCCTGACAGGTTCCCCCGGACTTTTTTACAATTTGTGAATTGTTTACAGCCCCCCAACCACAAGAGGCACAAAGCTTAAAGCATCTTAAAGATACAGAGCCTTTTCTAAACAGCTAAAAATTATATTGGTGACGGGTTTCACTGTTGAGTCAATGACTGCTGACAGGCCTCCATATCTTTATCTTTTAGGCACCTAAAGGATATTAATCAATGTAATTGGGATATAGAAAAAGGAATATAGTAGTTTTGATGTTAGCAACGCTAGACTTTTGAGTTAATTACTTTTCTCTTTGTTATAAATCACTGTACTTCTTTTCCTTGTTGTAAATTGTTGTGCCGTTGCTATGTAAGAATGTAACTTTATTTAGTGCTTTCTGAGAGTGGCACCAGACTTTGGGAAGAACAACACTTTTAACACAAATAAGTCTTCTGGTTGACAAACCCTTATCAGAAAAAGAGCTGTAAAATGTTAATTGGCCTTCTGGCCAGAAGATGATGTAAATCACCTAAGGCTTGTGTATACAACTAGGTATGCAGAGAGAAAGCCTGGTCTTGATAAGAGTCAGGGCTGCTGATGCTGCATAATTTTGTATTACCCATTGATCTCTATGTACAAAAAAAGGTGTAAAAGGCCCTGATAGACGATAGAGGATGGGCCAGTCACTGGACTGGTTTCCCCCGTGTCTTACTCTATTTTCAGGCTGAATTCCCATCTGGGGCATGGAGGCTCGCCTTGTTTACTCACTTGCCCCGGGACTTAAAAGCCCTGTGAGAGAGGGAGCCCAAGGCGGGGCACCCTCCGCTATTCAAACGAGGCGCCCGTGGCCTAACGTAGATGGTGCAAACTTCTTGTCCTGAAGTTTTATTAGTTCTCCATGTAAACCAAGTTATTCAGCCTCTTCTCCACCTAAATTTTCCTACTATACTATTTCTTCTTAATTTCTTTTATATTTCTAAATAAATAAATAAGTTTTCCTTGCCTATGCAGTCTCTCCTTCGAATTACCCTGGATCCACCAGGGCTGGACCCTGGCAGGAAACTTTGGTAGAACATGTTTGGCAAAGAATATGAGTGTGGTACCAGATTTGAATAATGTCAGTGAATGTGATTAAGATACACAACTGGAATTATTTTTTAATGTCTATTTAAACATAAACGAGAGCCTTATTTAGAACCTAACTTTTCATTGGGTTGATGAAATTGCCCTTTTGAATGAGCCTTTAAGGGTAAAGTGATCCTTAGAGCTATTGTCCTTCACTCCAGTGGCCTGACCTAGAGACCTGGTTACATTTGACACTCACAGCTGAGGGAGAAAACCAATTCAAGGGTGCATATATTGGCCAAAGGTAGGGGTGGGAGTGGGAATAGAAGACTAAATCGTATTATATGTGATACTTACTATAAAACTGATAAATATAAGTGTGAAAATCTTTCATGTTTTGTGAAAATAAGTGAGTGAGCAGTTACCATAATCTGGAGATGATATATTACTTAAAGCTACTCACAGGAAATGACAGTTTAAGATAAACTGTGAGAGATCCATCATTTATCAATGGATTAGAAGAAAGGAATTTTAGGTTGCAGTGAGATTTCAAGAGGATGTTAGGCATCCAGCTGGTGGACAGAGAAAAATGAGACAAAGACAGGGGTTTCTTATTAGGTATTTTGCAAGGGTCCTGGTGAACCTAGTTATATTATAGAAAGTCACGGCTCCTGCCTTGGTGTAGGGTATACAGTAAGTTCGTGCCTAATCAGTTCTGTTCACTTCAGTTCTTGTCTGACTCTCTGTGACCGCATGGCCTGCAGCACTCTAGGCTTCCTTGTCCATCACCATCTCTGGGAATTTGCTCAGACCCATGTCCATTGAGTTAGTGATGCCATCCAAACCATTTCATCCTCTGTCAATCCCTTCTACTCCTGCCTTCAGTTTTTCCCAGCATCAGGGTCTTTTCCAATTAATCAGTTCTAGCTCTGCTTTTTAATATGCTGTCTAGGTTGGTCATAACTTTTCTTCTAAGGAGCAAGCATCTTTTAATTTCATGGCTGCAGTCACCATCTGCAGTGATTTTGGAGCCCAAGAAGATAAAATCTGTCCTTGTTTCCATCGTTTCCCCATCTATTTGCCATGAAATGATGGGACTGGATACCATGATCTTAGTTTTCTGAGTGTTGAGTTTTAAGCCAGCTTTTTTCACTCTCCTCTTTCACTTTCATCAAGAGCTCTTGATTTACTCTTCACTTTCTTCCATAAGGGTGGTATCATCTACATATCTGAAGTTATTTACATTTCTCCCAGCAATCTTGATTCCAGCTTGTGCTTCATTCAGGCTGGCATTTCTCATGATGTACTCTACATATAAGTAAAATAAACAGGGTGACGATATACAGCCTTGTCGTGTATTCCTTGTCCAAATTCCATTCGCAATTTGGAACCAATACATTGTTCCATGTCTGGTTCTAACTGTTGCTTCTTGACCTGCATACAGATTTCTCAGGAGGCGGGTAAGGTGGTCTGATATTCCCATCTCTTTAAGAATTTTCCACAGTTTGTTGTGTTCTACGTAGTCAAAGGCTTTGGCGTAGTCAGAGTTCTGACAAAACGTAGTCCACTGGAGAAGGGAATGGCAAACCACTTCAGTATTCTTGCCTTGAAAACCCCATGAACAATATGAAAATGCAAAAAGATATAACACTGAAAAATGAACTCCCCAGGTTGATAGGTGCCCACATGCTACTGGAGAAGAGTGGAGAAGTAACTCTAGAAAGAATGAAAGGACAGAGCCAAAGAGAAAACAGTGCCTCATTGTGGTTGTGACTGGTGCCTGATAGGCTCTGTAAAGGAACAAGTTACAGCTCAGGTTAAAACATAGGTCATTATACTTGGAGTACATAAAGGTAATATCAAGGATATTTGATCCGTATAACTGGGCTTGTTCATTCCACAAATACGTTAGTATCCCCTCTCTGTTGGATACTATTTTAAGTGTCAGTAACACAGTAGTGAATATGATAGACAAGGTCCCCAGTTCTTTAGAGCTTATATTTATAATGTTTAAATACTGACACTAAAGGAATAAGTAACACTTTGGGTGGTTTTTATAGTAATGAGGCCTGTGATGAAAACCGTAAATCAAGAGTGCTCAGAAGATGGTGCCACTATTTTGCTTCCTTATTTACAACAGAAAGTCATTTTTCCCGTAAGTATAGCTTTCAGTTACGTTCTATTGAATTGTCCTTCCCTCCATTTGATGACATTTCAGTCAGATCCCAGAGCTTTCTGTTTTTTTTTTTTTTTTTTCCCCAAGTACTGTTTAGGGAATTCCCTGGTGGTCCAGTGGTTAGAACCGTGTACTTCCACTGTGGGTGGGGTTAGGGGGGGATGCTGGGTTTGACACCTGGTCAGGGAACTAAGATCCCATAAGACAAGTAATGTGGCCAAAAAAAAAAGTACTGTTTAGTCTGAATTAAAATTTCATTCTCATAGCTAATCAAAGTAGCTGTTTTACTGGCTTTAGATCTTGGCTCTGGATTTGCAGAAAGGAAAAGGGAAGGGCATTTTCCTTTGGTTGGCTTGAGAAGGCCTCTCTGAGGTGACACTCACCCCGAGACCTGAATGATCTGCTTTCTAGGCAAAGGTCTGAGGCGCGGTGGTGAGCTTGGCATATTTGAGTAATACCTTTGAAAGTGTGGTGTGGCTGGAACATAGTGAGAATTGCCAGTATTCAAATACATACTGTAGTTTTGTGGTTCTTTTGGTTAATGGGGATTGCAAGTGTGGTTTCAGATCGCATAACTGAGAGCAATAGTGGCTTGTAGACATTATGGGAACCCACACATTCAAATAGTTAGCCTCATAATTTACACAAAAGCCCTAAAATACACAGATTTGTTTCCTTTTGAAAGTTATTAGAAGGCCATCATTGGATATAATCCACATTCAATAAACTGGGAATTTTTTTGGCCACACTGCATGGCATGCAGGATCTTAGTTTCCTGACCTGGGATCGAATCCATTGCCTTTTACCGTGGAAGCAGCGAGTCCTAACCACTGGACCGCCAAGGAATTCTAAACTAGGAACTTCAAAAAGGGAACAAATACAAACATTAAACAACAAAGCTCCTTGTATTGTGGTAAAAATGTTATAGGTGTGAAAGAATACAGGTGACAAAAAATAATTGCTATCAGTTGTGTGAATGTTATTTCTTGTCTTGCTTACAACTTCTCCTTAACTTTTCTTATATTTTTGTCATCCATGAAGATGTGCAAGAAGACCTATAGCAATAATAATTAAATTCTTTGTTTCCTTCTAAGTATGCAACATTTGACATCATTATAAAATATTGTTGTGATATTGTTTGCACAATTTGGTAGGGGTATGTATATTTTATCTTACATGTTGTATTAGGATTTTTGGACGTTTTCAGGGCAAACTAATAGGTCCATGTTTGGATTATTTTATTGGAAAGTAAGTGAATAATTTAAAAATGACTCTGTTGGGACTTCCCTGGTGATCCAGTGACTAAGACTGTGCTCCCAGTACAGGGGACTTGAATTCAGTCCCTAGTTAGGGAACTAAATCCTGTATGCTGCAGCTAAGAGTTCACATGCTACAGCTAAGGAACCTGAATACCACCACGAAGATGGAAGATCCTGTGTGCCACAACTTAAAACCTGGCATAGCCAACTAGATTTTTTTTTTTTAATGACTCTTACTTTTAAAACATTTTGCAAGCCAGCGGGGTTTTCTGTTTTTCTTGTGTTTACTGAAGCACTCCTACTTCTTAGCATGATACAAATTTTATATTTGTGCATAAGCAGTTACACATCTGCTCTTTGTTGGGATTAAATAACATGGGATTGTAGTTGAACTCATTGCTTGAAAAAACAGTTGTGAATTTCAGTGGGAGGTGTGCAGATTTTTAAAGTGATGATATATTGTAGACAGATCTATAAAGCATCTTTCCATTTCTTACCTGTAACACCTCCACCCACTCCAGGGCATTACAAAACTTTATTTTTTCTGTAATTTATTTTCTGATGCTTGCTTGTTTGTTTGAAACAACCAGCAGGGCTATAAATATGAGATTGTGGAACTTCATTGTCCATCTGTTTTAGAACTGATTATTCTACTAGGCAGTATTTTTCAGGTAAAGCTGAATGTATTTAAGTTTGGGTAGCCAACATGATGTATTAAAAGATCCTGATTCTTTGTACTGTTAGAGCCGGGAAAGCAACCTGAACCTTTGCTCACTTGTTTTTCTTTTCATCTTTATTTTAGTGTTTTATTTTCTGTCTTCTAATTGTGAGAAACTTTACACTGATTTTTTTCCCCCCTTAGCACTCAAGGAGAGATCTTAAGTAAAAAGCAGTTTAGTAGTAGATAAGCTTTTATCTTATTTAAAATAAAGAAGGGAGAACACAGAAAAAAAGAACATGAAGAGTTATAACTTCAGCATTTGCTTTTATTGGACAACATCCAAAATGCATCGCCACTTACAAACCTTCCAACTCAAATGCGTTGTTCTCCTGCCATTTCTTCTGTGATCAGTGATCCCATCAGCCATTCATTAAAGTCAGAGACACTGTACTAGCAAGTGAATTACTTGAGAACCTTTCATTTATGTGTCCCAGTGACTAGTATAATTCTTCTACAGTAAGCACTCAGATGTTTGTTGAATGAACTAAGTGTAATAGTAAATGATAAAGAACCCCAATAAGTTCAAACTCTTGCATTAGTAGTTATTTTTTCCTCCTTAAAATTAGTTGTTTGGGTTTTTAAAAATACAGGCATCATCAGAATTTGTGTGAAATTTTTTTTTGCCTTTAAAGGAAACCTAAAAGCCTTTTTTCTTTTTTTTTTTTTTGAGTCAAAAGAAATGTAAAAGTTTTAAAGGGAAGCATAATGTGAAGTTTTTCATTTCAGTGGAAAAAAAATTTTAAACTTTTTGGAAAATAGTGTCCTACTCCCCCACCAGGTTTAAAGAGAAATATATCTTTTATGTATTGATGCTTTCACTTTGTGACTTATAGATAGTTGCCACTAAATTTTTATAATCATAGTTTTTTTCCCTTCAATTTATAAGCCTGATGAGATGAAGCCAAGGGCTGAAGCTGGTCTATAGTTTAGAAGTCCCACCAGTCCTCTTCCAGGAAGCATTAGGGAGTGTTTAAGAATGTGACAGAACTAAACTGCTTGGACTTGACCCCTTGCTCTGCACTTAGTGCTTGTAACCTGAGGGAAGTGATCTAGCCCAGTCTCAGGTTGCAGTTTTCTCACCTCTAAATGTCACCTAACACATAGGGTAGTGTAAAAATTAAATGAATTAATATTTGTAAGTATTCAGAATCTGACACATGATTAGCAATCAGTGAAGTTAAATGATAGAGGCTAAAAATAGCTGAACTCATATTTTTTTCCACAGATCTTAAATCTTTGAGCTACCCATGGAAATGTAAAGGAGACTATTTGAAGATAAAAGGAAACGCTCTTTTGTACCACATTTATCACAAATACAAGATTTAATGGCTTGTATAGCCATATACCTTATATATATATTTTTTATTTATTTGGTTGTGCAAGGTCTTAGTTGTGGCATGAGGGATCTAGATCCCTGAGCAGCGATCAAGCCCAGGCCCCTGCAATTGGGAGTATGGGGTCTTGGCTACTGGACCATCAGGGAAATTTTTTTCATTACAGTTTCAAGAATCATATGTACTCTTACCTTCTTCTGTTTTTCTAACTCGGTCTAGTGCTCCTATTCTGATAATTCAGCTCCACTACAGTCTCCAACTCACTGATTCTACCTTATCGTTTAATGTCTTAAGTCTTTGGGTTTATAGTTTTCACCAAATTAGGAAACATTTTGGTCTTTATTTCTTCAAATATTCTCTGTACCCCAAGATTCTGGTTATATGTAGGTGAGGTCATTTGAGGTTGTCTCACTGCTCATTGATATTCTTTTCATTTTAAATTTTATTTATTTATTGAAGTATAGTTGGTTTACCATGTTGCTTTAGTTACAGGTGATTCAGTTATACACACACACACACACACACACACACACATATTCTTTTTCAGATTCTTTTCCCTTATAGGTTACAAAATATTCAGTATAATTCCTTGTACTATAAAGTAGGTCCTTGTTGGTTTCTGTTTTATTTATAGTGAGTATGTATATGTTAATCCCAGATTCCTAATTTATCCTCCCTGATACTTGTTTGAAAACATCTTTTGTTTCTGTGATGTTTACGCTTTCTACTATCTTCTTGTAAATGTGTGGAGTTACATGTATAATAGCTGGTTTAACATTATGTCTTCTAAAACTGTCTCCACGTCATTTCTGGATCAGGTTCTGTGGTTTGGTTTTTCTCCTGATCGTGGGTTTATATTTCCCTGCTTCTTTGTCTGCTTGATAATATTTTTTAAACTTTTTTTTATATCGGAGTAGGTGGCTCAGTGGTAAAGAATCGCCTGCCAGTGCAGGAGAAAGAGGAGATGCAGGTTCAGTCCCTGAGCTGGGAAGATCCCCTGGAGAAAGAAATGGCAACCCACTCCTGTATTCTTGCCTGGACAATTCCATGGACAGAGGAGCCTGGTAGGCTACAGTCCATGCATAGCCAGTTAATGATGTTGTGACAATTATAGCAGCAAAGGGACTCAGCCATATGTATACATGTATCCATTCCCCCCTAAACTCCCCTCCCATCCGGGCTGCCACATAACATTGACCTGCTTAATTATTTTTGGTTGGATTTCAGACATTGTGAGCTTTATGTTTTAGGAACTGGAGTTTTAAAATTTCCTTTAAATATTTTTAGATTTGACTGTGACATAGTTAAGTTACTTGAAATCAGTTTGATCTTTCTAAAGCTTGCTTTTATTGAGTTTTGTTAGAGTGGGTCTGAACAACACTGAAGGTAGGGCTACGTTGGTATCATTATAGATGCAGTACTTTCCTGAAGACTGCTGGATACCTAGCATGTTAAGGAGTGTTTCCACTCTGGCTGGTGGAAATGTGACCTATTACTAGGCCTGTGTGGACTCTGGCAATTGTTCTGTTTCTTTCAAACAGTTGTTTCCCCAGACTCCGATAATTTTCTCACTCACGTGTGTGGGTCAATATTTAATAGTCAGAGGCTTGAAGGGACTCCTCTGCACATCTCCAGAGCTCTGTGCTTGTACAGTTCCTTTTTCTGATACTCTGTGCCACACATTTTCATCACTTTGGCCTCCCCAAACTCTGAACTCTGTCTCCTAATCTTAGTAAAACCACCAGGCTATTTGGGTTCCCTCTGGTTATGCTCAGTCCTGAAAACTCTACTCATAGGTAGCATGCTTGGGCATTTGTAAGCTCACCCCCATTTGTGTACCTTTTCAGGAAATACTGTCCTGTACTGCCCTTTGGCTTTCCAGTCATTTAGGCAGGAGGGGAAGTCTGGCACTTGTTATTGCGTCCTGGTTGGAAGCACAGGTCTCTGTCTTTCATCATCTTGTCCTTTCTCTTCCCCCTACCTTCCCAGCCTAAGTTTTTTATTCAGTAATTATAATCACTCCCCAAAATACACTTTGACTCCTATGCTTCTCTCCTGTTTCACTGGGGAAAACCACACCCGGGTTGAATCGGTCTCTTCACCTTTCAGTGCCAGCTTCTACGCAGTTGAATGTTGCAGGAGAAAAAGATCCACACCTGCTACTTTCACTTTAAATTCATAACCACAAGCTATAGTAGAGCCCAGTCACACTACACTTCCGTAGTCATTTATTCTTTCACTTTCCTAGATGTCTATTTCATATCTTTCCTGTCAAACCTTTGGTACCTACCCCATCTTTCGAATTGTGGTGTTGGAAAAGTCTTGAACTCTCAAAACTGTCAATCCTAAAGGAAACCGGCCCTGAATATTCATTAGAAGACTGTTGCTGAAGCTGAAGCTCCAGTACTTTGGCCACCTGCTGCAAAGAGCCAACTCATTGGAAAAGACCGTGATGCTGGGAAAGATTGAAGGCACAAGGCGAAGGAGGCGGCAGAGGATGAGATGGTTATATAGCATCACTGACTCAATGGACATGAATTTGAGCAAACTCAGGGAGATAGTAAAGGACAGAGGAGCCTGGCATGCTGCAGTCCATGTGATTGCAAACAGTGAGACACAGCTTAGTGACTGAACAATAAAAAGTCAGTTTACAGAATACTACCCTCTTTATTTTCTTGCCACCTCTCTTGTTGCTTTCTTTTTCCTTTCCTAGTTCTTACTCTTCTCCCCAACTCTTAATATTAGGTACATAAGGACTCAGGCCAATTCCAAAGAAAGGCAATGCCAAAGAATGCTCAAACTACAGCACAGTTGCACTCATCTCACATGCTAGTAAAGTAATGCTCAAAATTCTCCAAGCCAGACTTCAGCAATACGTGAACTGTGAACTCCCTGATGTTCAAGCTGGTTTTAGAAAAGGCAGAGGAACCAGAGATCAAATTGCCAACATCCGCTGGATCATGGAAAAAGCAAAAGAGTTCCAGAAAAACATCTATTTCTGCTTTATTGACTATGCCAAAGCCTTTGTGTGGATCTCAATAAACTGTGGAAAATTCTTCAAGAGATGGGAATATCAGACCACCTGACCTGCCTCTTGAGAAATCTGTATGCAGGTCAGGAAGCAACAGTTAGAACTGGACATGGAACAACAGACTGGTTCCAAATAGGAAAGGGAGTACATCAAGGCTGTATATTGTCGCCCTGCTTATTTAATTTCTATGCAGAGTACATCATGACAAACGCTGGACTGGAGGAAGCACAAGTTGGAATCAAGATTTCTGGGAGAAATATCAATAACCTCAGATATGCAGACGACAGCACCCTTATGGCAGAAAGTGAAGAGGAACTAAAAAGTCTCTTGATGAGAGTGAAAGAGGAGAGTGAAAAAGTTGGCTTAAAGCTCAACATTCAGAAAACGAAGATCATGGCATCTGGTCCCATCACTTCGTGGGAAATAGATGGGGAAACAGTAGAAACAGTGTCAGACTTTATTTTTTTTGGGCTCCAAAATCACTGCAGATGGTGACTGCAGCCATGAAATTAAAAGATGCTTACTCCTTGGAAGAAAAGTTATGACCAACCTAGATAGTATATTCAAAAGCAGATATTACTTTGCCGACTAAGGTCCGTCTAGTCAAGGCTATAGTTTTTCCTGTGGTCATGTATGGATGTGAGAGTTGGACTGTGAAGAAGGCTGAGCGCAGAAGAATTGATGCTTTTGAACTGTGGTGTTGGAGAAGACTCTTGAGAGTCCCTTGGACTGCAAGGAGATCCAACCAGTCCATTCTGAAGGAGATCAACCCTGGGATTTCTTTGGAAGGAATGATGCTAATGCTGAAGCTCCAGTACTTTGGCTTCCTCATGCGAAGAGTTGACTCATTGGAAAAGACCCTGATGCTGGGAGGGATTGGGGGCAGGAGGAGAAGGGAACGACAGAGGATGAGATGGCTGAATGGCATCACGGACTCAATGGACATAAGTCTGGGTGAACTCCGGGAGATGGTGATGGACAGGGAGGCCTGGCGTGCTGCGATTCATCGGGTCACAAAGAGTCGGGCATGACTGAGCAACTGAACTGAACTGAAGGACTCAGGCCTGGTTCTTTATATTTACTCCCTTTGTGATCTCATCCAGTAGGACATTTTAAAAACTTTCTGCTTTTAAATGTACTCTGATGACTTTCAATTTTATTTGCTGGTCTGATCTTTCTTTTAAATTCTAGACTTACTTATTGAGCTGCCTAGCCAACATCTTCAAAAGACTGTTTGATAGACATGTCAAATGTAACTGTCTGAACTCCTGAGCTTTCCTTCTTAAGCCTGTTGTATCTGCAGTCTTTTCCATTTCAGTTGATGGCAATGCCATACTTCTTGGACATGTCAAATCACAAAACTAAAACAGTTTACTAAAGAGTTTGATGTCCTTCAGTCAAAGGAAAATAATCAGTGGATTAGAATAGTAGAGTTCCTGATAAGCAGTGGAGTACTCTTCTTGAAGGATTTTTATGGAGGAGCAAGTTTTATATAACGTTAGAAGAGGCAATACAGAAACAAAGCATGATTGACTAGGCAGTCAGGGATTTCATTTTGAGGTAAGTGAAAGTGAAAAGTGAAGTCGCTCCGTCGCTTCCGACTCTTTGCGACCCTGTTCCCGCCAGGCTCCTCTGTCCATGGGATTCTCTAGACAAGAATACTGGAGTGGGTTACCATTTCCTTCTCCATTTTGAGGTAAGCTGGTGCTTTTTTTTTAAAGATAAGGTTAGCTGCATAAGCTGTGTTGAAGGATTGTGATTGGCATATTTTCTTGACTGTGAGATGTTTACCATATGTGCAGACTGATTTAGGTTTACATTTTTGATGTGGTGTGGGCCAATAGGGTGGCCTCCCATTTTGTGGGTCCCAATATACAAATTTATCAGACAAAAACCTGAGTCATGCTTTATTTCTTTCTCTCATCTCAGACACCTGCAGTCAGAAAATCTTGTTAGTACTACCTTTAAAACATACACAAATTTAACTGCTACTCCCCACCTCCATTGCTGCCACCCTGGTCTGTAACACTGATATTTCTAACTTTGCCTCCTATACACAGCTTTAACTCTTGCCCCTTCTAATGTATTCTCAACATAGCAATCAGAAGATTTAAAAATATAAATCAATTCATGTCACTTCTTGCTCAGAATCTTTAATGGTTCCCCATCTCATTTACAAAAGAAGCCAAACTTTTTACAATGACCTTCAAGATCCTATAAGATCCAGCTCTGTTGCTTCTCTGACCTTGTCCACTCTCTCCTCTGTCCTTACTTTTCTCTACCTTGAATATATCAGACATGCTTCTACTGAGGGATCTTTGCAATGGCTGCTTTTCTACCTGGAAAATTATTCTAGTTATCCCCCATCGGCTTCTCCATGACCCCTCTGTGTGTTAGAGAAGAAGAATGAATTCTGAGGGAATTAGTTGTGTTGTAAGAAAAGAAGGATAGAGGGACTGGGTTTTGGCAAATGTTGAAATCCTGTTGGTATAAAAGAGCCAGTACGTGAGAGAATCCTAGACTTAATAGCTATTCTGAGTGTAATGAAAGAATTAAAGCAGAAGAGACTTGTAGCACATCAGTCAAGGTGAGGCAGCCTTTAGTTAGCCACTGGAAACATTCATAAATCAGAGTTTGTAGTTTGAAGGTGGCTTTGCTTATTAATCAGAGAAGGCCATGAATGAATTCTGAGGGAATTAGTTGTGTTGTAAGAAAAGAAGGATAGAGGGACTGGGTTTTGGCAAATGTTGAAATCCTGTTGGTATAAAAGAGCCAGTACGTGAGAGAATCCTAGACTTAATAGCTATTCTGAGTGTAATGAAAGAATTAAAGCAGAAGAGACTTGTAGCACATCAGTCAAGGTGAGGCAGCCTTTAGTTAGCCACTGGAAACATTCATAAATCAGAGTTTGTAGTTTGAAGGTGGCTTTGCTTATTAATCAGAGAAGGCCATGATAACCCACTCCAGTACTCTTGCCTGGAAAATCCCATGGATGGAGGAGCCTGGAAGGCTGCAGTCCATGGGGTCGCTGGAGGTCAGACACGACTGAGCGACTTCACTTTCACTTTTCACTTTCCTGCATTGGAGAAGGAAATGGCAACCCACTCCAGTGTTCTTGCCTGGAGAATCCCAGGGATGGGGGAGCCTGGTGGGCTGCCGTCTATGGGGTTGTACAGAGTCGGACACGACTGAAGTGACTTAGCAGTAGCAGTTCCTTATTAATATCTTTTGTAGATAGTAGGTTTGGTGTCTGATATTTAGCTATGATTTAATTATGTCCTCTTCAGTTTGACAGAAAATAGGTCAAGGAACTACTTGAGCATCATTTTTGGAATCTACTATAAAAGCTTGATAGGAAAATTCAATTATTTAATTCCTCCTTTAACTGAGTATTAGAGGAAAATTTTTCTATAGTTAATCTTGTGTGTTTCGTCAAATAGGAGACTTTCCTGTCTTTTTGCTGATAGATTTTCCTGTCATTTTGCCATAGCTGATAGATTTCAGAGCCTAACCAGTGTTTATCTCAGATATCTGTTTAGTCTTCTGAACCTTCTTGATTTTTAATTGCAGGATTTATACTATGTTTCATTTTATAGTTGCCAGAATTGCCTATGGAAATAGACTTAGTTGACATTATAAAATACTCTCTTTTTAAGAGGGTATGTCATAGTCAAGAAAAGATTTACATGTCCTTTCTGTGGTTCTTCCATATTTGTTTATTTGCCCACCCTTCCCTCAGAGGGAAGAGTAAATGAGGAAGACAGTTATAGGAAACTAATCACAGAAAAAATGAAGCCGGCCATCTGACTGAATTTCTCATTAACCAGTACTAAGAAGAGCAAAGTTACCTACATGATTCACTAAAGTCCATAAGGTAAAAACAAAGTAATTGTTCAGGGAAGCACAGCTAATCCCAATACTAATTTTTGAGTATCTCCCGGGTCTTAAAAGTAGGTACCTGGGGTGAGACAGTATAGTTGCTGTGTAGATGTAAGAAGAAGTATCATTTGCTTTCACAAAAGTTAAATGTTAGTTAGGAGTTCTTAATCTTCTTGGGGTTATAGACTTTGTAACATTTTTATGTAGTTTTATCATCAATTTGCTAACATGTAAATTCTGAACTCAAGAGATTTCCGATCCAGCAAGTCTGTAATAGGTTTTATAAATATTTGTGTAATCACCACTCTAGGTGATGCTGGTGTAGATTTTTGTTAGACTGTATGTTTAAAAACTGCTTCTGAAATATAATTTCAGGGAGTTCAAAGATTCCGTTCAGTGCATGGGTCTTATCTGATACAAGGGAGCAACATTCTCAACAAATGTATAGTAAAAATCAGTAGTGAAATTCGTAAGGGTGTTTGGTGCTGCCATATTAGAAAAGTTATGATTTTTTTGAAATTTATTGATTAAACCAAGTCATATGGCCATAGTTAACTTAAAAAGTGTTCATGACTAACACATATGGAGTGCCCCCCTCATTTTAATAATGAATTGATTTTTTTCCCCTTAATATTGAACCACTTTCACATTACTGGAGTAAACATGTATGATTATGAGGTATTATTTTTTGATATGCTACTTAATTTAATTTACTAATATTTTTAAGAGTTTTGCATTATGTTTTTTAATTAGATTGGTCTAGAATTGCCATTTCTTGTTCTTGTCTCACAGTTTGGTATCAAGGTTTTGTAAGCGTTATAAAATGAGTGGGTATCTTTCTGGGTTTTTTTTTCTTCCTCAGCTATCAGAGTTTATTTGGATTTTCAGTGTACTTTTTGTGAGGAGTTAGGGCACAGTCTCTAAACACAAGACCACCCTCACTTCTGACACTAGTTGCAAATTTGGGACGTTCCCAAAATACTGAGACTCAGTAATTTGTTAGAGATATTCATAAATCTGTGAAAATACTCCATAAGGTCTTACTGAAAACTGCTCTGCTGATGGTTATGGTTTATTAAGGGCCTTTTCTCAGCTAAAGGAAGAAACATATAGGTTGGTGTCCAGGAGGGTCAAAAACAGAGCTTCCCTTGTCCTCTCTGGTGTTATCAGGTCTTCTTCCCTCATTAAATGCAGGGCATGTAAGTACTGCCAGCTAGAGAGGCTCACACAAACTTTAATAATGTCCAAAATTTTTATTAAGGCTTCATCATGTAGGCATTGCTCATGTGGGTAATCTCTGTCTCCAGGTTGACCCCAAATCGCAAATGACCCCAAATTGCAATGACCCCAAAATCTCATTGTTGGTATTTCTGGATTGACCAGCTCCAACCCTAAAACTATATGGGTTTACCAGTCCCCTCCCTAAATCACATTGTTAGATTATCCAGTATGACTAAAGGCCCCCAGGGACTCTCTTATTACAACATTCCCAGGACTCAGGGATACTGCTTACTAGAAGCCAAGGGCAAAGGCCAGAAATGCTGTTTGGAGAAGGCTAAATTCTTCACTATACCCTTTCATTTAACCTTTTTTTTTTCTCTTATGGTGAGTTCTTCCTGTGATTCCTTGATACCAGATTAAGTTATAGGGATTCCATTATGGTAATCTGATTCTTTTAAATTTCTCTGGTTGTCTCTTATGAGATAAAAGTACACTTCTGATTTAACTGCCTTTGAACTACTCTTTTTTTTTTTTTTTTAGAATAAAGGTTCTCTTCAGTTTGAAGACAAATGGGATTTCATGCGTCCAATTGTTCTGAAGCTTTTACGCCAGGAATCTGTTACAAAACAGCAGTGGTTTGATCTGTTTTCGTAAGTAATTGATTCATTCTAACTTGCTAACATGAACGAAATTTTGGTGGCTATATTCAAATGGAATATTGGCTCCAGATTGGACTGTACCTGTTTGAAGTAATTACTGGCATTGAAAGTGAAAATGTTAGTCACTCAGCTGAGTTCAACTCTTTGTGAGCTGTAGACTGTAGCCCACCAGGCTCCTCTGTCCATGGATTTCCCGGCAAGGATACTGGAGTGGGTAGCCATTTCCTTCTCCCGGGATCTTCCTGACCCAGGGATAGAACCTGTGTTTCCTGCCTTGCAGGGAGATTCTTTACTGTCTGAGCCACCAGGGAAGCCCATTACTGGTACTGGGATACCCTCAATCACGGAACCATTCCTAGGCTTCCCTGATAGCTCAGCTGGTAAAGAATCCACCTGCAATGCAGGAGACCTGGTTCAATTCCTGGTTTGGGAAGATCCCCTGGAGAAGGGAAAGGCTACCCACTGCAGTATTCTGGCCTGCAGAATTCCATGGATTGAATAGTCCATGGAGTTGTGAAGAGTCAGACTCGACTAAGCGACTTTCATTCATTAATATTTCATTGTATTTATGAACCACAACTTCTTTATTCATTCATCTGTCAGTGGACACATCTAGGTTGCTTCTGTTTCCTGGCTAATGTAAATAGTGCTGCTTTGAAGGTTGGGGTACATGTGTCTTTTTGAATTACTGTTTTCTCAGGGTATATATCCAGAGTGGGGTGGCTGGGTCATTTGGGGGTGGTTTTATTTTTCCTAATTTTTAAAGGAATCTCCATACTGTTTTTCATCACAGCTATATCAATTTATATTCCCACAAACGATGTAAGAGGGTTTCCTTCTCTCCACATCCTCTCTAGCACTTACTCTTTGTAGATTTTTTTTTTATAATGGCCATTCTGACTATATGAGATGGTGCCTCATTGTAATTTAATTTGCATTTCTCTAATAATGAGAGATATTGAGTATCTTTTCATGTATTTGTTGGCTCTCTGTGTGTCGTCTTTGGAGAAATGTCTGTTTCCATCTTCCACCCATTTTTTTGATTAGGTTGTTTGTTGTTCTGATGTTGGCTACATGAAATACTTGTGTATTTTGAGGATTAAGCTTTTGACAGTTGCTTCTTTTTTGATTATTTTCTCCCATTCTGAGCGTTGTCTTTTCATCTTATTTAAAGTTTCCTTTGCTGTGCAAAAGCTTTTAAATTTAATTAGGTCCCATTTCTTTATTTTTGTTTTTATTTTCATTACTCTAGGAGGTGGATCAAAGAGGATCTTGCTGGGATTTATGTCAAAGAGTGTTTTGCTTGTATTTTCCTCTAAGAGTTTTATAGTTTCTGGCCTTACATTTAGGTCTTTAATCTATCTTGAGTTTATTTTTGTATATGGTATTAAGAAGTGTTCTAATTTCATTCTTTTATGCATAGCTGTCCAGTTTTCCCAGCACTGCTTATTGAAATGGTTGTCTTTTCTCCATTGCCCTCTTTGTCAAAGATACGGTGTCCATAGATGTGTGGGTTTATCTCTGGGCTTTTTATCTTGTTCCATTGGTCTATATTTCTGTTTTTGTACCAGTACCATACTGTCTTGATTACTGCAGCTTTGTAGCATAATCTGAAGTCAGGAAGGTTGATTTCTTCCAGTTTCATTTTTCTTTCTCAAGATTGCATTGGCTATTTGGGGTCTTTGGTATTTCCATACAAATTGTAAAGTCTTTTGTTCTAGTTCTGTGAAAAATGCCATTGGTAATTTGATAGGGATTGCACTGAATCTGTAGATTGCTTTAGGTAGTATAGTAGTTTTCACAATATTGATTCATCCAATCCAACTTTGTGTCCTCTTTTATTTGTTTCATCAGTGTTGTGTAGTTTTCTAAATACTGGTCTTTCATGTCTTTAGATAGGTTTACTCCTAGGCATTTTATTTTGTTTCAGTGGTGAGTGGGATTGTTCCCTGCATTTCTCTGTCTGATTTTTCACTGCTAGTGTGTAGAAATGCAAGGGATTTCTATGTATTGGTTTTGTATCCTGTGACTTTACTAAATTCACTGATGAGCTCCAGTAATTTTTTGAGGGTATCTTTAGGGTTTTCTATGTGTAGTATTATGTCATCTGCAGACAGTGAGAGTTTTAGGACTTCTTTTCCATTCTTGATTCCTTTTATTTCTTTTTCTTCTCTGATTGCCATGGCTAGGACTTCCAAAACTATGTTGAAATAATAGTGGCAAGTATTATCTTGTTCCTGATCTTAGAGGAAATGCTTTCAGTTTTTCACCATTATGAAAAATGTTTGTTGTGGGTTTGTCATATATGACCTTTCTTATGTTGATAGGTTCCTTCTATGACCCATTTTCCAGAGAGGTTGTCATCAGAAATCAGTGTTGAATTTTTTCAAAAGGCTTTTCTGCATCTATTGAGATTATCATATGATTTTTATCTTTTACTTTGTTAATGTGGTGTAACACCAAAAAAAGATGTCCTTTTCATCTAGGGAGCTGGAATGCAAAAGTAGGAAGTCAAGAGATACCTGAAGTGGCAGTCAAGTTTGGCCATGGAGTACAAAATAAAGCAGGGCAAAGGTTAACACTTCTGCCAAGAGAATATTCTGGTCATATTATACACCCTCTTCCAACAACACAAGAGACAACTCTACCTATGGACATAACCAGATGGTAAATACTGCAATCAGATGAATTATATTCTTTGTAACCAAAGATGGAGAAACGCTATACAGTGAGCAAAAACAAGACCTGGAGCTGACTGTGGTTCATATCATCACCTCCTTATTGCAAAATTTAGACTTAAATTGAAAGTAGGGAAAACCACTAGGCCATTCAGGTATGACCTAAATAAAATCCCTTATAATTATACAGTGGAAATGACAAATAGATTCAAGGGATTAGATCTGATAAATGCCTGAAGAACCATGGACAGAAGTGTGTCACATTGTCAGGAGTTAGTGATCAAAACCATCCTCAAGAAAAAGAAATGCAGCAAGGCAAAATGATTGTCTGAGAAGGTCTTACAAATAGCTGAGAAAAGAAGGAAAAGAAAGGCAAAGGAGAAAAGTATAGATACACCCATGTGAATGCAGAGTTCCAAAGAATAGCAAGGAAAGATAAGATGCCTTCTTAGATGAACAATGCAAGGAAATAGAGGAAAACAATAGGAGGAAGAGAGGAAGAATGGGAAGGACTAGTGATCTCTTCAAGAAAATTAGAGATACCAAGGGGACATTTCATGCAAAGATGGGCACAGTAAAGGACAGAAACAGTGAGGCCCTAACAGAAGCAAAAAAGATTAAGAAGTGACAAGAATACACAGAAGAACTATACAAAAAGGCCCTGGATGACCACAATGGTGTGATCACTCACCTAGAGCCAGACATCCTGGAATGTGAAGTCAAGTGGGGCTTCAGAAGCATTACTATGAACAAAGCTAGTGGAGGTGATGGAATTCCAGCTGAGCTATTTCAGATCCTTAAAGATGATGCTATTAAAAGTGCTGCACTCAATATGCCAGCAAATTTGGAAAACTCAGCAGTGGCCACAGGATGGAAAAAGGTTAGTTTTCATTTCAGTCCCAAAGAAAGGCAATGCCAAAGAATGTTTAGACTGCTGCATAATAGCACTCATTTACATGCTAGCAAGGTAATGCTCAAAATCCTTTAAGCTAGGCTTTAACAGTACATGAACTGAGAACTTGCAGGTGTGCAAGCTGGATTTGGAAAAGGCAGAGGAACCAGAGATCAAATTGCCAGCATCCACTGGATCATAGAGAAAGCAAGAGAATTCCAGAAAACATCTACTCTCTGCTTTGTTGATTATGCTAAAGCCTTTGTGTAGATCACAACAGACTGTGGAAAATTCTGAAAGAGATGGGAATACCAGATCACCTAACCTGCCTCCTGAGAAACCTGTAGGCAGGCCAAGAAGCAGCAGTTAGAACTGGACGTGAACAATGGACTGGTTCAAATTGGGAAATGAGTACTTCAAGGCTGTATATTGTCACCCTGATTATTTAATTTATATGTAGAGTACATCGTGTGAAGTGTTGGGCTGGATGAATCACAAGCTGGAATCAAGACTGCCAGGAAAAAGATCAATAACCTCTCATATGCAGATGACATCGCCCTAATGGCAGAAAGTAAAGAGGAACTAAAGAGCCTCTTGATGAAGGTGAAAGAGGAAAGTGAAAAAGCTGGCCTAAAACTCAACATTTGGAAAACTAAGATCATGGCATTTGGTCCCATCACTTCGTGACAAATAGATGGGATAAAATATGGAAATAGTGACAGACTTTATTTTCTTGGGCTCCAGAATCACTGTGTTCAGTGACTGCAGCCATAAAATTAAAAGATGCTTGGTCCTCGAAAGAAATGTTGTGACAAACCTAGATAGTGTGTTAAAGAACAGAGACATTACTTTGCTGACAAAGGTCTGTATAGTCAAAGGTATGTTTTTTTCCTATAGTTATGTATGAATGTGAGAGTGGGACCATAAAGAATGCTGAGTGTGGAAGAATTGATGCTTTCAAACTGTGGTGCTAGAAGACTCTTGGGAGTCCCTTGGACAGCGAGATCAAACTAGTTATTCCTGAAGGAATATTCATTGGAAGGACTGATGCTGAAGCTCCAATACTTTGGCCTCCTAATGCAAAGAGCCGACTGACTCATTGGGAAAAAACCCTGATGCTGGGAAAGATTGAGAGCAGCAAAACGGGATGACAGAGGATAAGATGGTTTAATGGCATCACTGACTCAATGGACATGAGTGTTAGTTAGCAAACTCCAGAAGATAGTGAAGGACAGGGAAGCTGGCGTGCTGCAGTCCATGTGGTCACAAAGAATTGGACATGACTGAGAGACTGAACAACAACAACAGATCCCATTAATTTATGTGAAGAATCCTTGCATGCTTGGGATAAATCCCACTTAATCATGGTATGTGATCCTTTTGACATGTTATTGGATTCATTTTTTAGTGTTTTGTTGAGATATTTGCATATGTACATCAGTGATACTGGCCCGTAATATTGTGTGTGTTGTAGACTAAAAAAAAAAAAAAAAAAACCAGCAACCTGACCATTGAGAATTAGGTTTTGTTTGGTGGGAATGTTAGGATGGTGGGAGACATCATCTCAATTGACCCCAAGAGAGTTGACTCAGAGGAGGCGGGGGAGGAGCCAGGCTGTATATAAGTTTTTAGCAAGGGGCAGGTAATCTGAATATTAAAATATTACTGTTAATTAAGAGAAAACTAAATTTATCACATGAAGAGATTTCGCGATCCTCTATGTATGGGAAAATACAAGCACTTGGGCTTGCTGAAATCATTTCTTTCATATGCATCTAGGTATTTGGGGCCAATCCTGCTTCCTTTATTTTTCACATACTTAATCCTTGTTTATGGTAAGAAATAGCATACATGGTGGATGACTGCCTCTCATGTTCCCCCAGCTCCTTAGTGCTCACAGGGGAGGAAGTAGCTGATAGCTTCCAAATAGCTGGCTTTGTTTCACCAGGGCTCAAAAATTGTATTTGGGAAAGGCTTGTGTACTGGTAGAGAGTAGAACAGGAAACATTTCATATCATAGTGTGTGTGTGTGTGTGTGTGTGTGTGTGTGTGTATAAGGTATCTTTGTGTGGTTTTGGTATCAAGGTGATGGTGGCCTTGTAGAATGAGTTTCGGAGTGTTCCTCCCACTGCAGTGTTTTGAAAGAGTTTTAGAAAGATAGTTGTTATTTGTTCTCTAAACATTTAATGGAATTTTTTTGGGAAATTTTTTGCTCACAGGTTTGATTTCAGTGCTGTACCTGTTTTCAGTTGGTCTGTACATATTTTCAGTTTCTTCTTGATAAAGTCTTAGAAGGTTATACTTTTTTAAGAGGCTGTCCATTTTATTGGTGTATACAGTGTTGCTCATAGTAGTCTCTTAATGATCCTTTGTATTTCTGCATTGCCTGTTGTAACATCTCCTGTTTCATTTCTAATTTTATTGATTTGAGTCTTCTCCCTTTTTTCTTGAGGAGGCTGGCTAATGGTTTGTCAATTTTGTTTATCTTTTCAAAGAAGCAGGTTTTAGTTTTATTGATCTTTGCTATTGTTTCCTTCAAAGACATAAATTTACCTAGTTAAAATTAATTCCCCCTAACCATGACATTTATCTTAGAAAAACAGCTGTCTTTCTCCCTCAGTTACTGTTGTTTGTTGTATTGTTTAGTCACTAAGTTGTGTCTGACTCTTTTGGGACCCCATGGTCTCTTGCTTCTCAGGCAAAAACTTTGGAGTGCGTTGCCATTTCTCTAGGAAATCTTACCTACCCAGGGATGGAATCCATGTCTCCTGCATTGGCAGGTGGATTCTTTACCACTGAGCCACGAGGGAAGCCCTGGACAGTTTTTACATGCCTGAGGCATAGAGTCAAGCAAAGCACAACTATGGCCATAAAGTTCAATTTGACCTGAAAAATTTTCAGGGTTGAAGGTAGTGTCTTGATAGTCAGGTACACAGGAAAAGAAATACAGTTTCAGAGGATCCACATGGTACCCCTGGAAAGAAAGAGTTTGCATTTCTGGGTTCTCCAGGTAAGACATAAATTAGATATTGGATTGGCCAAAAATTTCCTCAGTTTTTAAGTAAAAATTGTTGTTGTTCAGTCACTTAGTCATATCCAACTCTTTACGACCCCATGGACTGCAGCATGCCAGATTTCCCTTCCTTTGCCATCTCTCAGAGCTTGCTCAAACTCTTGTCCATTGAGTCAGTGATTCCATCCAACCATTTTGTCCTCTGTCGTCCCCTTCTTTTCCTGCCTTTAGTCTTTCCCAGCATCAAGGTCTTTTCTAATGAGTCAGCTCTTCGCATCAGGTGGCCAAAGCATTGGAGCTTCAGCTTCAGCATCAGCCGTTCCAGTGATTATTCAGGACTGGTTTCCGTTAGGATTGACTGGTTGGACCTCCTTGCATTCCAAGGGACCCTCAAGAGTCTTCTCCAACACCTCAGCTCAAAAGCATCAATTTTCTTCAGTGCTCAGCCTTTTTATGGTCCAGCCCTCACAACCATACATGACTACTGGAAAAAACCATAGTTTTGATTAGATGGACCTTTGTTGGCAGAGTAATGTCTCTGCTTTTTAATACACTGTCTGGGTTTGTCATAGCTTTTCTTTCAAGGAGCAAGCCTCATTAAACTTCATGGCTGCAGTTATCATCTGCGTTGATTTTGGAACCCAAGAAAATAAAGTCTGTCACTGTCTCCATTTCCCCCCCCGTCTATTTGCCATGAAGTGATGGGACCAGATGCCATGATTGTAGTTATTTGAATGTTGAATTTTAAGCCAGGTTTTTTCACTCTCCTCTTTCACTTTATCAAGAGGCTCTTTAGTTCTTCATTTTCTGCCATAAGGGTGATGTCATCTGCATATCTGAGATTACTGATATTTCTCCCAGCAATCTTGATTCCAGCTTGTGCTTCATCTAGCCTGGCATTTTACATGATGTACTCTGCATATAAATTAAATAAGCAGGGTACAATATACAGCCTTGAAGTACCCTTTTCCCAATTTTGAACCAGTTCATTGTTCCATGTCCAGTTCTAACTGTTGCTCCTTGATCTGTATACACATATTTCAGGAAGCAGGTAAGGTGGTCTGGTATTCCCATCTCTTAATTTTCCACAGTTTGTTGTGATCCACACAGTCAAAAGCTTTAGTGTATCAATGAAGCAGAAAGTATATGTTTTTCTGGAATTCTCTTTCTTTTTCTATGATCTGACAGATGTTGGCAATTTGATCTCTGGTTCCTCTGCTTTTTCTAAATCCAGCTTGAACATCTGCAAGTTCTTGGTTCACGGACTGTTGTAACCTATCTTGAAGAATTTTGAACATTACTTTGCTAGTGTGTTGACATGAGTGCAATTGTGTGGTAGTTTGAACATTCTTTGGCATTGCCTTTCTTTGGGATTGGAATGAAAACTGACCTTTTCCTGTAAAAATAAGAAAGGTATAAGTAAAAATAGAAGACATATTTTTCATTTCTGCCAAGAGCTTTATTGAACAGCAAGTCACTGTTTTGTTCTACTACCTTCTGCCATTTTTTGGGCAACATTATAATTTCCATCTTTTTTGAGCAAAGAACTTTTGCAGGTGCCTTTCACAGTCTCCTAGGGAATTGAAATTTTTTTCCATCAGAATTTTGTAAAGACCAAAATAAATGCACTTCCAAAGGTGGGATATCTGGTGTGTATGGTGGATGAATCAGACCTTCCCAGCCAAGCTGTAACAGTTTTTGCCTGGGCATCAAAGGAACATGCGGTCTTGTGTCACCCTGAGGGAAGATAATGCATCTTCTATTGACTAATTAAGGGTACTTTAAGTTGAGTGCTGCTTTCAGTTGATTTTATTTGGATCAGCACTTGTTGGACTAATCATTTGTTTTTCTGGAAGAAGCTCATAAGACAGGATTCCCTCCCTTAGCAAACCACTTTGACATGTTGGATCAGTCTCAGCACTTTCTCCATATAATGCACAAGTCATTTTTTTCATTTCAGTTGTGTTTTTAACTTTCTTAAGATGATAAAGCATAGTATCCTGAAAATGTAGCTTTTTTCCTTCCATCTTCAATATTAAAATGGGTACATGAAAATGTACCAGTTTTGGTGAAATTTTAAAAAAATCCTTGCTGATATGACAGCTGTCACAAAATTGTTTCAAATGAAGTTAAAGACAACAAAGCACTACTCAAACCATCTTACAGAAAAAATGGAACAAATATTTTGGCCAACTCAATAGTGTAAGCTAACAGGCCCCTCAGTATGTCATCCCATGGGGCCATTCACTTTAGCATTCTAAGTTTAGTCCATTTAATTGAGTTCATGATTTGTTTTCAGATGGACTGCCTGAAGGCAATTAGTTCCAATCAGTTTCTTTATCCATGACACCATCTCATTGGCTTCATAGCATGGAAGTCGTTTAGAGGTGTTCATTGTGAAAGGTGTAGGAATTGGGGCTGCTTCCTGCTATCTCAGAGCACTGGTAGGTGTGATTGAAACGTGGCATTCAGTTTGAATTGAAAGGACTCACAGAGTGTAGGAAGCCAACCCCCAGAGTTTTCCTTCAGGAAGAAGGGAAAGCTTTCAACAACACTTAGGAAAAGCAAATGTCAGTGTCTTCCTCTCTGTACTTCACCAGGTCCTGTGTTTTATTTTTTTATCCCTTGTAGAATCTGTGTGTCCCATTCAGCAATGAAGACTTTTCATTTTTCTCCCAATCACCCAGACCTGGAGGATGAACAGAAACATTAAAAAAAAAAAAACATTTTTATACAACTTAACTAGAAAGATGTGTGATTTGGGATTAGTGTGATGAAATCCCAAATTTTCAAAAATTTTCAAAATAAGTTTATGTCACCTCCTACACCTTTTTTGTTCTGGTTATTTACCTAGTGCAGTGTATGTGTTATGCTGGCTGAGTTACTTCAGTTGTGTCCAGGTTCTTTGAAACTCAGTGACTGAAGCCTGCCAGGTTTCTCTGTCCATGGGATTCTCTAGGCAAGTATACTGGAGTGGGTTGCCATTTCCTTCTCCAGGGGATCTTCCTGACCCAGGGATCAAACCTGGGTCTCTTACATCTCCTGCATTGACAGGTGTGTTCTTTACCACTAGTGCCACCTGGGGAAAGATCAGATCCTTTCTGGAGATAGCTGTGGTTAAAAATGAAGCTGCCTTAATAAGTGTGTGTGTGTGCAAGGAATGGTAAGGTGAATGTGAGGGAAATAAAATCAAGTTATTTATTCATTCTTGAAAGCTGCAGCTAATCCAGAAACCTGGATACAAGTCGACAGCAGTGAGACTTCCCTGAAAGGGAATCATGACTCCAATCTGTAGCAAGTGAGTAGAGTGCATTCTCCCGACTTAGAACTTTTGACAATAGTCATAAGTTTGAAGGAAATGGCAACCCACTCCAGTGTTCTTGCCTGGAGAATCCCAGGGACGGGGGAGCCTGGTGCGCTGCCGTCTATGGGGTCGCACAGAGTCGGACACGACTGAAGCGACTTAGCAGCACCAGTAGCAGGAATGTGCTTCAGGCCTGTGTAACTGACAGCTTGTGAAGATGGCCCTGTCAGAGACTGAGCCCTTTCCGATGGGCATCTGCACGTGATTCAGATGGTCTAGCCAGAATCCATGATGTTTTCAATTTATGGCTTCAGAGAGGGTGTCTTAAATCTTCTACAGTCCTTAAGTCAAAGTCCTGTTCACTGAGCATATGCTTGCTTTGGTTCAGCACAGCTTGTGTTGAGGTTTAAATAGCCAGTATCAGACTATTGTCAGTTTTAGCTTAGACTCAGATCCAAGTAGTTAGGATTTGTGAATTCAGGATTCTAAAAAGCCAGTGACTTTTTTTCAGCAGTGGCCAAGCCAAGATGCAGCAGAGCAGATAGTTATGTTCTAAGTCCAAGTGACAAGCAAGACTTTTCTAATCCCTTTTCATATTCTTAGTCTCAGAGTTCAAATTAATCACTTAAAAATAATGCATATCATGCTGGAAAATCATCAGCTTTTCAGGCTTAGATATCTGACTTAACAAGAGCTCAGTAGTAACTAGAAACTGCTTTTTAAAACTCCAAAGGTATATACTTCTGCTTGGAAAATTCCTTTGTTTACATGTTATTTCCCTTTTCTCTGAGATGGCAATAAATAAAAATAATACTGGTTTGGCCAGAAGTTCATTTGGTTTTTCTATAAGGTGACTCTCAGTTCAGTCAGTTCAGTTGCTCAGTCGTGTCCGACTCTTTTCGACTGCATGAATCGCAGCACGCCAGGCCTCCCTGTCCATCACCAACTCCCAGAGTTCACTCAGACTTGCGACCATCGAGTCCGTGGTGCCATCCAGCCATCTCATCCTCTGTCGTCCCCTTCTCCTCCTGCCCCCAATCCCTCCCAGCATCAGAGTCTTTTCCAATGAGTCAACTCTTCGCATGAGGTGGCCAAAGTACTGGAGTTTCAGCTTCAGCATCATTCCTTCCAAAGAAATCCCAGGGCTGATCTCCTTCAGAATGGACTGGTTGGATCTCCTTGCAGTCCAAGGGACTCTCAAGAGTCTTCTCCAACACCACAGTTCAAAAGCATCGTTCTTCGGCGCTCAGCCTTCTTCACAGTCCAACTCTCACATCCATACATGACCACAGGAAAAACCATAGCCTTGACTAGTCTGACCTTTGTTGGCAAAGTAATGTCTCTGCTTTTGAATATGCTGTCTAGGTTGGTCATAACTTTTCTTCCAAGGAGTAAGCGTCTTTTAATTTCATGGCTGCAGTCACCATCTGCAGTGATTTTGGAGTCCCCCAAAATAAAGTCTGACACTATTTCTACTGTTTCCCCATCTATTTCCCATGAAGTGATGGGACCAGATGCCATGATCTTCATTTTCTGAATGTTGAGCTTTAAGCCAACTGTTTCACTCTTCTCTTTCACTTTCATAAAGAGGCTTTTCAGATCCTCTTCACTTTCTGCCATAAGAGTGGTGTCATCTGCATATCTGAGGTTATTGATTCTTTTCCTGGCAATCTTGATTCCAGCCTGTGCTTCTTCCAGCTCAAATAGTGCTTATTTAGTTGTCTTTAATGTCATTTGAAACAATTTTGTTAAGATTGTATTATAACAGCTGTCATTATCAGTGTGCATTTTAAAACACACTTATCAAAATTGATGAATTTTTGTATATCCATTTTATTATCGAAGAAGGAAAGAAAAAAGCAACATTTTCGGCATATTGTGCTTTGTTATTTCAAGAAATGTAAAAACCCAACTGAAACCCTAAGAAAGATTTGTGCGTTATATTGAGAAGGTACTGTGACTGATCCAATATGTCAGAAGTGGCTGGCAAAGTTCCGTGCTGGAAATTTCTCACTGGATGATGGTCCATGCTTGGGAAGGCCAGTTGAAGTTGATAGTACTCAAATCAAGACATTAATTGAGAACAGTCATGCTGTATGATGATGGAGATAGCGGACGTACTCAGAATACCCGAATGAAGCATTGAAAATCATTTGCACCAGCTTGGTTTATGTTAATGACTTAGATGTTTGGGTTCCGCATAAGTTAAGCATAAAAACCCTTTTTTTTTAAAACCATATTTCCACATGCAGTTCTTACTTAAATGTAACAAAAATGTTCCATTTTTTTAAAATGAATTTTTATTTTTTTAGTTTGTTTTGCTTTACAATACTGTATTCGTTTTGCTACACATCGACATGGATCAGCCACGAGTGTTTTTAAAACAAACTGTGATGGGCAATGAAAAGTAAACAGTGTACAATAATGTGGAACGGAAGAGATCATGGGGCAAAAGAAATAAACCACCACCAACCACACCAAAGGCAGATCTTCATCCAAAAGTTGATTTTGTATATATGGTGAGATTGGAAGGGAGTCCTCTATTATGAGCTCCTTCAGGAAAACCAAATGATTGAATTCCAACAGATACTGCTCCCAGTGAGACTAAAAAGCAGCACTTTATGAAAAGCATTCAGAATTAGTCAACAGAGAAGTAATAAACTTCCATCAGGATAATGCAAGACAGCATCCTTGACGACTGAACAAAAATTGTTACAGCTTGGCTGAAAAGTTCAGATTCATCTGCCGTATTCATCAGACATTGCGCCTGTGGATGTCCATTTATTTTGTTGTTTTTGTTTTGTTTTCTGCTGTGCCACGTAGCTTGTGGGATCTTAGTTTCCTGACCAGGGATTGAACCCTGGCCCTCTGCAGTTAATGTGAAATCCTAACAAGTAGACTGCCAAGAAATGCTGTGTTTTGGGCTTTACAAAATATTTCAATTCTCTGAAAGACTGTAAAAGGCACCTGCAGCAGTTCTTTGCTCAAAAGATAAAAAGTTTTGGGAAGATGGAGTTATGAAGTTGCCTGAAAAGGGGCTGAAGATAGTGAAACAAAACAGTGAATACAATATTCAATCACATTCTTGGTAAAAATAAAAATTGCATTTTTCATTTTTACTTAAAAAATTGAAGGAACTTTTTTGCCAACCTAATAGTATCCATTATGGAGATTTATTTATTCTGTTTCTTATACTCAAACAGTTTAAGTTTCTAATCCACTCACCAGCAGTGAAAAGCAAGCAAGGTATATCTCGTCTAACTTTTGTTTTGCAACTTTCTTGATTGATATGCTCCGTCTAGCATTTATGAGAGTGCAAGCATATAATATTTTATATTTTTATTTTTCATACCTCCAGATGCAATAGCCACAAAGTACAAAGGCATCTTTTAAACTTTCCCTGCCTCTTTTTTCTTATTGTATATTTATTCAAACTCCTAGCGATAAATTTAACATTTACCGTATTAACATTACAGTTGTTAGAAGTTCCTGACTGGAAAGTAGGAGGCATTTAGGGGTTGCTGAAGCAGCAGTAGTTAGGCTGAAGAAACAGCTGAAATAGTTTCCTTTCCTTTTGTTATTTCTAAAGCCTTCTCCAGCCCTGAGACCTAATATAGCTTTTAATTTCTCGTGCTTGGAAGAGAGACCAACACAAACGTTTAACAATTTTGGTCCAGCCAAAGCTTACCTTTGAGAACTTTGGGCCTTTTCTCCTGCAGTTCGGAAGTGAGAACAGAAACTCCTGCGGTTCAGAAGTGAGAACAGAAACCAGAAGTATCACCTGTACTGTACTTTTTCTCTTCTCACTTCAGTCATCAGGGCCAAAGCAGATTGAAGATTGAATGAGCCAGCTCTCTTAGAGTTAGGTCTGTCATTTTCAAATTTCATAGGTAGCTTTTACCTCTCTCAGCAGATAGCAACTCAGCTGCTGATTCATTGTGGGTGATTTCATAGCTGTGCAAGTAGCAAAGTTTCATCATCCTACCACTTCATCCTTCCTTTTCTCAAACAGTGCTTTCACCATGTTTAATGAATCCCACTTCTGACATCAGCCCTGTCAGTGGTCTTTAAGACCACTCCCAGGTTCAGTGATTGTTAGGAAGACTCATAGGACTCAGCATATAGTTGTGTTCATGGCTATCATTTATACAGTAAAGGGTACAAAGCAAAGTGCAACAAAGGTGCCTTTGGTAAAGGCCAGGAGAAAGCAGATACAAGTTTCCAAGCATCTTCTTCCAGTGGAGTATATCCACTTAATTCCTATAGCGACTAATTGTGGCAACACATATAAAATGCTGTCACCAGGGCAGCTTCTTAAAAATTCAGTGCCCAGGGCTTTTAATAGAGATGGTTACAAAGGCAGGTTCTGCCTAAGGTGAACCAAAATTCTAGACTCCTAGACAAAAAGCAAGTGTTTGACAAAAATAAAATTTTTATGTAGCAGTTTAGGCACAGTGAGTGATTTTTTTCAGGAAATGGTAAGAGCTCTTGCAAAACTCATGTCCTGCCAGTTAAGAACTAATCTTGCAACCGTGTCTTCCTAACGATAGTAGTTTCACACCTGGTATAATGTGTGTGTGTGTGTGCGTGTGCACATACACTAGTAAAATACTGTATCAGTGAGTTGTAGATGTGTGACTGAATAATCTATACACATTAAGCTGTTCTCATTTTTTTTCTTTCCCTCATAAGAAAATAATCTAATCTTAAATAGCATAGAACTCCTTGCATTATATTAACCTATATCCATGATTTGGCCTTTTGAGAAGTTAGAATTTAGTAAGAAGCAGCTGAGACATTTAAAAACTTCATAGCATTCCTGTATATGTGTATTTTTCTTAAATTATTTAATCAAATATATTTTATGAAAAATATATTGAATGTGGTGGGTTTTTCTATTTTGTTTTATTTTTGCCACTTTGTTTGATAATTTGATTTATCATGTAGAATAATGCTTGATCTCTGTGCACTTCTGACTGGGAGAGTTAGCATAGTGTGGTGGTGATTCCTGCTTAAACTACATCTCAGCAGAAATAGTAATTGCTATAGTTAGTGGCCTCAGCACATTGTTTCTAAAAATCCTTGATCTCCTTGGAGTTATCCAAGGCTGCTCAATATGTGTAATCCTTTTAGGTTAAAAGATTCCTGTAGAGGACTTCCCTGGTGGTCCAGTGGCTAAAACTCAGTGCTCCCAATGCAGGGAGCCTGGGCTTGATCCCTGGTCAGGGAACTAGATCTCACATGCCACAAATAAAGACCATGCATGCTGCAGGGAAGATTGAAAGTCCTACATGCCATAACTAAGACCTCTTGCAGCCTCAC
>SJXQ01010001.1:49474-245409 GCA_006408695.1 Aepyceros melampus | reverse complement strand
AAATATATATATATATATATATATATATATATATATATATATAAAGATTCCTGTATATGTTACCATGTCATCGCCAACTGTGAGACCTACATTAATTAAAACCTTTCCAAATTTTAGCTTATTTAGCCTTGTTAGTTAATAACCTTTAGGTTACTTATATCTTTCTAAATCTGAGGTACTAAAATAATATGTTTGTATTGGACTGTATTGACTGTTTTCTCATAACAAATCATTTTTCAGTAGAGGTGCTATTGGTATTCTGGGTCGTTATAAAAGATTGTTCTGCATATTGTGACATGTTTATCATCTCTGGCCTTCAGCCTCATAAACTCTAGTAGTGGATACTTCTTGTGTACACTTCCCCCACCCCTCATTTATTGGAACAAAAAAAAAACCTCTTATTTCCAAATGTCTGAGAGTACAGTACCATCCTCAGTTGAGAGCTGCTGCTTTAGATATATATTGTTTGGTTTGACTCTGGTTTATGACATTGAGGCCAAAATTGAAAAATAAATTATTTTTAATTTGTGAGACTTTATTTTTAATTTTTTTAAAAATAATTCATTTTTAATTTTGAAATGTTTTTCTTGTTCCTAAGATGGTTTTTATGATACCACTTTTTCCTGTTTTTTCTCATATCTCTTGTCTGCCTCATCCTAGTATGTTAGCTGATTCATCCCTTTTATGCCTCTTAAATGTTGGTTTTCTCCAGAGTTCTGCTTTTTCTTACTCTTTTATCTGAGTTCTCATATCTATATAAGCAATCCAGATCATCTTGAAAGTTGAACTTCCATATCCATGTGGCCTGTTGTTTCCTGCATATGTCTGTCTCTTAAGTTCTGTAAGTACTCCAGATACAGAATGATGAAAATCTGTCATTTGTAGTCTAAAATAAAGAATCTGGAAGCTTCTGTCAACCTCCTGTTTTCTCTTTTTACTCCTTCATATTCATCTGATTACTAGATTTCATAGATTGTTATTATCCCTTGACTTTCTTTCCATCCCATTTGTCTTTTCCCCTGACTCTTGCCTAAATGATTACAGTAGTCCCCTGCCTTCTTTGTTGTTTCTATTAATTATCTACTGCCACAAAACAAATTACCCTGAAGTGTAGCAGCTTAAAATAACAAACATTTATTATCTCACAGTTTCTGAGAGTCAGGAATCTGACTGCAGCTTAATTGAGTTACTCTTAACTCAGGATCTCTTAACGAGGTTGCAGTCAAGCTCCAGGCAGAGATCTAGGCCTATATTCAGCTAGGAGTGGATGATCTTCAGAGCTTACCCACATGAGTATTGTCAGGCCTCAGTTCTTCACTAGCTGCTCAGTTTCTCACTGTGTGGAACCCTCCATAAAGCTGCCTACTGTTGCACAGCTTGCTTCCCCAGAGCAGGAGTGTTCCCAAGACAGATGTCATGGTGGTTTTCTCTTGGTTGTGCTGGGTCTTCGTTGCTGCTCGGTTTTTTTCTCTAGCTGCAGCGAGTGGGCTTCTCATTGTGGTGCTTCTCCCTTCTCCAAGGCGCTTGGGCTACAGTAGTTGCGGCTCTTGGGCTCCAGAGCAGGGGCTCAGCAGTTGCGGCACGCTGGCTTAGTTGCTTCGTGTCATGTGGAATCTTCCTGGACAGGGATCAAATCGGTGTCCTCTTCATCGTAGGGCATATTCTTAACCACTGAACCACCAAGGAAGCCCATTTTATAAATCTTGGAAATTACAAACCATCATCTTCCTCTCTCACTCGCTCTCTTTTAATTATAGTTGATCTACAATATTGTGCTAGTTTCAGATGTATAGTGCAGTGGATCAGTTATATGAATACGTATATCCACTCTTTTTTCTTTTTAGTTCTTTTCCCATATAGGCAATTACAGAATATTGAGTAGAATTCCCTATACTACACAGCAAGTTCTTTAGACCATCATATCTTTTGTATGCTATTGATCACACAGACAAATGCTTGTACACTGTTGGAGGGAACTTATATGTGGGTGCAGATACCAACCAGGAGACAGGGATCATTGGGGGCCATCCTCAAGACTGTACCTCAGAGTAAGTAGATGATGAAAAGTTTAGAAGATAGCTCAAAAAACATTCTAATTTATATCACTAGAGAGAAGTAAAATGAGAAGAGACAACTTTGAAAATGAAATAGTCAAGATAAAGAGATCTTTGTAATAAAAAATAAAAGTTAATTAATTTTAAAATACCAAATTAGTAGAAAAATAAAAGAATTCTCTTTGTAGACCACAGTGTGGAAAATTAAATAAAAATGAAGAAATACGTGAATGTCTTTAGAATTTGCCTAACTTATACTTAAAAGAGAAGGAGAAGGAAAGAGAAGAAAATGGCAGCCCACTCCAGTATTCTGGCCCGGGAAATTCCATAGACATAGGAGCCTGGTAGGCTCAGTCCATGGGATCGCAGGAGTCAGACACAACTTAGCAACTAAGCCACCACATACTTAAAAGGGGTTCCAGAAGGAGAGGACAGAGATAGTAGAGGAGAGGATATAGTCCCAAATTTCCTGGGGCTGAAATCTTGTATCTCCCTTCCTAGCCCTACAGATCTTCCTCCTCTTCTTATTTTTTTCTCCTGTTTCTTCTTCTTTTTCACTGTTTTATATATATATATATATATATATATATATACACACACACACACACACACACACACACACACACATTTAAACAGCTTTACAGTGCTGTGTTAGTTTCTGCTGTACAGCAAAGTGCTTCAGCCACACATATACATGTATCCCCTCTTTTTTGGTTTCCTTCCCTTTTAGGTCACCACAGAGCACTGAGTAGAGTTTCGTGTGCTGTGCAGTTAGCTCTCATTAGTTATTTACTTTTTAAGTAGTGTAAATATTGCCAATCCCAATCTCCCAGTTCATCCCACTCCCATCTTCATATTGAAAGTGCTAAAAAAATCATGCCTACACATGCCTTTAATTTCAGAATTCCAAGGGTAAAGAAAATAATATAATTCTTAGGGAAAAAAAAAAAAAAAACAGTTAACCTTTCAAGCAAAACAGACTGACTGTGCACCTCGTTGCCCAAATTGAAAGCAGGAGGTTGACATGTTTTTCTTTAAATATTTAAAGGGAAATTAGTTTGAACTTAGTGTTCTTTACCTAGTCGAGTTTTCAGTCATGTTCATGGCAAGGTGAACATATTTTCAGACAACAAAATATTTAGAAAATTTAAGGATTCTGCAGAAATGGAACCCTTTTCTCCACTATTATCAACACTGGCCATAAAAGAAACTGCGCTTTACTACGCTGAACTGAAGGAGGTGCTCTTGAACTAGGAATCCTGACCATGAACATGAAAGTTGCTCAGTTGTGTCCGACTCTTTGCGACCCCATGGACTATATGGTCCATGGAATTCTTCAGGCCAGAATACTGGAGTGGGTAGCCTTTCCCTTCTCCACGGGATCTTCTCAACCCAGGGATCGAACCTAGGTCTCCCGCATTGCAGGTGGATTCTTTACCAGCTGAGCCACAAGGGAAGCCCAAGAATACTGGAGTGCATAGCCTATCCCTTTTCCAGGGGATCTTCCTGACCCAGGAATCAAACTGGGGTCTTACCAGCTGAGCCACAAGGTAAGCCAAAGAATACTGGAGTGGGTAGCCTATCCCTTCTCCAGCAGATCTTCCCGACCCAGGAATCAACTGGGGTCTCCTGCATTGCAGGTGGATTCTTTACCAACTGAGCTATCAGGAAAGCCCTGACCATGAAATGAATGTAAATAGAAAAAACCAGACATTACTTATCCAAAACTATTTTTAAAAGTACATAAATTATAACATTTTAGGTGATAAAAATTGTCCCACAGAAACCAGCTATGAAGTAGAATACAAATACAGCACTTCAGACTGAGTTCTGTGTTCTCACACAACCATGTGGGGTTATAAAACAAACTTGAACTGAAAATTTAAGAGCTGAGGAGAGAAATCAACAAAAGTTGAGGAAATAATGAAATGAAGATTGAACTCAGAAAACAAATAGAACAAGACAGAATCATATCAGAAATCAGTCATCTTAGTAGATGGAGAAAATACATAGGATCTTTCCAAAATGAAATATAAAAAATGAAAATATTATTTTTTAAACTGGTGAAGATCATCTATAAGTCTCTTAGCAGCTATATCCCAGTAATAGTATGTTGGAAGCATTCCATTTAAAATTGGACTAAATACTGTTTGCACACCTCATTTCAGTTTCCAGTAGGTTTAGAAATTTGTTGCCTTAGAATTACAAGTAGTATACTTATATTGTATATGTGGTTATATCTCACTTTTTATCTCCAATCCTACATATTTTTCTTGCATAGTTGATCCATTTTATAGGTCTTTTCACATAATCAAGCTATAAAATTACTTTGATATGACTTATCAAAATATATTAGAACCAACTGTGCAATACAAATTCATAGCCTTCTATTCATATATTACACAGAAAATGCTAAAAGTGCACAGTCTTAAGTTTTTATTTCAAGAAATGAGGAAAAAGCCAGCAAACTAAATTTAAAGAAAGTAGAAGGAAGGAAAGAAAAGACAAAATTAATGAAATACATAATAATTGTAAATAGAGAAAAGAAAAAAGGGAAAAATTAGTTATTCAGAAAAAATAATATTCCTTTTTTTGTTTTCTTTTTGGTCTCCAGTTTATTTTATTCTTTGGTTTCTTAGTTCTTTTATTAGATTCTTAGTTTTTAAATTCTTTTCAACATTTTTCTTTACAATCAAAGCTTTCAAGTCATATTTTTTTCTTTAGTTCAGTTGCTTAGTTGTGTCCGACTGTTTGCAACCCCATGAACTGCAGTACACCAGGCCTCCCTGTCCATCACCAGCTCCTAGAGTTTACTCAGACTCATGTCCACTTAGTTAGTGATGCCATCCAACCATTTCATCCTCTGTCGTCCCCTTCTCCTCCTACCTTCAATCTTTCCCAGCATCAGGTCTTTTCAGATGAGTTGACTCTTTGCATCACGTGGCCAAAGTATTGGAGTTTCAGCTGCAGCATCCGTCCTTCCAATGAATATTCAGGACTGATTTCCTTTAGGATGGACTGGTTGGATTTCCTTGTAGTCCAAGGGACTCTGAAAAGTCTTCTCCGACACCACAGTTCACAAGCATTAATTCTTCGGTGCTCAGCTTTCTTTATAGTCCAACTCTCACATCCATACATGACCACTGGAAAAACCATAGCTTTGACTAGACAGACCTTTGTTGGTAAAGTAATATCTCTGCTTTTTAATATGCTGTCTAGGTTGGTCATAACTTTTTCCCCATGGAACAAGTGTCTTTAATTTAATGGCTGCAGTCACCATCTACAAATCTACAGTGATTTTGGAGCCCAAGAAAATAAAGTCAGAAACCATAGCTTTGACTAGACAGACCTTTGTTGGTAAAGTAATATCTCTGCTTTTTAATATGCTGTCTAGGTTGGTCATAACTTTTTCCCCATGGAACAAGTGTCTTTAATTTAATGGCTGCAGTCACCATCTACAAATCTACAGTGATTTTGGAGCCCAAGAAAATAAAGTCAGCCACTGTTTCCACTGTTTCCCTATCCATTTGCCATGAAGTGATGGGGTCGGATACCATGATCTTTGTTTTCTGAATGTTGAGCTTTAAGCCAACTTTTTCAGTCTCCTCTTTCCCTTTCATCAAGAGGCTCTTTAGTTCTTCACTTTCTGCCATAAGGGTGGTGTCATCTGCATATTTGAGGTTATTTATATTTCTCCCAGCAATCTTGATTCCAGCTTGTGCTTCATCCAGCCCAGTGTTTCTCATGATCTACTCTGCATACAAATTAAAAGCAGAGTGACAATATACAGCAGTGACTTACCCCTTTCCCTATGTGGAACCAGTCTGTTGTTCCATGTCCAGTTCTAACTGTTGGCTCCTTGACCTGAATACAGATTTTTCAAGAGGCAGGTCAGGTGGTCTGTTAATCCCATCTCTTTCAGAACTTTCCACAGTTTATTGTGATCCACACAGTCAAAGGCTTTGGCATCGTCTTTCCCATTCTATTATTTTTCTCTGTTTCTTTGCACTGATTGCTGAGGAAGGCTTTCTTGTCTCTCCTTGCTATTTTTTGGAACTCTGCATTCAAATGGGTATATCTTTCCTTTTCTCCTTTGCCTTTTGCTTCTCTTCTATTCACAGCTATTTGTAAGGCCTCCTCAGACAACCATTTTGCCTTTTTGCATTTCTTTTCCCTGGGGATGATCTTGATCCCTGTCTCCTGTATTTTTTTCTTAATACCACTTTTATGGTCACCATAGGTTTTGTGGTATGAAATATTCTTCTTTTTCTTTCTTGATTGTTAGTAATTTTTGTTTTTTCTTTAATCCATGCATTATCTAGGAACTGAAATTTCTATATAGTGAAGTTTAATTTAGTTATTTATGGATTATAATCAGTGAAACAGCCTATAAAATTATTTTTAAAAAATTTTGTGTGTTTGAGCTCTTAGGAAAAATTTATCTTTTTGTGAATTGCAAGAATCTCTGCCTAGTAAGTCATAGACATTAACCTTTTTATTTTTTGGTCTGTGCCCCTTGGTTTATGGGATTTAAGTTCCCCAACCAGGGATTGAACCCAAGGCTTCAGTAGTGAGAGCACAGAGACTGCCAGGGAATTCCTCCATTAATTGTATTTTTAAATTCCCGTGTGTCTTTAATTTTTTTCTTCTAGATTTTAAGTGTTGAGAGAGTCTCTGGCAGACACGGTTGATTGCCTAGGCCTTACACCTTTGCCTTGCGTTCCTCCCACTATGGAGGCTGGATAATTTAATATTCACTTCTTGCTGCTAAGGTGGCTGGGCACATTACACATTCTGGCAAATACGCCTATCGGAGGGCATCTAGGAAGTTTTTTGCTTTCCAGATGAATTTAACTAATGTGCCTGGCACCTTCTTCCCTTTCCACCTTTGACCAGTCATAGGCTAACATGCTAAAGTGACAAAAGTGAAGGGAGAAAGGTCTTGATGAGTCTCTGAACAAAACACCAGCCTTTTCCTACTTATAAACTTCTTATTATATAAGAAAAAGAATCTAGTAATCTAAGCCATTGTTGATTGAACCTAATGTTTTTATCCTCCTGATATAAGGATGTTTTAAAGTGTTCAAATATGTCAAGTCTTTACATTTCTATTTGTTTTGCATTTTACTATGTATATTTTTGGTGTAAATAAATAGACATACATTAATAAATGATGCCTTTTTATCATTACATGCTGTTCCTGTCACCAATCCTTGTAACTTTAAATTCTTCTTTGGATGATGCTAATATTGCCACTCTGCTTTCTTTCAGTTTTATCCTTGCCTAGTATCTCTTAAGCCATTAATTAATTTTTTTTTGGTAAAATTGTACATTGCATAAAATTTATCATTTTAGCCATTTTCAAGTGTTGATTCAGTGGCATTGAGTTCATTCGTAATGTTGTACAAACACCAACACTCTCCATTTTTAGAACATTCACATCTCAAGCAGAGGCTCTGTACCAATTAAACAGTAACTGTACCTCTTTCCCCCAGCCTTTGGTAACCTTCATTCTGCTTTTTGTCTCTGAATTTATCTATTCTAGGTACCTCACAAAGTAGAATCATAGTATCTGTCCTTTCGAAAGGTATATTCTCTTCCAATGGGATGGTTTATTTAGGTTTAATATTATAACTGATATAGTTTTTATTCCTTCTATAATTTACCACTTATTAAATACTACTGTTTCTTTATTTTTCCTTTTCTTTTTTTTTTGTTAATCTGAAAGTTTACTTCCATTAGTGGTTCCTTTCTGCTTTTCATTCTCAATCAGAAGTAGATGGTATTGGACCTTCTCTCATGGTTAAGAGTCCATGCTTTCACTACAAAAGGTGTGCCGGTTCAGTGGTTCAATCCCTGGTCAGAGAAGTAAGATCCCACATGTCCTGCCATGTGGCAAAAAAAAAAAAAAAAAAAGTAGTATATGGTACTACTGTTAATTAAAAGCAGAATACCTGTTTTTTGCATCACGGTCACACTATTTCTCTTTTCTTTTTAACCTAAAGAAGTTGAAACCTTTGAAATACTTCTTACCTCTTGCTTCTTTTCTCATCCTGTCTCTCCATTTAAAACCTTAAAAAAAGTTTTTACTTCATCATTCTCCCATTTCCCAGCTTCTTGACTTTTTTTTTAATATACTTAAGTATTTAAAAGCAATTTCATTTACTTTAAAAATATGTATATTTTTTGGTTGCGTTGGATCTTTGTTGCTGTGCATGAGCTTTCTCTAGTTGCGGCAAGTGGAGGATACTTTGTTGTGGTGCGGTGGCTTCTCTTGTTGTGGAGCATGGGCTCTAGGCACACAGGCTCATTAGTTATAGATCAAGGGATCATCAGTGGTGGATTGTGAGCTCTAGAGAACAGGCTCAGTGGTTGTGGCACATGGATTTAGTGCTCTGTGGCAAATGGGATCTTCCCAAGTCAGGGATTAAACCCGTGTCTCCTGCATTAGCAGGTGGATTCTTAACCATTGGACCACCTGGGAAGTCCAACAGGTTCCTTTTTAAAAGCACTTTGATTATATGTTCCAAGAAAGTGTGTTCTTATTCCTTCAGACTTAATTTCAGATGTTTATTGCTCATCCATTCCTTCCCTTTTATGTTGAAGTGCCACTTAATGTAACAGACAAACCAGAACTACATGCACTTTCATGGATAAATATCAGAAACACGTTGAGTAAAAAAATTATTTGAAAATATTATTTGATATATTTCTGTAATCAGAAACCCTCATCAGTTCAGTTCAGTCGCTCAGTCGTGTCCGACTCTTTGCAACCCCATGAATCACAGCATGCCAGGCCTCCCTGTCCATCACCAACTCCTGGAGTTCACTCAGACTCACATCCATTGAGTCAGTGATGCCATCCAGCCATCTTATCTTCTGTCATCCCTTTCTCCTCCTACCCCCAATCCCTCCCAGCATCAGAGTCTTTTTGCATGAGGTGGCCAAAGTACTGGAGTTTCAGCTTTAGCATTATTCCCTTCAAAGAAATCCCAGGGCTGATCTCCTTCAGAATGGACTGATTGGATCTCCTTGCAGTCCAAGGGACTCTCAAGAGTCTTCTCCAACACCACAGTTCAAAGGCATCAATTCTTCGGTGTCAGCCTTCTTCACAGTCCAACTCTCACATCCATACATGACCACAGGAAAAACCATAGCCTTGACTAGACGAACCTTAGTCGGCAAAGTAATGTCTCTGCTTTTAAATATGCTATCTAGGTCCTTATAGTATGTTGTAAAACTTGAAAACCCAAAACAGCAAATTCAGACTTAGTTACTTTTGGGGAGGAATGAGAGAGTAGGATTAGAGAAAGGAACATAAAGGACTTTAAGGGTATTATCATATACTTCTCAAGAATTGGATTAGCCAAAAATTCTTCTGGGTTTTTCCATAACATCTTACAGAAAAAACCCATGAACTTCTTGGCCAGCACAATATATATTATATTCCTTAAAATGTGTATGAGAATTGGCCAGGAGCCTCAACATGTTCTGTCGTGTGGTGGTGAGAAGTATTGTGTTTCAAATAGTTGAGGAAAGGGAGCTGGAGAAGACATGTGGATCACAAGTTTGGCTCTTTCTTGGGTACCCAGTGCCACACCATTCTCTCTTGCCCTTACGAGACTCAAGTCACATTTGAGCCTTTCCAGCATGTGTCACAGTGGGTCTGAGTAAGCAGGGATACTCCCTGGAGAAGGAAATGGCAACCCACTCCAGTATTCTTGCCTGGAGAATCCCATGGACAGAGGAGCTTCATGGGCTACAGTCCATGGCTCGCAAAGAATCAGACACAGTGAGTCTGAGTAAGTAGGGATACTAAAGTAGTCCTATTTTAGAGAGCTAGGGGACTCTGTTGATGGGTTACTTATGCTCCAAAACTCTTCAAAACTTTCTTTACAAAATTTTCTTGAAACTATTGTCTTAAGACTCTTGCTACTTAACCTTCTTTATTCCTACTCTTTCCCACAGGGCTCAGATTAGCATTGTGGGCTTCTCTCTTGCCCAGCTTCATGTAACTCACTTCCCATTGTCCCTCAGAAACATTGCACGTGTGCTCGGTCACTCAGTCGTGTCCTACTCTTTGTGACCCCATGGACTGTAGCCACTTCTGTCCATGGTAGTGTCCAGGCAAGAATACTGGAGTGAATTGTGATTTCTTTCTCCAGGGAATACTCCCAAGCCAGGGATCAAATCTGTCTCCTGCATTGGTAGGTGGATTGTTTACCACTAAGCCACCTGGGAAGCCCTCACATGCATTACCCTCAATAAATCTTTTGCCATGTCTGATCCCTGCTGTTTCTCACAAGACCTAAACTAATACATAGATCAGTATGTGTAAAGTCCTTGGCAGTCAATACATGCAAGTTTGTGTTACAGTAAATTAAGTAAGAGAAGATGGTAATTTTGATTGTGGTAGTGGTAATGGATGGAAATGTCAAATTGCAGAGACACTTTGGTGATGGATACAATAAGACTGATTGAATAAAAAAAAGTTTGCCCAGTTTCTTGCTTCATACTTGCCATGCACACTGAGTGGTTGGTAGTTCACTGTGTACACCCTAGTGATCTACAGTTCTTTACTCACATTGTGACTTTTTCATAAAATAGCCTTCCTTCACCCTCTTACACGTTTGTCTGGCAAAATCCCGCTTGTTCTTTGAGATAAACTTAGAATTCATCTCTTCCAGGGAGTTTGCCCCTTTTCTCTTTACCTCTCATTTCCACCCTTCCCTTTGCCTTGGATTCCTAAACCATCTTGTGTTTATAGGCTTAGTAGTTGTAAACTTACTGAAATATAATCAATCTATTTTTTTATCAGTTTTTTCTTTTAAACTCTAGATTTCTTTAGCCATGAGGTGAGATTGCAGAGGTATTACAGAGGTCAATTAACTATTTTGTACTTTATTCAAAGAACAATAGGAAACCATTGGAAGATTTTAAATATAGAGGTGGGCATGCTTGCTAAACCACTTCAGTGTGTCTGACTCTTTGTGACCTCATGGACTGTAGCTTGACAGACTCCTCTGTCCATGGAATTTTCCAGGCAAGAATATTGGAATGAATTGCTATTTCCTCCTCCAGGGGATCTTCCTGACCCAGGAATCAGACCCCGAGTCTCTTAAGTCTCTTGCGTTGGCAGGCAAGTTCTTTACCTCTGGCTCCTCCTCCTGGAAAGCCACAAATACAGAGGCAATAAGAGGTAATTTGAATTTTATGAAGATCATTTTAGCTACTGTTGGACTGTTGGATGGATTGGAGAGGTGTAAGAGTAAATTAAGAGAAAACAGTTTGCTATGGGCTCTGGAGCCCAGTTGCCTGTGTTCACTGTATACTAGCTATGTAGTCTTGGGAATGTTACATAACCTTTCTCTGCCTCAGTTTCCTCATCTCTAAGATAGCAATAAACTTGTACTATATCAGAGTTGCTGTGAAGGTTGAGTTAAAACAGCTTAGAATATATTTAGCATACAGTAAGCAGTTGGGAAATAGATGGGGAAACAGTGGAAATAGTGGCAGACTTTATTTTGGGGGGCTCCAAAATCACTGCAGATGGTGATTGCAGCCATGAAATTAAAAGACGCTTACTCCTTGGAAGGAAAGTTATGACCAACCTAGACAGCATATTCAAAAGCAGAGACATTACTTTGCCAACAAAGGTCAGACTAGTCAAGGCTATGGTTTTTCCAGTGGTCATGTATGGATGTGAGAGTTGGACTGTGAAGAAAGCTGAGTGCCGAAGAATTGATGCTTTTGAACTATAGTGCTGGAGAAGACTCTTGAGAGTCCCTTGGACTGCAAGGGAATCCAACCAGTCCATTCTAAAGGAGATCAGCCCTGGGTGTTCTTTGGAAGGAATGATGCTAAAGCTGAAACTCCAGTACTTTGGCCACCTCATGCGAAGAGGTGACTCATTGGAAAAGACTCTGATGCTGGGGGAGATTAGGGGCAGGAGGAAAAGGGGACGACAGAGGATGAGATGGCTGGATGGCATCACTGACTCAATGGATGTGAGTCTGAGTGAACTCCGGGAGTAGGGCTCCAAAATCACTGCAGATGGTGATTGCAGCCATGAAATTAAAAGACGCTTACTCCTTGGAAGGAAAGTTATGACCAACCTAGACAGCATATTCAAAAGCAGAGACATTACTTTGCCAACAAAGGTCAGACTAGTCAAGGCTATGGTTTTTCCAGTGGTCATGTATGGATGTGAGAGTTGGACTGTGAAGAAAGCTGAGTGCCGAAGAATTGATGCTTTTGAACTATAGTGCTGGAGAAGACTCTTGAGAGTCCCTTGGACTGCAAGGGAATCCAACCAGTCCATTCTAAAGGAGATCAGCCCTGGGTGTTCTTTGGAAGGAATGATGCTAAAGCTGAAACTCCAGTACTTTGGCCACCTCATGCGAAGAGGTGACTCATTGGAAAAGACTCTGATGCTGGGGGAGATTAGGGGCAGGAGGAAAAGGGGACGACAGAGGATGAGATGGCTGGATGGCATCACTGACTCAATGGATGTGAGTCTGAGTGAACTCCGGGAGTTGGTGATGGACAGGGAAGCCTGGTGTGTTGCAATTCATGGGGGTCGCAAGTCGGACACGACTGAGCGACTGAACTGAACTGAACTGAAGCAGTTCGAGAGCTTTCCCTGGTGGTTCAGGTGGTAAAGAATCTGCCTGCAATGCAGGAGACCTGTGTTCTATCCCTGGGTCGGGAAGATCCCCTGGAAAAGGGAATGGCAACCCACTCGAGTATTCTTGCCTGGAAATCCCATGGACAGAGGAGCCTGGCAGGCCCCAATCCATGAAGTTGCAAAGAATCTGACACAGCTGAGTAGCTGACATACAAGCAGTTGGATGAGGCTTCTCAGGTGGTGCTAGTGGTAAAAAAAAAAACCTGTCTGCCAGTGTAGGAGATGTAAGAGACGTGGGTTCGATCCTTGGGTTGGGGGGATCCCTTGGAGGCGGGCCTGCAACCCACTCCAGTGTTCTTGCCTGGAGAGTTCCATAGAAGAGGAGCCTGACTCGCTACAGTCCATAGGGTCGCAAAGAGTCAGACATGCTGAAGCGATTTAGCACAGCACGAGCAGTTGGATGTTACTTATTATGTTATTTAACAAATATTTGTGTGCTTAACTACATCTCCTCTGGACCAGATGCTACTATTAAGCTGAATTTAACAAATGATGAAAACAAGTTCAAATTAATATATAGACAAAACTTTGGGTTATGATTATGCCCCTAAGAATCTGAATATAAAACAAACTATTTGGCCATTATTATGTGTTAGAATTACAGAGATAATTGTTTTGGCCTTTTTTTCTGCTTTTTTTTTTTATCATGATGTAGATTTTAAAATGTATGTGGAGCTCTATAAAGTACTAGGGAACATTTTTTGAGTAAGAGAATCCCCAGTATAAGACTATATTCCCTGGTGGCTCAGTTGGTAAAGAACCTGCCTGCCAATGCAGGAGACACAAGAGACTGGGGTTCAGTCCCTGGGTGGGGAAGATCCCCTGAAGAAGGAAATGGCAACTTTTCTAAGCAATTTTTGCCTAGAAAATTCTGCAGAGGAGACTGTGGGGCCCCAGTCCATTGGGTTGCAAAGAGTCAGACTCAACTAAGTGCTTGTGTGTGAGCACACACATGTACACACAGTATAAGACTAGCTTTTGTTATGTTTCCTTGCTTTACTATGTAGTAACCAAAAAACTCATTCTGTGAATGTGTATTAATATTAAGTATGTTTCTATAATGAATGACCTTGGGGGTAAAATATGTCAGCTTTAGAGTTTAAAGAGCTTTTGTTTCTGTTTATTTTGTCGTTGTTTAGTTGCTAAGTCATGTTTGACTCTTTTGCGACCCCATAGACTGTAGTCCACAGGCTCCTGTGTCCATGGGATTTCTCAGGCAAAAATACTGAAGTGGGTTGCCATTTCCTTCTCCAGGGGAATCTTCCCGACCCAGTGATCAGACACAGGCAGATTCTTTACCACCAAGCTGCCAGAGAAGCCCTCTATTTATTTTTTTTTGTTTGAATTGATTATAGGTTTTTTTTTTTCCAAAAAGTTAAATTTTGTATTTGTTGTATTAGAAAGTTGAAATAGTCACTCTTTTCTTTCTTTTTTTCTCTTAATTTTTTTAGATTTATCTTTTAAATGGACTGTAATTGCTTTACAATGTTGTGTTAGTTTCTGCTGTACAGTAATGTGAATCAGCAGTGAGTATATGTGTATTCTAAATAAAAGAGGCACAGTGATAATTGATGTGTAAATGTGATGAATATTTGGGAGAAATTTGGAGTTTTGCTGTAATAGTGTTTAAATTACTAACTTTCTAAAAACGGATAGTTTATATGTATATATATAGTTGTCTTTGCACAAGAAAATTTTTGTAGTATTTAACTTTGGAAGTCTGATTAGGAGATATTTTGTAATTTATAAATTTAATCAATAAAGTGGCAAAGATTTAAGGAAAACAGTAACAAAGAAAATAAAAATAGAAGCAAGTGTACCTGTATGAGAAAGCTTACAAAGAATGCTTGGTTCATATGAATAGATTCAAGCACCCTTAGCATGATCCATGGAAACCGTATTGAAACAAAACAGTTTTGTGTCTGTTCTTGTTCCAGTGTTAATGTTTGTTTACCTGCTTTATTTTTTACAGGGATGTACATGCAGTCTGTCTCTGGGATGATAAAGGCCCAGCAAAAATTCATCAGGCTTTAAAAGAAGATATTCTTGAGTTTATTAAGCAAGCACAAGCAGTAAGTTTTGTGTCTATATATTGTTTAAGACTTTACTCAGTATCATCCTGAAATAATTTTAAAGTATCACATAAACTTTTGACACACTTGGAAGTTAAAAATTTTTAATGAAATGATAGTCATTTATTGTTTTCTCCTCCCATATGGCATTTCTTTCAAACAAATATTTAGTTATCTCAATTAAAAGATGCTATAAAGAATTTCATTCTTATACATTCTTTAGAATCCCCCCACCATTATTATTGGCCACACATCAGTCCACATAAATCTTTTTTTTTCCTCACAATTAATACCTCTTTTCAGGCTGACAGTAGTTTTTTCAATTCTGAATAATTGTCTGCTATATAATTCTTGGACTGTCCTTTGCATTGCTCCTGCTGAGCTGAAATTCAGTATTCTTGGGTTGGTACTGTGTACACATGTTTAATATTAAAATGAAGGCAGAGCTCATTTAGGTATTTGTTTGTTTTGTCTTTACTGACACTTTTGTCTTTTGGGAAAAATTAATGCAGAGGCAAAGTGTTATTTCAGATCAAATCTGGCATCACTGATGCATTGTTTATCACTTTGAAGAAGGGCCTAAGAACATAAGATTATTTTCCTTTCTGTAAATAAAGTTTGAAAAATAGAGTTAGAATTTCTTATTCTTTATTTGAATTTTTGCATTGTTATCTTGTACAACATTAGTAAAAGTCTGTTAGAAATTTTGTTGAATATTAATGTGTTAGTTGGAAATTAAAAATGAATATATGACTTGAAAGAAGATACTGAAATTGAATGTATGATTGGTATATATTTAATTCTGATGAAATAAGGATGATGTCACGTTGGATATTACTTACAAAATGGAATATATTTTTGTTGATATTAATTCTGCCATGTTGATCAGTGATTTTTTAAAAATTAGAATTTTATAAGAAAATTATAAAATTATAAGAAAATTATCTTTTAATGAAAATAATTCATCTCAAGTTTGCTTAGAAAAGTTAAATTTTCCTTTCAATATCACAATTTAATCAAAACATACATTTTTCTAGAACTGTTTAAGGAAAAATTGTTTCTTCTTGAATTGGAAAGCATGTCAGCTTATCTGTTAATGACTTTTGATGAAGGTAAATCATGTTTATTTCAAATCGATAAAGTATTATTCTTTAGTTTCTGGAAATGGGCTCAGAAAGAATCATCTTTAAAATATTTATTTATTTATTTTTTTAATTAGTTTTTATCTTTTAGTTTGTTTTGCTTTACAATACTGTATTCGTTTTGCTATACATTGACATGAATCAGCCACGAGTGTACATGAACTCCCAATCCCGACCCCCACCTCCCCGCTCCTGCCCCACACCTTCTCTCTGGATTATCCCGTGCATTAGTCCCAAGCATCCTGCATCCTGCATCGAACCTAGACCAGCGATTCGTTTCACTTATGAAATATATTTTATACTAGAAAACAAAATATCTTCAGTGTTTCACTGTAAGTTGACCGAAAAGTTTAGAATGTAGGCCTTAGCAAGAACCTGAAGCTAGGATTTAGCGCCAGTAATTCAGAGCAGTTAAATTTCAGGACCAGCAGTGCCAGACATGAGTATATAATTTTAAAACATTTTAAAAACTTTTAAGAAGATCTAGCTTTGTGAATTTAGTAAACTCAATTACTAGACTAATTGAACTTATCTTGCTGCTGCTGCTGCTAAGGCACTTCAGTTGTGTCCGACTCTGTGCAACCCCGTCTCTGGGATTCTCCAGGCAAGAACACTGAAGTGAGTTGCCATTTCCTTCTCCAATTCGTGAAAGTGAAAAATGAAAGTAGAGTCGCTCAGTTGTGTCCGACTCTTTGAGACCCCATGGACTACAGCCTACCAGGCTCCTCTGTCCATGGGATTTTCCAGGCAAGAGTACTGGAGTGGGATGCCATCGCCTTCTCTGGCTTATCTTGTTAGGAAGGACCAAATCTCCCAAATGGGACAGGTAGTGAGCATTAAAATGTTTATTATAGCATTATTTTAAATGACAAAAAAGGGAAGTAAAAATAAATGTGCAGTGCTTAGAAAGTTATTAGGATATTGAATTTTTTTCTTTTTTAAAGATTAACATGCTGCTAAGTCACTTCAGTAGTGTCCGACTATGTGTGAACCCATAGACGGCAGCCCACCAGGCTCCCATGTCCCTGGGATTCTCCAGGCAAGAACACTGGAGTCGGTTGCCATTTCCTTCTCTAGTGCATGAAAGTGAAAACTGAAAGTGAAGTCACTCAGTTGTATCCAACTCTTAGCAACCCCATGGACTGCAGCCTACCAGGCTCCTCTGTCCATGGCATGTTCCAGGCAAGAGTACTGGAGTGGGGTGCCATTGCCTTCTCCGAAAGATTAATATAACTCTTCTATTGTACATAATTCTGTGACTTAGCATTTTGGGCTAGGCTCACCTGATTTTGCCCAAGCGTATTAATGTGGCAGCAGTAAGGTGGTGGATCTGCAGGGACTGGATGGTCTAAGAGAGCTTTTTTTTTGTATTTCTGGTGTTTGGCACTGTACTGGCTTCCTTCTGGGCCTTTTTCCCCTTCATGTTGTTTCTTGTTCTCAAGGAAACCAGTCTTTGAGGTAATAGTGGAGTCTTGTAAACCTCTTGAGATCTTGGCTCAGAAGTATCAGAGTCACATCTGGAGCATTCTGTTGGTCCTAGTTAATCACAGTACCTGCTACTAAAGTCCAGGGGAGAAATAGATTAGGATCTTTTTTTTTAAAAAATTGAGATAAATTTGCATACCAGAAAATTCCTTTTAAAATTTTATAACTTTGTGTGTTTATTGCCTAATTTTAGAATATTTTTATCAGCCCAGATTGGAGAAGGAAATGGTAACCCACTCCAGTATTCTTGCCTGGAGAATTCCATGAACAGAAGAGCCTGGTGGGCTATAGTCCGTGGGGTCACAAAGAGTCCAGCAAGACTGAGTGACTAACACATACATCAGCCCAGATATTAATAGAAGCTCTGTACCCATTAGCAGTTACTCCCCCATAAACTCTCTCTTCCCTTTGGCAAACAGTAATCTACTTTCTGTTCCTGTGGATTTATTTATCCTAGACATTTCCTATAAATGGAATCCTGTAATATTCGGCCTTTTATGACTAGCATCTTTTGCTTGGAGTAATGTTTTTCAGGTTTCATCTATGTTGTACCATTTAGCACTATTTCATTCCTTCTTATCGGTGAGTAATACTCCATTGTATGATAGTGAATGTGTTAGTCACTTAGTTGTGTGTCTGACTCTTTGTGATCCCATGGACTGGAGCCCACCAGGTTCCTCTGTCCATGGAATTCTCCAAGCAAGAATACTGGAGTGGATTGCCATTTCCTTCTACAGGGGATCTTCCTGACCCAGGGATTGCATCCAGGTCTCCCACATGCAGGCAGACTCTTTAACAACTGAGTCACCAGGAAAGACCTATTCTATTGTATGACTATGCTGTATTTTGTTTACCTATTTGTCATTGATAGACATTGGAGTGTTACTACTTTTTGTCTATTTTGAATAATGGTGCTGTGAACATTTGTGCACAAGTTTTGTTTTAGGTATAATTGACATATAACATTATGCTAGTTTCAGGTATACAACATAGTTATTTGATATTTGTATATTTTGTAAAATGAAAAGTACGTATTGCAAAATGATCACCACAATAAGTCTACTTCATATCCATCACCACACATAGTTACAAAATTTTTTTCTTATGATGAGAACTTTTAAGATTTACTTTTCTTAGCAGCTTTCAAATGTGTGCTACTCTATTATTAACTGTAGTCGCCATGCTGTATTGAGTTGGCCAAAAGGTTCTTTTTGTTTTTAAGTAAAAATAAGAGACACATTTTTCATTTTCACCAAAAACAGAACAAAGTATTCACTTTGTTCCATTTGTTGTTGTTGTTTAGTGGGTAAGTCATGTTCAACTCTTTGTAACACTGTTGATTGGCAGGATAATTTTTTATTGGTGAGCCACCAGGGAAGATCCTTTTATGCCAGTACCATACTGTTTTAATTCTAGCTTTGTAAAGTAATTTGCAGTCAGGAAGCATGATGCCTCCAGCTTTGTTATTTCTCAGGACTGCTTTGGCTATTCAAGGTCTTTTATAGTTCTACAAATTTTAGTTTTCTTGGTTCTATTTCTGTGAAAAATGTCATTAGAATTCTGATAGGTATTATAACAAACCTATACTACTTTGAGTAGTGGGGACATTTTAACAATAGAATTTTAACAATCTGTAAGCACAGAATATCTTTTCATTTATTTGTGTCTTAGTTTCTTTTATCATTGTTTCAGTGTAGGTCTTTTACCTCTTAAATTTATAATATTCTTAGATATTTTGTTCTTTCAGATGAGATTTTAACTGGGATGTTTTCCCCCTAATATCTTTTTGAAAGTTTGTTATAGTGTATACACACTCAGGAGATTTTTATATATTGATTTTTCTATCCTGCAACTTTACTGAATTTGTTTATTTCTTAATGGCGTCTCTAGTGTTTTCTATATATGTATCATGTCATCTACAAGTAGTGACAGTTTTACTTCTTTGTTTCCAATTAGGGTGCCTTTTATTTCTTTTCCTAACTAATTGCTCTGGATGAGACTTCCAGTAGCGTTGGATAGGAATGGTAAGAGTAGGCATCCTTGTCTTATTCCTGATCTTAGAAGAATAATTTTCAACTTTTCACCATTGAATATAATGTTAGCTGTGCGCTTGTTCTTTATTAAGTTGAGGTACATTACCTCTATACCCACTTTGTTGAAAGTTTTTAATCATAAATATGTGTTGAGTTTTGTCAAATGCTTTTTTCTGCATCCGTTGAGATGATCATGGTTTTAATTCATTTTGTTAATGTGGTGTATCACATTCATTAATTTGTAAGTGTGGACCCATTCTTAAATACCTGAAATAAAATCCTACTTGATCATGGTGTATGATGCTGTGGAATTTAGCTTGCTGATTTTTTTTCAGAATTTCTTATATCTACATTAATCAGCGATTCTGATTTGTAATTTTCTTTTGGCATCCTTGTCTGATTTTGGCATTTGGGTAATGCTAGGCTAATAAATGAGTTTGGAAGTGTTCCCTCCTATTCTGTTTTTTAAAAGAGTTTGAGAAGGATTAGTATTAGTTCTTTTTTTTTTTTGGTGTATTGGTTTTGCCATACATCAACATGAATCCACCACAGGTATACACAGGTTCCCCATCCTGAACCCCTCTCCCTCCTCCCTCCCCGTACCATTCCTCTGGGTCGTCCCAGTGCACCAGCCCCAAGCATTCAGTATCATGCATCAAACCTGGACTGGCGATTCATTTCATATATGATATTATACATGTTTCAATGCCATTCTCCCAAATCATCCCACACTCTCCCTCTCCCACAGAGTCCAAAAGACTGTTCTATGCATCTGTGTCTCTTTTGCTGTTTCGCATACAGGGTTATTGTTAGCATCTTTCTAAATTCCATATATATGCATTAGTATACTGTATTGGTATTTTTCTTTCTGGCTTACTTCACTCTGTATAATAGGCTCCAGTTTAGTTCTACTTTAAATGTTTGATAAATTCAGCAGTGAAACCATCTGATCTTGGACTTTATTGGCAATGTTTTTTTCTACAAAACGCATTTGTAATTGGTGGATTAGAATGAAAACTGTTTCCTTTTCCATTTGGCTGTGTTTATTTGTGAACTTACTTTTTTTTTTTAACTTTTTATTTTGTGTTGGGATATAGCCAGTTAACACTGTTACGATAGTTTCAGGGGAACAGAGAGGGACTCAGCCATACATATACATGTATCTGTCTCCTGCAGAGTCCCCTCCCATCCAGGCTGCCACATAACATTGAGGAGAATTATACAGTGCTTTTTTTTTAGTAGGCCCTTGTTGGTTATCCATTTTATTATTTTTAAAAATGTATTTATTTTTAATTGAAGTATAATCACTTTATAATATTATGTGGGTTTCTACCATACATCAATACTATTTTAAATATAGCAGTGTGTATATGTCAATCCTGAACTACCTACTTATCCCTTCCCCCACTGCTGCTACTGCTGCTAAGTCACTTTAGTCGTGCCTGACTCTATACGACCCCATAGATGGCAGCCCACCAGGCTCCCTAATCCCTGGGATTCTCTAGGCAAGAACACTGGAGTGGGTTGCCATTTCCTTCTCCAGTGCATCAAAGTGAAAAGTGAAGGTGATGTCGCTCAGTCATGTCTGACTCTTTGCGACCCCGTGGACTGCAGCCAACCAGGCTCCTCTGTCCATGGGATTTTCCAGGCAAGAGTACTGGAGTGGGGTGCCATTGCATTCTCCATTCTTCCTCTACCCCCTTGCAACTTTAAGTTTGTTCTCTAAGTCTGTGAGTCTGTTTCTGTTTTGTAAGTAAGTTATTTGTATCATTTCTTTTATTTTTTTAACATTTAGATTCTAAATCTTTATTATCTTTTTAATAGTATCTTCCACCTTTCTTGTTTTGTTTGTAATGGATTTCTCCATCCAGAAACTGATTAGCCAGTTCTTTTTATTTTGGACAATTAGTTTATTTGGAATTTATTTTGAATTGTACTTTGGACTAAGGATCTAACTTCATTCTTTTTCCAAAGAGCTAACTAGTTTTCTCAAGATCATTTTTTAAAACTTTTTTGTTTTGTATTGGAGTATAGCTGATTAACAGTGTTGTGGTAGTTTCAGGTGAACAGCAAAGGGACTCAGCCACATATATACATGTATCTGTTCTTCCCCAAACTCCCCTCCCATCCAGACTGCTACATAGTATTGAACAGAGTTCCATGTGTTATATAGCAGGTATTTTTTGGTTATCCATTTTAAATATTGCAGTGTGTACAGGTAACCATAAGTTTGTTCTTTTAAGTCTGTGAGTCTTTCTGTTTTATAAGTAAATTCATTTGTATCATTTCTTTTTAGAGTCCATATAGAAGGAACGTGCTATGATATTTCTCCTTCTGTGTCTTCCTTCACTCAGTATAACAATCTCTCGGTCCATTCATGTTGCTGCAAGTGGCATTATTTCACTCTTTGTAATGGCTGAGTAATATTCCATTGTATATATGTCCACATCTTCTTTATCCATTCCTCTGTTGACTAGCATTTAGGTTGGTTCCATGTCTTGGCTATTGTGAACAGTGCTTCAGTGAACACAGGTGCATGTATCTTTTTGGATCATTTTTTTCTCCAGATACATGCTCAGGAATGGGACTGCAGGGTCATATGGTAGCTTTATTTTTATTCTTTTAAGGAACCTCCATACTGGTCTCTATAGTGTATCCACCTGTTTACATTCCCATCAACAGTGTAGGAGGGTTACCTTCTCTACAGACCCTCTCCAGCATTTATGTTTATGGATTTTTTGATGATAGCCATTTTGACTGGTGTGAAGTAATATTTCATTGTAGTTCTGGTTTGCAATTCTCTGTAAGTTAGTGATGTTGAACATCTTTTTATGTCTCTTGGCCATCTGTATGTCTTCTTTGGAGAAATGCCTATTTAACTCTTCTGCCCAATATTTGATTGGGTTGTTTGTTTTGATGTTTCATCAGACAAACATCATGAGGTATTTGTAAATTCTGGAGACCCTTGTTTTCCACATCATTTCGCAGTTTGTGGGCTCTCTTTTTGTTTTTCTATGGTTCTCTTTGCTGTGTGAACCATTTTGATTTAAGTACATCCTGTTTGTTCATTTTTGCTTTTATTTCCATTCTGTGAGATGGATCAAAAAAGATATTGCTGCCATTTATGTCAGAGAGTGTTTTGCCTGTTTTCCTCTAGGAGTTTTATAATGTCCGGTCTCACATTTAGGTCTCTAATCCATTTTGAGCTTATTTTTGTGTATGGTATTAAAGAATTGTCTTTTTTTTTTTAACACGTAGCTGTCCAGTTTCCCAGCACCATTTGTTGAACGATGTCTTTCCAACATGTAGTCTTGCCTCTTTTGCCATAGATTAATTGACCATAAGTGCATGGATTTATTTCTGGGTTTTCTATCTTGTTCTATTGATTTATATTTCTGTTTTTTGTGCCAGGATTATATTGTTTTGATGACTGTAGGTTGTAGTATAGTCTGAAGTTAGGGAGTCTGATTTCCTCTAGCTCTGTTTTTCTTTCCCAAGGTTGCCCAGCTGTTCGGTATCTTATGTGTCTTTGTATAGATTTTAAGATTTTTTTGATCTAGTTCTATGAAAAATATCATTGGTAATTTGATAGAGATTGCATTGGATCTGTAGATTGCCTTAGGCAGTATAGTTATTTTGACAATATTGATTCTTCCAACACATGAACATGGTATGACTTTTCATCTATTTTTGTCTTTTTCTTTCAACAGTGTCTTTCAGTTTTGGGGGTACAAGTCTTTTTGTCCCTTTAGGTAGGTTTATTTGTAGGTATTTTATTCTTTTTGATGGTAAATGTAATTGTTTCTTTAATTTCTCTTTCCAGTCTTTCATTGTTAGTGTATAGAAATGCAACAGATACTGTGTATTAATTTTGTAACCTGCACCTTTACTAAACTCAGTGATGAGCACTCGTAGTTTTTTGTTGGCATCTTTAGGATCTTCTATGTATAGTATTACATTCTGCAAACAGTGACAGTTTAACTTCTTTTCCAGTTTAGATTCCCTTTACTTTCTTTTCTTCTCTGATTGCTGTAGCAAGAACTTTGAAAACTATGTTGAATAAAGGTGAGAGTGGACATCCTTGTCTTTTTCCTGATCTTAGAGGAAATACTTTCAGCTTTTCACCATTGAATATGATATTACTTATAGGTTTGTCATATATGGCCTTTATTCTGTTCAGGTATGTTCCCTCTGTGCCGACTCTCTGGAGAGTTTTTATCATAAATGGGTTCTGAATTTTGTGAAAATTTTTCTGCATCTATTGAGGTGATCATACTGTTTTTATTCTTCAATGTGTTGATGTGACGTTTCATATAGATTGATGTGCAGATATTGAAAAATCCTTGTATCCCTGGGATGAGTCCCTCTTGATCATGGTGAATGATCTTTTTAATGTATTGTTGGATGCAAATTGCTAGTGTTTTGTTGAGAGTTTTTGAATCTGTGTTCATCAGTGTTATTGGCTTATAATTTTCTTTTTTATGTGTGGTATCTTTGATTTTGTTTCAGGGCAATGGGGGCCTCATAGAATGAGTTTGGAAGTTGGAAGTTTTCCTTCCTCATCAATTTTTTGGGAACAGTTTCAGAAGCATAGATGTGAACTCTTCTCTAAATGTTAATCTTCTCTAAATGACAGTCACAGTTGCACTTTCAGTGCTCGTGATTGGTCTGTTCATACTTTCTGTTTCTTCCTGATTCAGTCTAGGGATACTGTACCTTTCTAAGAATTTGTCCATTTCTTCCAGGTTGTCCATTTTATTAGCATACAGTTGCTCATAGTGGTCTCATATGATCCTTGGTTTCTTTGGAGTCAATTGTAACTTCTTTTTCATTTATAATTTTATTGGTCTGAGTCTTCACCCTTTTTATATTGCTGAGCTGGCTAAAGGTTTATCAATTTTGTTTATTTTTTCAAAGAGCCAGCTTTCCGTTCATTGACCTTTGTGATTGTCTTGTCTCTATTTTATTTATTTCTGCCAAGATCTTTATAATCTGTTTCCTTCTACTAACTTTAGGTTATCTTTGTCCTCCTTTCTCTAGTTTCTTTAGGTATAAACTTAGGTTCTTTGAGATTTTTCTTGTTTCTTGATTATATTGCTGTAAACTTCTTTCTTAGAACTGCTTTTGCTTCATCCCATAGGTTTTAGACCATTGTGCTTTCATCATTATTGTCCCTAGGTATTTTTTAATTTTCCCTTTGATTTCTTCAGTGATCAATTGGTTGTTTAGTAACATATTGTTTAGCTGGCACATGTTTGTGTTTTTTAGTTTTTTTTTCCCCTTGTTTATTTCTAGTCTCAGTGTCATGATCAGAATAGACAGTGGATATGATTTCAGTTTTCTTAAATTTACCAAGGTTCACCTTGTGGCCCAGCATGTGATCAGTTCTGGAGGATGTTCTGTGTGCCCTGAGAAGAATGTATAGCTACTGCTTTTCGGTGGAAGGCCCTATAAATATCACTTAAGTCTATCAGATCTAATGTGTCATTTATTTAAGTCCCGAGTTTCCTTATAAATTTTCTGTGGATGATCTGTGCATTAATGAAAGTGGGATGTTTAAGCCCTCCACTATTATTGTGTTGCTGTCAATTTCTTCTTTTGTGGTTATTACTATTTGCCTTATATCTTGAGTGCTCCTGTATTGGGTGCATATTTACTTATAATTATTATATCTTCTTCTTGAATTGATCCCTTGATCATTATGTACTGTCCTACTTTGTCTCCTACAACAGTCTGTGTTTTAAAGTCTTTTGTCTGATACGAATTTGGCTACTCTGGCTTTCTTTTGATTTCCATTTGTATGGACTACCTTCTCCCATTTGTTTACTTTCAGTCTGTAAGTATCCCTAGATCTGAGTAGGTCTCTTGTAGATATGGGTCTTATTTTTCTATTCACCCAGCAGTCTATGTCTTTTGCTTATGCATTTAATACATTTACATTTAATGCAATTGTGAATATGTATGATCCTATTGGGCTCCCTTGGTGGCACCACTTTCTTAATTGTTTTGGGCTTATTTTTATATGTTTTTTCTTTCCCTTGTGTTTCCTTCCTAGAGAAGTTTCTTTAGCATTTGTTGTAAAGCTGGTTTTGTGGTGCTAAATACTCTTAACTTTTGCTTGCCTGTAAAGCTGTGGATTTTTCCATCAAATCTAACAAGATCCTTGCTGGGTAGAGTTTTCTTGCTTATAGGTTCTTTCCTTCCTTCACTTTAAATATACTGTGTCACCACTCTCTTCTGACTTGCAGAGTTCCTGTTGAGAAATCAGCTGATAATCATATGGGAATTCCTTTGTATGTCTTTTGTGTGTGTGTGTCATTTTTCCCTTATTGCTTTTAATAGTTTATGTTTGTCTTTAATTTTTGGCAGTTTGATTGCTATGTGTCTTAGTGTCTTCATCTTTGGATTTATCCTATCTGGGACTCTCTGCTTCCTAGACTTTGTTGACTATTTCTTTTCCCATGTTAGAAGGTTTTCACCTATTATCTCTTCAAATACTTTCCTGAGTCCTTTCTCTCTCTTCTCCTTCTGGGACCCCTATAATACAAAAGTTGGTGTGTTTAAGGTTGTCCCAGGGGTCTTTAGGCTGTCCTTTTTTTTTTTTCATTCTTTTTATATTCTGTTTTGCAGCAGTGATTTCAGCCATTCCATCTTCCAGGTCACTTATCCATTCTCTTACCACAATTATTTTGTTATTCTTTTTAGTGTGTTGTTTATCTCTGTTCTTACTTTAGTTGTTCTAGGTCTTTGGTGAACATTTCTTGCATCCTCTCCATTCTTTTTCCAAGATCCTGGATCATCTTCACTGTTATTATTCTAAATTCTTTTTCTGGAAGGTTGCTTTTCTCCATATCATTTAATTGCTTTTCTGAGGTTTTATCTTGTTCCTTCATCTGGGATGTAATCCTCTGCCTTTTCATTTATTTAACTTTTTGTGATTGTTCTTATTCTGGAGGCTGCAGGATTGTAGTTCTTCTTGGTTCTTCTGTCTGCCCTCTGGTGGATGAGGCTGTCTAAGGACTGTGCAAGCTTCCTCATGGGAGGGACTGTCAGTGGGAAAAACTGGGTCTTGCTCTGGTGGGCAGCACCATGATCAATAAAACTTTAGTCCCATTTTCTGCTAATGGATGGGCTGTGCTCCCTCCTTGTTAGTTGTTTAGCCTGAAGTGACCCAGCCCTGGAGTCTGTATGCTCTTATTGTAGAGCAGATGGCATCCTCCAGTGTCAGTGGCACTTCCTAGAATTGCTGCTGTCGGTGCCATGGTGAGCCACTGCCACCTCACACCTTTGCAAGAGACCCTCCAACAGTAGCAGGTAAGTCTGGCTCAATCTCCTGTGGGATCACTACTCCTTTCTTGTGGTTCTTTATGCACACAAGATTTTGTGTATGCCCTCCAGGAGTGCAAAGTCGTTTTCCCCAGTCCTGTGAAAGTTCTATTATCAAATCCCACTGGCCTTCAGTTTCCCTGGGAATTCCTTGTCCCTTTGCCAGAATCTCCAGGCTGGGAAGCTTGATGTGGGGCTCAGAACCTTTGCAGTAGTGAGAAAACTTTTTTGGTATTATTGTTCTCCAGTTTGTGGGCCGCCCACTCATAGGTATAGCGTTTGATTTTATTGTGATTGTGCCCCTCCTGGCATCTCGTGGCAACTTTTCCTTTGTCTTTTGTATCTTTCTTTGGTGAGTTCCAGCATCCTCCTGTTGACAGTTGTTCAACAGTTAGTTGTGATTTCAGTGCTCTTGTAGGAGGAGATGAGCACACGTCCTTCTACTCTACCATCTTGAACCAATCTCCCTTGTTGGGAATTTTTAAATTGTGAATGAAATATTAATAACTTACAGGTAATCTGTTTACATTTCTTTTTCTTCAGAAAAAGGTTTTGGTTGATTGTATGTATCTAGAAGTTTATCCATTTCTGGTAGATTGTCAAGTTTGTTGGCATTCATAGTTCATAGTAGTCTCTTATGATCCTTTTTATATCTGTGGTACCAGTTGTAGTGTCTCCTCTTCCAGCTCTGAATTGAGATATTTGAATCCTCTCTCTTTTTTTGGTAAGTGTGCATAAGTTTTTGGTGAATATTTTCTTATTTTGGTAGACAGACATTTATAGTAGCATTGTACATGATAGCCAAAAGTTGGAAATGATCCACATGTTCACTAGTGAACAAGTAGATAAATAAAATGGTATGTCTATAAAATGGAATAGTATTTAGGAATAAAGTACTGACCTATAATACTATGTGAATGAGCCCTGAAAACACTGTGATGTGTAAAAGAAGTCAGTCATAAAAGTCTACATATTATATAGTTTCATCCATATGAAAGCCCAGGACAGGCAAATATATAGACACAGAAAATAAATCAGTGATTACTTAGGGCTAGGTAAGGAGGGCACAACCAAGAGAGGAGGAGGGTAGGGAGGTAATAGCTAAAGGATATAGGATTTTTTTTAATTAAAACATAATTGACACATAACATTTTATTAGTATACAACGTAATGATTCAACATCTGTATATATTGTAAAATCTTCATTTTAATAATGAACATTACCATATGTTCACTATATCTATGTGAACATGTCTTTTTTCTTGTGTATATACATATGTTTTAATTTTTTTTTAGGTATAATGTAGAGTATCAGTTCATTTCAGTCCAGTTGCTCAGTCGTGTCCGACTCTGCAACTGCATGAATCGCAGCATGCCAGGCCTCCCTGTCCATCACCAACTCCTGGAGTTCACTCAGACTCGCATCCATCGAGTCAGTGATGCCATCCAGCCATCTCATCCTCTGTCATCCCCGTGTCCTTCTGCCCCCAATCCCTCCCAGCATCAGAGTCTTTTCCAATGAGTTAACTCTTCCCATGAGGTGGCCAAAGTACTGGAGCTTCAATTTTAGCATCACTCCTTCCAAAGAAATCCCAGGGTTGATCTCCCTCAGAATGGACTGGTTGGATCTCCTTGCAGTCAAGGGACTCTCAAGAGTCTTCTCCAACACCACAGTTCAAAAGCATCAATTCTTCGGCGCTAGAGTATACAGTAACTTAAATCTGTGGCTTGAATATGTTTTATTTTTCTTTTAGCACTTGTATTTATTTAAAATTGATTCTTTTTTTTTTCAGCGAGTACTGAGCCATCAAGATGATACAGCTTTGCTAAAAGCTTACATTGTTGAATGGCGAAAATTCTTTACTCAGTGTGATATTTTACCGAAGCCTTTCTGTCAACTAGAGATTACTTTAATGGGTAAACAGGGCAGCAATAAAAAATCAAATGTAGAAGACAGTATTGTTCGAAAGGTAAGTCAGTTTCCTCAGTTTTCCCTAATATTTTTCAGAAATAGGGTGAGTTGAAGACTTTTGAAATTTGCGCTGAAATGGGTTTTTCTACTTCACATGTAAATAAACTGTAGTTCAGCTTTTGCTGTCTTTTATTGAATAATATTGCTTTTTTTTCATTTAGTTTTAGTTCTGTCTTCTTTTATGTCATCTTAAGCTATAGATCTGTGTTCAGACATTACCTCCTTTGCTTTTCCTTTCACTTTTCTCCTTTTCCTAGTTTTATCTTCAGAATTTTATTTCCTTCTTTTTTATACTTTTACTTTTTTATAAATTAAATTACTTTTTTTTTGTTCAAAAAAACCTTGCATTAATATATTACCTTCTGGAATTTTTGTGTTTAATTGTGGCTAAACTGCCGTAATAACTCTGTGCCCAGTGACAACTCATGAATTAATAGAAAGAACTCAGCTCTGAAATTGAAGAGTCCCAGATTTCCCTTTCAGTTCTTTAATCAGTTACAACCTAACTTTGCTGTCCTTGTTTTTCATATGTATTTAATACATATGTATTTCTACTTGTGAGAATCAAATGGAACCACAGATTTTAAAAGTAAAAAATTCCATTTGAACGTTGAACAACTCACTGGTTATAGCAACCAACATAGGCATTCAATAGTGTCCTGTACTTTGTTGCCTTTTCCCAGCCTTAAATTTGTGCTAATACTGACAGCATATTCATGAGTATGTGTGTGCTCTTTCCATAAATAGAAAATTTATAAGATGAATTTGTATATTCTTTTGAGATTTGTTATCAAACATACTTTCAATGTATCCTTTTCCCATTTATCATATATTTATACAGATATGCATATGAACGTCCCAAACACATATCATTATTTCTGAAATTCAACCTTCAAACTATATAGAGAAAGTAACACTTTCCATGTATTACCATGTTTAATTTTGCAACAAACACTTGAAATTTATACTGTTATTTTCACTATTTTCCAGTTGAGAAAGCAGATATATAAGTAACAGCTGGAATTCAAATCCAGTTGTGTTTGACTCTAACAAACACTTGTTCTTTGCTGTTGTTTACCAGATGGTATTTACCAAATTTAAATATATTGGTTTCCTATAGTATTCAAGTGAATGTAGGACTAAGAGTATGCTTTCCTTTATTAGCATTTGTACTTAAAATTTTTGTGTGTATATGTGGTTCTTGGTAGATTAATAATTGAAATGATTACCTATTTTGTTCTTTTTTTCCTAGCTCATGCTTGATACATGGAATGAATCAATCTTTTCAAATATAAAAAACAGACTTCAAGATAGTGCAATGAAGCTGGTCCATGCTGAAAGGTTAGGAGAAGCTTTTGATTCTCAGCTTGTCATTGGAGTAAGAGAATCCTATGGTATGTTCTGAACTTTATGATCAAATATCCTTTTCATGGAAATTCTAAGACAATTATAGAATAGTACTATCACAGTTATGTTTGTTAGCATATAGTGACATCTGCTTTTAGTGTCCTATGCTTTAAGAGTACAGAAAAGATATTCTTCAATGAAACCTGGAAAAATTCATATTTGTGTAGTTAATACTTATTTTCTCCATTTCACTCATCTCTTAGCTAGTAAATCTTTTTAGCTATGTGAATTAGAGAAACAAAGTCTTAAAACTCTAGCTTATAAAAGGTAACCATTTTTTTAACTTATACTTTTAGGGCATCAGTAATTTCATGTGTGTATATTCATTTCCAGACTTTTCTTATTCATTCAGTCAAATCCTCTGTTTCCTCATGGAGGTCTTTCCTAATTCCCAGACTAGGTTAGGTGCTTCATAGTACCTGTGCTTTCCTGTCATAATACTTTAGCATTTTTAACTGTGTTCTTGACACTATATCTTTACTGATCATAGAATGTCTGACACAAACGAGTTTTCAGTAAGAAGATTTTATATTAATGAACCTTTGGTTATCTTTGACTTGCTTTCTGTGTTGCCCTTGTATTTCTTTAGATATAAAGTCTAGATTTTCTTTAGCCATGTCCCTGAAACTTCTTCCTTTTTATTTCAATTGCCACTGGATTAGACTTCTTTAATTTCTACTTCTCATGGATAGAGGAGCCTGGTAGGCTGCAGTCCATGGGGTTGCTAGGAGTCGGACGTGACTGAGCGACTTCACTTTCACTTTTCACTTTCATGCATTGGAGAAGGAAATGGCAACCCACTCCAGTGTTCTTGCCTGGAGAATCCCAGGGATGGGGGAGCCTGGTGGGCTGCCATCTCTGGGGTTGCACAGAGTTGGACACGACTGAAGTAACTCAGCAGCAGCAGCAGACTTTTGAAACAGTCTTCTTATAGGGATACTGTTGCTATCATTTAACCCATATACTTTCACAAGATTCATTTTTAAGTACTGTTGTATTAGTATTACCCATTTAGTGGTATGCAATGCTAAATTTAGGTTACTTAGCCAGAGAGTTGAGGTTCTCTTTAACCATTCCCAGCTTGCCATTCTGCGTTATCTTCTATTAACCTTACAATCCATTCAGACAACCTCATTGTTGTATCTTGATTTAATCTTGTATTGTTCTGCTTCTGAGTATTTACTAACCAGTGTAAATGCTAATTTGTTCCAAAGACTGAATTCAAATCCCATCTTTTCTGTGAATGGTTTCTTGATCATCCAGTTATTCATCAGTCTCATTCCTATTCAAAAATAATTCACGTTTTTTCTGTACTATATGTCACTTTCTCCTTTATGTTGTTACCTTTTCAAGTTTTTTATAGAGAAGGATTTTGTCTTATATGACTGTATGTTCTTACGGGCATGGTCACAGTCCCTTGAACATGACTCCTCAATATTTGTTTTTCATTTATTGTACTCAAAATACTGATTTGAATCATAATTAGAGTAAAATTTTATTTTCTGTTTTTCAGTTAACCTTTGTTCTAATCCAGAGGATAAGCTCCAAATTTATAGGGACAATTTTGAGAAGGCATACTTGGATTCAACAGAGAGATTTTATAGAACACAGGCACCCTCGTATTTACAACAAAATGGTGTACAGAATTATATGAAATATGTAAGTCAGAACCTAGTATATGTGATCATTTGAGCTGTTTTCTTGATGTTCTTAAAATGATTGCTATTTTGCTTCTGGACAGGCAGATGCTAAATTAAAAGAAGAAGAAAAACGAGCCCTACGTTATTTAGAAACAAGACGAGAATGTAACTCTGTTGAAGCAGTAAGTAATTTTGTAGTTTGTTTTTTGAGATTATTTAAAGTGCAATAGCACAAGGGTGGCAAATACATGATGCAAGTAACATTACTTATCATTTCTCTCTCCTGTGACCAGTATTACTAATTGATTATAGTGTTCTTTCCCAGTGAGCCAAAGCACAGCCTCAGAAGGCACCTTATTCAGAACTCATTGTTTTCCACAGAGGTGATGTGCAAGATAAACTCTGTTTGCCATCCCTGCTCTAGACTTTTCTATATTTATTTAGTTTTTAATCAGTCACCTTTTATTATGTTTTGTGCATACCTAAACTTAATCATAGTATGGATTTTCAGGTGGCAAGTAAAACATGCTCCTGAGAGATACAGTTGATTCTCACTATTCATGGTAATTAGATTTTATAAAATAGTGGCTGCAAACATCAAATGAGTGAGCACCAAATCATTACTACAAGGGGATATTTCTTCTTACTATGGGAAGATGTTTTCATACTTCTCTTGTAGGAAATAAAATATTAATGACTTGATAAGAGACATCAGTCTTTTATATAGTTTTTGTTTTATGTTGTAAGTTCCTCATTTTAAAAAAATGACCAGAGGTACTTGTGAGGCTCCAGTATATATTCTGGTGTTTTCTTTTACAGGAAGGGTGACAGTGTGCTTTGTTAAGGAATTTAAGAATCAAATTTAATGTAGAAGTAATATTTCCTCTAGTTCCTTTCAGTCTTTGGAGCCTACAAACTAAATTTAGGTTTACATTCAAAAATGTAACATTCAAGTTTGCTTACAACCAGACTTTTCAACTATGGTTGGGATTTCTTTTTTCTTTCTTCTGATTTTTCTTTGGCTTCTTCCATCTTGAGTGATAGTGATGTTTATTTGTTTTGTAATTGGACTGAGTTGGACCTTTTTTCTCTTGTCTGTTTTGCTTTTTATTATGTGCAGTATATTTCCTCTTTCAGATAACTCTGATACTGGCAGAAAAGGGAGCATATGTAATGGTTGTTTTTAGAAGTTTTCTATAGAGATTAATAACCAATCTTGGTAGCTCCTGGTAGCTCAGCTGGTTAAGAATCTACCTGCAATGCAGGAGACCTTGGTTTGATTTCCAGGTTGGGAAGATCCACTGGAGAAGGGATAGGCTACCCACTCCAGTATTCTGGCCTGGAGATTTCCATGGGGTTGCAGAGTCGGACACGACTGAGTGACTTTCACTTGAGCTTCATTCAGAAGTTAGGGAAGGCCATTGAATATTTTTAAAACAGGTATGCCATGTTCAAAGTTATCCCTCAGAAAGATTAATCTAGTGACAATATGAAAGATTAATTGGAGTGGGTAACAGCTTGGGTTAGAAGTGGGAGGTTTTTGCAATAATTCAAGTAGGGTATTTGGAATACCAAATAGGGTTATAGCAATGGGAATGGAAAGAAAGAGGGTAGAAACAGACTTCCCAGAGGTGGAACATTATGTCTTATGAATGGGGATGATATAGTGAAAGTCAACAATGTTTTTGAGGTTTTGGCTTAGGAGAATTGTGCTGCTGCAGAGAGACTTGGGTAATAATATATTTTGGTAGAGGGAGAAAGATGAGTTTAGTTAGAGGGACTTGAATATTTTGGGTTGATTGGTCGGCATATATCACTTGATGGGGATGTTGTAACTTTGTAAGGTAGAATTGTTCTTATACTATAGTTTATACATCTTAGTTGTATCATATTTATAGTAAACTGAACAGAAATTCAACTATAGAGGTCTAATTAATAGGGTGAATAAGAGGGAGGAAGAAAAAGAGAATGAGGAATTAGAGATAAACAAATACACATGAAAGCTTATATAGAGCAGTTAATTCTCCCTCTCTACTTTAAAATACATGTGTATACGTTTTGGGAAAAAACTTGAGATAGAAGATGTGAACTTGCTCTTTCAAGGAATCCAAGTAGTATGAACATCTTATCACACTGAATGATTTTAGAGTCTAAAGATAAGTTTTTTTTTGTTTTTTTATTTTTACTTTATTTTACTTTACAATACTGTATTGTTTTTGCCATACATTGACATTAATCTGCCACGGGTGTACATGATTTCCCAATCCTGAACCTCTCTCCCTAAAGATAAGTTTTTGTTTTGTTTCAAGAAAGATCCTAAGTGCAATATAATATGCTTGCAAAGAAATGGTGCTTTACCGGGGAGATGAGAAGTCTGTTTGTATGGTTTGTTTTTATATTCTGTTTATTTTTATAAATTAACTATTCTGATTGAAATATAACATATATACAGAAAAGTGTACAAAAATCTCAGGTTAATAAGTGAATTATCACAAAGTGAACATGCCTGTGAAATCACCAGAACAAGAATTATTAGCAATTAAGAGCCTTCCATCATGCTCCTCCAAATTATTATTACCATCTTTTTTTCCCAAAGGTTATCACTTTTCTAACTTTTAGGAACATAGATTAATATTAATCAGTGACCACTATATAGTTTGTACAGCAAAATTTGGTGCAGAGAAGACATTAAGCATGAAAACTGTGGACGTAACTGTAACATTGGGAATTTAAGGTTTAATGCAAATACATTATATATATCTCATTGAGCTAAGACTATTATACTACATATATAATATTTGTTATATATTTGTTAATTTACAGTTTCTGTTTCCAAGAGAAATGACATATTAAGATGAAATAAGTTCTAATAGAAGGAACAGTAACTCAAAAAATCACCAAGTCCTGGGTTCTAATTTAAAATTCCACAAAGTATGAACAGTATTATTTGAATAGTTACTAAGAAAAGAATTACTGCCATCCCTGAAAATTGTTTAGACCAAATTTACTACCCTGAACTCTGTTTTAGAGGAATTATCAGCCATTAGAAAATGGTATGCTATATCTTAATGCCTTATTGATACTGATTTTAATCAGTACTTACTTGTTAAGCTATTCTTATTAGTGGAGGACAGTTGTCTGTCAGTTCATATGGGGATACACATATGCACGATGCATGCACAACAGTGCACACCAAAGTTTAATTTTAATGTATGTACATTTTTGACATTCATGTTTTCTCTAAAAATTAGGAAATTATTATGATATATCAGTTACCTTGTTTGAAAGTTGTAAGACTTACTCTTCAAAACCTGATTATTTTCCAGTATATGCAAGAAAACAAATTTCTGGGCTAATATTCTATGTAATAGAGCAAGTCTTACCTAAGTAGTACCCAGTTATGAGGCCAGGCCTAATAAAGACCAAATACACATTTCAAGTAATATTCATATAGTGCTTAGCAGTTTACTGAATTTCTTCCTTGTTAATAAGAGTTTTATTTTTGTCCTTTGGGGGTATTCCAAGCATCTGATTATATTTTTCTAGTATAAATATCTCATTTTTCCTTCAGTGGATTAAATCTGCTAGTGGTTTATTTTAGAAAAATGTTAATAATATTGGGATCTTTGTCTTTCAGTCTTTGAAAGGAGTGCTTCTAAATTTTCACCATTAAGCATGATGTTTCTTTTTGGCATGATGTATACATTTTATGATGCTAATTAAGTATTTAGTTTATTGTTATTTTATTAAGAATATTATCAGGAATATATCTACCTAGCCCTAAAGCCAGTATCTTATTTTATAGAGAATTATAAGAGGCTTTCCATGAAGATCATGAACAAGGCAACTGTATCCATTATTTCTGTTGCTATTTAACATTGTGTTAGAAGTATTAGCCCATGAAACTAAAATACACAAATCAATTAGAGGCAAAAGAATGGGTAAGCCAGAAACTCTCACTTTGTCTGGAAAAACTTCAGTTGATGATAAAACTAACTCAAGTTGTAAAGTAATTCAGGAAAGTGATAAGATATAAAATTAACATACAAATATCAGTCTTCATATACACAAATAATAAACAGAGGCTATAACATTAGGACAAACCTTACTTATTGCAACAACAAAGAAAATTAAATACATGTGAACAATTTAATAAATTTGTGAAACCTGTAAGAAGAAAAGCTTAGACACTCCCAAGACACAAAAATAGATTTGAAAAAATGGAAAGATACCTCTTATTCTTAAATTCTGTTACTCAAAATGATATAGATGTCAGTTCTTCCTTAAATTAATTTATATATTTCCTGTAATTCCAGTAGAATGCCACAACTATTTCATGAAATTAGACAAGATAAAAAAATTCACATGGAAAAATAAACAGGTAAGAATAGGCAGGAAAACACTGAGAAAGAAAAACTTTGAATAGAACTAGCACTATCAGACATTAAAACATAAATTCTCTGTAATTAAGTAGTGTGGTTATTACAATAAAAGAAACAAAAAGGTGAACAGAGAAGAACTACAAAAACAACTGAAAAACAGGTAATAAAGGGTCAGTAAGTACATGAAAGTGTTAGTTGCTCAGTCATATCTGACTCTTTGTAGCCCCATGGACTGTAGCCTTCCAGGCTCCTCTGTGGAATTCTCCAGGCAAGAAGACTGGAGTGGATAGCCATTCCCTTCTCCAGAGGATCTTCCTGACCTAGGGGTTGAACCCAGGTCTCCTGCATTACAGGCAGATTCTTTACCATATGAGCCACTAGGGAAGCCCCAATTAAGTGTATGCTGCTGCTGCCGTGAGTCACTTCAGTTGTGTCCAACTCTGCGATCCCATAGATGGAAGCCAACCAGGCTCCCCTGTCCCTGGGGTTCTCCAGGCAAGAACACTGGAGTGGGTTGCCATTTCCTCCTCCAATGCATGAAAGTGAAAAGTGAAAGTGAAGTCGCTCAGCCGTGTCCTATTCTTAGCGACGAATAAGTGTATACATTATCAATAATTACTTTATATGTCAGTGGACTAAATGCTCTAATCAAAAGACATAGGAGGCTGATGGGATAAAAAACAAGACCCATCAATATGCTGCCTACAAAAGACTCCCTTTAAAAGGGGACTAAATGTGAGCAGTTGGGTTAAGTATTTCATGCAAACAGAAATGACAAGAAAGCAAGAGTAGCAATACTCATTTCAGAAAAAATAAGCTTTATAACAAGGGCCATGATGAAAGACAAAGAGAGGTGTTATATAAGGTACGATACAAGAAGGATATTGCACTTGTTAACATATATGCACCCAATCCAGGAACATCTATATATAAAGCAAATAATAACAGATACAAAGGGAGGAATTGGCAGTAATATGGTAATAGTAGGAAACTTTAACACCCCACTGACATGGGTGGATATGTCATCCAGACAGAAAATCAGTAAGGCAACAGAGATCCTGAAGAAAGAATCTATGAGTTGATTTGTTATCTACAGGATATTCCATGGGGGGGAAAAAAGGCAGAATACATTTTTTTTTAAGTGCACATGGGATGCTCTGTAGGACAGATCACATACTAGGTCACAAGACAGACCTTAATTTGTGAGGATAGAAATTCTATCAAGAGGGTTTTTTTTTTTTTTTAATGACAATAGTGTGTAACTAGTATAACTATAGAAAGAAAAGTGGGAAAGTAACCAATGTGAAGACTAAACAGCATACTCCTAAAACTTCAAAGAGCAAGTGATGAAAATAAAAGAGGAAATCATAAAATACCTCTAGACAAATGAAAATGGAAACACAATTTTCCAGAATCTGTGGGACGTACTGAAAGCAGTCTAAAAGGGAAGTTGGTGGCAATTAAAGGCTTCCTCAAGAAATAAGAAAAATTTCAAACAGCCTAATCCACCACCTAAAAGAAATTAAAAAAGAACAAACAAAGCCAAAAGTCAGCAGAAGGAAGGAAGTGTAATAATAAAGATCATGGCAAAAATAAACAAAGATCAAAAAACTTAAAAGATCATTGAATCCAAGAGCTAATTTTTTGGAAAGATAAACAAAATTGATAAATCTTTAACTGGATTCACAAAGAAGAAAAGAGATAGGGCCCAAATAAAATAATAAAAGAGGAGAAAGTACAGCTAAAACCATGGAAATAAAAATAAAATAAGTTGAATAGGAGGCACTACTCCCAGATTCATTCTGTGAGTCCTCATAGCAAAGACATTTCAAGAAAAGAAAATTATAGGCCAGTGTCTTTGATGAATACAAATGCAGAAATCCTCAGCAAAATATTAGCAAACCAAATACAGTAATTCATAAAAAGGATCATATACCATGATCAAGTTGGATTTATTCCAGGATTACAGTGATGGTTCAGTGTATACGAATCAATGTGATACACCAGATTAAAGAAAGGAAAGATAAAAATCACAGTATTATCTCCATAGATACAGAGAAGACATTTGAAAAAAAAAATGAACATTTGTTCATGGTAAACTCTTTATCAAAGTGAGTATAGAGGGAGCATAACAAATGCAATTTACAGTAAACCTGCAGATACCATAGTAATTCATGCTTAAAGCTGAAAGCCTTCCCATTAAATTTAGGAACAAGATAAGGATGGCTATTCTAGCTATTTCTGTTTGATATGATATTGGAAGTCCTAGCCACAGCAGTAAGACAAGAAAAAAAGATACTCAAATTGAAGGGAAGAGGTAAAATTGTCACTATTTATAAATGACATGATACTTGATATAGAGAACCCTAATGTCTCTACCTCCAAATTATTAGAACTAAGACATGAATTCAGCAAGGTTGCAGAATACAAGGTTAATGTATAGAAATCTGTTCCTTTCCTACAGTAATAATGAAATAATCAGAAAGAGAAAGTAAAATAAAACCACATTTGAAATTATCAAAGAAAGTTTTAATTATTAGGAATAAACTTAACCAAGGAAGTGAAAGACATATATTCTGAAAACTATAAGCCATTGGTAAAGGAATTTGAAGATGATTCAAGAAAATGGAAAGATATATCCCATGCTGGCTTGGATTGGAAGAATTAATATTATGAAAATGGCCATACTACCCAAAGAAATCTATGCAATCCCTATCAAAATACCCATGACATTTTTCTCAGAATTAGAAGAAATACTCCTAAAACTTATATAGAACTGCAAAAGACCCTGGATTTCCAAAGCAATCTGACAGTCTCTTCAACAAGTGATGTCTGGTGAAACTATATTACCATGTTAAACCAATGAGATTAGAACATTCCCTCATACCACATACAAAAATAAACTCAAAGTCATTTTAAAATATAAATGTAATACCTGAAACCATAAAACTCCTAGAAGAGAATATATTAAAGACATTTTATCATAAATCATAGTAGTATTTTCTTGGATCAGTCTCCCAAGGCAAAAGAAAGCACAAATAAACAAATAGGGCCTAATTAAACTTAAAATATTTTGTACAGCAAAGGAAACTATCAACAAAACAAAAGCAACCTGGGAGAAAATATTTGCAAATGATGCAGCTGAGAATGTAATATCCGAAATGTTGGAACAGCTCATACAACTCAATATCAGAAAAACAACCAAATCAAAAGGACAGAAGACATGAATAGACATTTCTCCAAAGAAGACATACAGATGGCTGAAAGGCATGCAAAAATATGTTCAACCTATCTAATTATTAGAGAAATGCGAATAAAAATTATAGTGATGTACCACCTCACACCTATAAAAATGGCTATCATCAAAAAGTTTACAGATCACACATGTTGGTGAGTATGTGTAGAAAAGGTACCCTTGTACACTGTTGGTGAGAATGCAAATTAGTGCAGTCACTATGGAGAACACATGGAGGTTCCTTAAACACTAAAAGTTACAGCACCATTTAGTAGCTCCACTCCTGAGCATGTGTCTTGAGAAGACAAAAACTTTTTTTGAAAACATACATGCATCCCAGTGTTCACTGTAGCATTATTTACAATAGCCAAGACATGGAAACCATCCAGGTACCCATCAACAGATGACTGGATTAAGAAGATATGGGAGGGAGAGTGTGTATGTCTTCACACACGCACACACCCACAGTGGAATGTTACTCAGCCATAAAGGACAAAATACTGCTATTTGCAGAAGCATGGTTGGACTTAGTATTAAGTGTTTGGTAATGGAAAAATAGTTACTATGATGGTCTTCCCTGGTGGCTTAGACAGAAAAAATATGTCTGCAATGCAGGGGACCTACATTTGATCCCTGAGTCAGGAAGATCTCCCAGAGAAGGGAATGGCTTATCCACTCCAGTATTCTTGCCTGAAAATCCCATGGACAGAGGAGCCTGGTGTCCTTGGGGTTGCAATGAATCGGACATGACTGAGCGTCTTTCACTTACTCAAGATGGAGAAACCCAGAAAACACTATCTTAATCAAGTGATCAAGATGAGCATCACAAGTAATAGGACATAGTGATATTATGTACCCCTTGATATGCTACATTTAAGAAGAGTACAAAAATCATTTCTATGGAATTGTCAAAAATTAATAACTGAATAACTTATTCAAATGAGAAAATTCTAGACAATCCCTATTTGAGGGGCAGTCTACAAATAACTGGCTACTGTTCTTTAAAAGTATCAAGAGCATAATACACACACAGAGACCTAGAAATTGTCACAGATTGAAGGAGACTAGCAAAACTAACAAAAAGAGCATGCTGCTGCTACTGCTAAGTTGCTTCAGTCGTGTCCGACTCTGTGTGACCCCATAGATGGCAGCCCTCCAGGCAAGAACACTGGAGTGGGTTGCCATTTCCTTCTCCAATGCATGAAAGTGAAAAGTGAAAGTGAAGTCACTCAGTCGTGCCAGACTCTTAGTGACCCCATGGACTGCAGCTACCAGGCTCCTCCGTCCATGGGATTTTCCAGGCAGGAGTACTGGAGAGGGATGCCATTGCCTTCATGGGCTTATAGATAAGATCCTGGAACAGGAGAGAGACATTAGTGGAAAAACTGGTGAATTTCTAATAAGGTCTGTAGTTAATTCATAGCAGTAAATCAAAATTATTTTCCTGGTTTTGATAGTTGTGCTATAGTTATGTAAAAAGTTACCATTTTAGGAAATGGGATGATATATGTTTGGGCATGCTCTGTTATTTTTACTTTTATGTGCTAAAATGAAAGTAAAATGTAAAAAAAAAGGGGGATATTATGAATGCCTTTTTAGGGGGAGGGGGAAAGCATCAGTGGAGATGATCATATGGCATTTTCCTCCATTGAACTAATCAGAAAATTGAATTAACAGAGTTTCTAACATTATACCATTCTTTCATTTTAGGAATGAACACAAAGTCCCATTTTTATGGATAAAAATTTATATCCCAAAGGGATTTTGACATGTATAGCCAATAAAAGTTGCTCTCAAGATTTTTGTCTAAGTTTTTTATATGTAAAATGTTTAAATTTTATGTTTAGTAAATAATCTCGAAAATATTTTTAGGATCCCCTTATAGATTTTTCCTAATGTAACTTTCATTTTAATCTCTTTGTTATCAGTACAGTAGATTTTAATAGATGAATCAAAGAAAAGTGAGTTATGCTGTGAATTGTTTAAATAGTTGTTTTAGATATTTTGAACTGGAATCTCTAGGCTAAAAGTTTTCAGTGGAGGTAGTATGTACCTCCAGCAAGTGTGAATTTGTAGAGGCATTTTAATGTTCAGTGGTCCCATTGGCCACTCATGTAAGATAAAATCTTCTTTATACTTATTTGAATCTAGAATTTTATTTTCTTTTACTTATAAACCAAAGCACTCTTGCATGATACTAGTAATACACCTCATTTTCTAGGTGTGATATTATTTTGTAAATTAAAGAATGGTAATATATATTTTGTTTGAAATCTTAAATTTTTTTCACGTTGGATAGTTATCTCATCTATAGTAATAGTGCTCATGTTATTTGAGTCACCAATGCACTTGTGTTGAATTGAAGTCGGGATCATGTATGCTGCCAGTTTGTCCCTCCAGTTTGTGACCTGAGAGGAATCTTGCCCCACTGGTTTTAATTAGCCTCACGCTAACTGGCCTAGTTTGGGTTGAGTGCCCAAACTTGGATCATACGCTTTGTGTGTAAGTGTGTCTTTGTACACATGTTGCAAGCATGCTGAAGTCATCAGTATATATGTGTTTGTAGTAAGTATTATATAGTGATAATTGACTGATCTAGAAGATAACCCATTTAGCAACTTTAGCTACTTGCAGTTCAGTGGAGAACCTAGAAAGTAAGTTAGGCCAAGAGTTCTAAGCAGCTGCATTGTATTAGATGTCTGATAGGCCTACTTCAGCTTTTACTTATAGGAGAGCAACTTAGTCCCACCTAGATCCAATTATACACACAGATTGATTATCACTGGATGGGCCTGTGGCAGATGAGCAAAACTGGTAAAAGGCTTCAGAGCTCTGCTGCTTGAAGAGGCACTATTGACGGCAAGAAGTGACACTTAACAATAAGAAAAGAATGAGAAAAAAACAGTCCCTCTAAACTGATGTTGCCATTCCTTCAAAAAATTTTCACATTATTATCATTAAAAAGTTGAGAAAATTAACACTGTTGGATTAAAAGTGTGGCTAATATTGTGACATTTTCCATTTTCTCCAAATTTAGAAATTTTATGGCAAATTTACTGATTATTAAGTAGATTAGAGGGCCTGGGACAAACTATTAACAGAAGCATGGCATTTGCCTACATTGTAGCAAATGTAGCAGGGAGATTATTCTCCTTTTATGTAAAGTATTTTCTTTTATATATCAATTAATGCTCAAAAGAATGAGAAAAAAATATAAAAGAAAATAACTTGAAAAAAATTTTTTCTAAGGCTATTAGTATTTTAGGTGATAGTCTTACATACCTTGGTTTTACCTGAAGTCATATGTTTATTTTATGCACCTGAACTATGTCAAGCCTTGTGCTAGCAAGGATAAGAAGATAGAACTGATTCCTGTCTTCAGAGTAACACTAGAATTAAATGGAATGATGGAATAGAGAGTGAAATGGTGATGGTTAGTCTTCATTTCTTCACAGTGACCAAAGCTCTGAAAGAGAGGCTGTGTGTTACAGCCTCTCTTGTATATGTGTTACATGTGTGATTAGGGGCACACATGTTGGAAGAAGGTGAGGAGTTTAATTCCATTGTCATTTTACCAGCTATGTGCCCATTATCAATTTCTTCAAATTGTAAAGTAGGGTAATAACCTGCTTGTGTTTAATGCATTACTATATCAAAACATTTAAGTGCTGTGCCTAGCATGGTACTTTTTACTTTTAGGGCTGTGGTTTACAGAAGTTGCTTACTTATTCCCAGACAGAAACTATTTTACTACATATGCAAAACACTGAGTAAAAAACTGAATTAGCAACAAGGTCACAAGTCATAAGTTATTAGCATTAAAGTACTTGTTAACCTTCAAGTATTTAAGTATATTAAGGGTGGTATTTAAAAAGTCAAGGTGAGTCTAATTGGCTTCATTGGTCTATAGAGAGTTACTTGTATAACTAGTTTAGAAATGAAGCAACTTAACACTGGTTATAAAGGTTTTAAAAAAAAAAGTTAATTTTGAGAATAGCCATACATGGAATAAATGAATTCTTGAATACATTATAGATATCTTTGTATGGTTAAAGACCTGATAATGATAAAGTAGAATCTTAAGGTGGAGTAATCTAGAATAATTTTTAATTCGATGACTTTATAGCTCAGGGAAAAGCAAATTATTACTTATATGGAATTACATAACAAAAGTCAGAACTGTTCCTATTGCTTTCATTAAACTTCAGTGAAGTAGCATTAATTGTGCAAATTGAATACCACTAAAAAAAGACTCTACTATGTCAGTTAGCCTGCCTATCCAAACTTTCATCTTCACAGACCTATGCATTCATTCATTCAACAAATACTGAGTGCTGCTGTGTTTTATGGCAGGCATCATCTTTGAAGAGTTTTGCTATAAAGGAAGGTAAAACATCAAGCACATTGATAGTTAAAGTGTTTCACCTTGCAGACCTCTGGGGAGATTGCTATGGATTTAGAAGTTGTGCTCATCTCAGGCAAAATACAGGAATTGATGACATATGGCAAAAAGTTTTTTTCTTCACGGAAGCTAGCAAAAGGAGACAGAAAGGGAATACAAGGTGAGAGAGATGGTTTATCACTATCCTTTCCATTCAAGATGTATTTTTCAGATAACCAGTATATACTCAGGGTTGACTCTGTTTGTAGGACTTTGGTAAATGCTGGGGAGAAACATACAAAAGAGCAATAACATGGTCCCTGCCCTCAAGGATCTGACCTTCTTGTGATGGCAAGACTCTTTGGAAATAAGCAACTGCCCTTTCTTCTTTTTGCCTATATAAAGTAGTTTTCTAAAGAATGTTTCAATACACAGGGATCTATACCATAATTCTTCTTCCTCTTTTTTAAAAAAATTATTTGCTATGAAACTTCAAATATTTACAAAAGTAGAGAAAATAGTGGAATGAACCCCACTCCAAACTCAGCCAGCAGATTGAACAGTGATCACTGTTTTGTAATACTTATTGGTTAAGATCCCTTTTTTCATTTCTTTCCTTTTCTTTTTTCCTTTTCCTCCTTTCTTACTCTTTCTTTTCCTCCCCACCCCCACCCCCCTTTTTTAGCATGCAGGATCTTAATTCCCTGACCAGGGATCAAACCCAGGCCCTCAGAGTGAAAGTACAAAGTCCTAACCATTGGACCACCAGGGAATTCCCTTTTTTCTTTCTTCTCTTTTTTTCCAAAGTTTTAAAAAATTATGATGTACATTGCTACGCTAAACACGTCTATATTATAACATTATTTTTAATGCCTGTATGTATTTCATCATATATATGCACTATAGAAACCAATTCTCTACTGGTGGGAATTTTCATTATTCATTATTATTATAGTTTATTTTTTATGAATAATTTTCCTGGAATATATTTACATGCTTATATCTGTATATCTTATATCGTTCTATATTTTTAACATCTTTATGCATACATCTTTCTTACATGTGGCATTCTCTTGGAATGGAATTTCCTGGAAATGAGATTGCTGAAGCAAAGAGTATGCACCTTTTACAGACTGCTATATAATACCAAACTGATTTTCAGAAATATTGTTGTTCTTATTTCCATTAACAGTATACTTGTTTATTTTTGTTGGTCTGAGTTTTGTCAGTCTATTAATTTTTCCAATTTCCTGATATTGTAGATTTTAAAATATTTTTTTATGTGCATTTAAAAATTACTGGGGGACTTGCCTGCCAGTCCAGTGGTTAAGACTCTGTGCTTCCAGTACAGAGGGCATGGGTTCCATCCCTGGTTGGGGAATTACAATCCCACATGGTGTATGGCATGACCAAGAAAAGAAGAAGAAGAAAAATCACTAATGAGGCTGAGCGTGTTTATTCTTATTATGAATCATTTGTATTTCTTTTGTGAGTTCAGGCTACTCTTTTATAAGCATCACTTTCATTTTTTACTTATTTATTCAGAAATCATAATATCATTATTTTCAAGGCCTTTCATAATTTGGTCCTACGTTCTTTTTCCAACTTAATACTGTCCAATAAGTCATTCTACCCACTAAGAAATAATTCCCGATTCATGTACTTCATTCTGTTCATTTTTTTTCTTGGATTCATGCTTTTAAGTATTGTTTTACTATTCTTTTCTGCCTCTTCAAATCCTTCAGAATTCTTAAAGCCTATCTTGCAGTAGTCTCTCCAAATACTCTAGCCTTCATCCATTTTCTCTTATTTGAATTCCCACTGTATTTATAGTTTCTACAACTTGATTTAGTAGCAGATTATAGGCTGCTTTATGTTATTTATCAAGCACTGTGGAGTGGACAGAGCACAATCTATCCTTGTGAAGTTTATAGTGTAGTAATGGTGTGTTTATTTCCACTTCTTTGCTTTATTGTAATTGAACTTTTCATATACCTTGTTATGTGTGAAGAATACATACATATGCTACATAAAATACATACAACTATATACTATAGTTGCATAACCCCAGCTATATTGTGAGAGTATTGAGCATATAAACCATGTTTTATCTTCTGTATTTCTTATAACACTTAACTCATTTCTGAGAACATAGCCATTACTAAGTATATACTTGCTCTCTAATATAGTATCAAAAGTCATAGGCTTGGAGTCACGTACCTGACCTCATATTATAGCTCAAGATCTTATGAACTGTATAATATTTGAAAGTAACTTAGCCTCTCTAAGTGTATTTGCTAATATGTTAAATACCTGCTTCATAAGGTTGTCATGGATTAAATGACATATTGGTGTTAATCAGATAATGTACGTAAAGGATTTAGCACAATCTTTGGTACTGCATAGGTTCTCATTAAAAGATATTAGTTATTTTAATACTTTGTTTAACCTTTCAAGCTAGAAAGTGCTTCAGTAATCTTTCTGTTTTTCATCAGTAACCTGTTATATCCCTAACTCCTTTCATCTAAGCAGTTACCAAATTCTGCTCAATTTACTTCAGCTATCTTGTCAATGTAGCCTCTCTTTATTTTATTTATTAATTCATTTATTTTTTTGGTTGTACCAAATGGCTTGCAGGATCTTGGTTTCTTGATTAGGAACTGAACCCAGGCCCTTAGCAGTGAACAGCTGAGTCATAACCATTGGACCACCTAGCCTCCCTAGCATCTCCTTTTAATCCTCACTGAAACCTATAGTAAGAAATACATTTTTTATTGTAACTTAGTATGTTCTTTGTTTATTTACTCATATCTGAAACAAAATTATATGAAATAATATTCATTGTTATTGTATATAAAGCACTCTGATATTTTTGTTGTAGTTCTGTTCTGTATTATTTTAAAAAGAAAAGCTGGTCACAGTCACTAAAACATTTCACAACAAACAGGTTGAAACACACAACTCTAGATTTTTTCGAGTCTGCAGACTTTGGACTACTCCAGAGCTAGATTATATTCAATGTAAATATTCAGTGAAATAGAAAACAGATGATTTTAGAAAATAGAGTTTATTTTGGAAAACAGAGCTTATTCTGGTTGCACTTTCTTATTCATTATAAGAATAAGTTATATATAGTTGGATTTACCTATTCTCTGTTGAAGGTGGGAGTGTTCTGTTGTGCATATTCCAGAGCCAGTGTAGAATGAAATTACTCAGTAATTGGGTCAGAGCTTCCCACCTTGGCAGAAATTTTGCAACCACTTCATATATCTGTTGCTTTTCTTAGGATAGAATTGACATACATGGACTTTAAAGTCATTAGCATAATTCTCAAAGAGGGAGGGACCTAAAAACTTTTATTCCAGAAAATTTTTTAACATTTTAAGAAATAGAAACAATGGTATAATGAATCTCCATTCCCAAATTCAACTTCAGTAATTAGCAACATTAAGTCAGTTCTAAGAGGAATTTTTAGCAAAGAACTTGTAAGGCACATGTAATTCCCTTTCCTTAATACAGATAGCTGATCTGTTTTAAGAAGAAGAGATATATCAGCCTTAGTGTACCTTGTGTAGGTAATCACAACCTGTTCATTTTGGTACCTGCAAGGAGAGTAAAAATACATGACACAGAGGAGCGGTGATGGAGTTGGGTAGATTTTCCTGAGACCCAACCAGAATGTTAGATCCTGATCATCTTCCTTAGAATCTTTCAACAGCCTTGTTTGTCAGTCTCCCTACTACCACTCAGTACTACCTACCTTGCTGCTGTTAGACTGATCTTTTAAAAATGACTTGCGGGGGAGAATAGAAGTTCATTCCTTTCATACCTATAGAATGGGCTTCCCTGGTGCCTCAGTGGTGAAGAATCTGCCTGGCAATTCAGGAGACACGGGTTCATTCTCTGGGTGGGAAAGATCCCCTGGAGAAGGAAATGGCAATTCACTCCAATATTCTTGCCTGAAAAATCCCATGGACAGAGGCGCCTGGTGGGCTACAGTCAAGAGGTTGCAAAAGAGTCAGAAGCAGCTTAGCAACTAAGAGTAACAACCACCTTTGAAGTCCCAAACCTTAGATCTTTATTCGTAATCTCACTCCAGTCTACCTTTCTAGCTTTCCCTCCTATTATCTCTTCACTGCCATATTCAGTTTCATATTCTTAGAATAACCAATCCATTTTAAGACTTATATTCACTTTTCAAGATCCAATTTAAATTTCATCAGGTGGATGAGACCTTTTTAACTACCAAGAAAAAAATGATAGTTCTTTTGTTTGTATGTGTGTGTTTTGCCACTTGAGTTTATTTATTAAGGTTTGCCCTTTATAAGATAGTGATCTTCTCCAAATCTGAGGTCATAGCTTTCTTTTCTTGGTATCCTAACACTTCTTTGGTGCCCACAGCAGTGATACCTACTATGAGTTGTATTGAATGTTCATACTTTTAGAATTTTAGCATCTAACTCCAACACAGGTTCTTTCCAGATAAGAGTTCATTAAAGTTTGTTTGTTTTTTTTAAATTTGATTTTGTAGATTAAAATTTTTTTTCCTTCCCTCACTGGGGACTTTTACTGAAATTTCTATAGAGAACATGAATTCCTAGGCTTTTTCTTAGGGGGGAATATATTTGGTAAACGAATATAGAGTATCCATCTTCATCAATCCTCTAATAAAGGTAAGTAAAATCTACTTTCAGTGTACTTAGTTTTTTGCTGTTGTTGAACAATGTGGTTTTATGGAACTGTAAAGCAAAATAGAATGGAGTAGATTTGTGCCTTATTTGTGCTTATAATAGCCTTGACCAATTTTTGATATATTTCAGCTCATGGAATGCTGTGTAAATGCCCTGGTGACATCCTTTAAAGAGACTATCTTAGCAGAGTGCCAAGGCATGATCAAGCGAAACGAAACTGAAAGTAGGTAAAACACTACATGAAGTTATCATACTCTCTTAATAGCATATCTTTGAAGCACATCACTTTAAATACATTACAGTTAGGTCATTCTTTTATATATAGGTATTTTCATTATGGCAAACTGTGTAAGGAAAAGGATCAAAATATTTGCATAGTTAGAAATGTTGTAAAGAAGATTATGAACTTGTATTTTAAGCATTTTTTTCTCCTTGGGTATCAGTATGTTTGTATGTGCTCATGTACATTTCAATTTGTTCTCAAAAGTAAGACTCTGCTTTTAAAGGCTAATTTAAATGATAAATGTACAGTATAAGATAGAACTAGGTAATTTGACTTTTGTGTGGAACTTTATGACAAATATTTTTAGAAAGCAATAAAACTCCCTGTGTTGGTAATCTTGATCCCTCTCCCTCATAAAGTTATATTTGGGGAAGTAGAAAGTACATTAATACCAAAAGAAATACATACCAAAAAGAAAAATAACCCATATCCTTACTGCTCAGAGACAACCACTTTTACCATTTTGATGTATTGCTCTCTAGATTTCATGTTATAAAATTGCAAGGTCCTATTTAATCTCTAGTTGCATTTCAAGTATGTATTTCAGTTCACTTAAATCTATACATTCTTCAGAAGTATTTTTGTAGTAAAAGCAATTTTCTGACTTGGTACAAATGAAATATTTGAATTTCTGTATAACCAAACTAAGTAGAGTCCACTGATCCAAGGTGGGAGTTAACAGGAGAAAGTTTTATAAACTGAAAAATTCTTTATGAATACAGTTTTATATTATATTATTATTCTGAATAATCTGAGGACATGATTATTTTACCCTTTGATGTTTCTGTGTATCGTGTGTTTAATATTACATCTTGCTTATGAAATGTACTTATCTTCTGTGTAAACTTTTGTGTTTCTTAGAATAAATATTTTCCATTTTATTGAAAGTCTGCTGACTCACCTTTTAAGAGGAGTTGGGTTTTACAGTATGTGATCACTTTATTTAGAGTTTCTTTTAAAAATAATTTGTGTCACACTGAGAAGGTAGGTCAGGCAGTTACAGTATTAGGCTTATGCTTATTATAACAACTCCTAAACTAATTGTACTCGCAGAATACTATTAAAGCTGTCAACTTCCAACTAATATTTCCCCACACTCTTATTATCATAGCATTCTAGATCCATGATACAAAGCAAAGAGAAAATCTATTCTGATGGATGAAATGATTACATGAGTATGTCCTATCCTTTCAGAATTACATTTAATGTTTTCATTGATGGACAAAGTTCCTAATGGGATAGAACCAATGTTAAAAGACTTGGAGGAGCATATCATCAGTGCGGGCCTGGCAGATATGGTAGCAGCTGCTGAAACTATTACTACTGTAAGTTTTCCTCAATGACAATAATAGGTGTATATCAAGGTTATTTTGTAAATGCAGGGTCAGGTATTTAAACTAGTCAGTTTAGTTCAGTTCAGTTCAGTCACACAGTCGTGTCTGACTCTTTGCGACCCCATGAATTGCAGCAGGCCAGGCCTCCCTGTTCAGCACCAACTCCTGGAGTTCACTCAGACTCATGTCCATTGAGTCCGTGATGCCATCCAGCCATCTCATCCTCTTTTGTCCCCTTCACCTCCTGCCCCCAATCCCTCCCAGCATCAGACTCTTTTCCAATGATTCAACTCTTCACATGAGGTGGCCAAAGTACTGGAGTTTCAGCTTTAGCATCATTCCTTCCAAAGAAATCCCAGATTTGATCTCCTTCAGAATGGACTGGTTGGATCTCCTTGCAGTCCAAGGGACTCTCAAGAGTCTTCTCCAACACCACAGTTCAAAAGCATCAGTTCTTCGGCGCTCAGCCTTCTTCACAGTCCAACTCTCACATCCATACATGACCACAGGAAAAACCATAGCCTTGACTAGACATAACTTAGTCAGCAAAGTAATGTCTCTGCTTTTGAATATGCTATCTAGGTTGGTCATAACTTTTCTTCCAAGGAGTAAGCGTCTTTTAATTTCATGGCTGCAGTCACCATATGCAGTGATTTGGGAGCCCAAAAAGATGAAGTCTGACACTGTTTCTGCATCTATTTCCCATGAAGTGATGGGACCAGATGCCATGATCTTCGTTTTCTGAATGTTGAGCTTTAAGCAACTTTTTCACTCTCCTCTCTCACTTTCATCAAGAGGCTTTTTAGCTCCTCTTCACTTTCTAAAATCCCAGGGTTGATCTCCTTCAGAATGGACTGGTTGGATCTCCTTGCAGTCCAAGGGACTCTCAAGAGTCTTCTCCAACACCACAGTTCAAAAGCATCAATTCTTCGGCGCTCAGCCTTCTTCACAGTCCAACTCTCACATCCATACATGACCACAGGAAAAACCATAGCCTTGACTAGACATAACTTAGTCAGCAAAGTAATGTCTCTGCTTTTGAATATGCTATCTAGGTTGGTCATAACTTTTCTTCCAAGGAGTAAGCGTCTTTTAATTTCATGGCTGCAGTCACCATATGCAGTGATTTGGGAGCCCAAAAAGATGAAGTCTGACACTGTTTCTGCATCTATTTCCCATGAAGTGATGGGACCAGATGCCATGATCTTCGTTTTCTGAATGTTGAGCTTTAAGCAACTTTTTCACTCTCCTCTCTCACTTTCATCAAGAGGCTTTTTAGCTCCTCTTCACTTTCTGCCATAAGGGTGGTGTCATCTGCATATCTGAGGTTATTGATATTTCTCCCGGCAATCTTGATTCCAGCTTGTGTTTCTTCCAGTCCAGCGTTTCTCATGATGTACTCTGCATAGAAGTTAAATAAGCAGGGTGACAATATACAGCCTTGACGCACTCCTTTTCCTATTTTGAACCAGTCTGTTGTTCCATGTCCAGTTCTAACTGTTGCTTCCTGACCTGCCTACAGATTTCTTAAGAGGCAGGTCAGGTGGTCTGGTATTCCCATCTCTTTCAGAATTTTCCACAGTTTATTGTGATCCACACAGTCAAAGACTTTGACTTGTTTAAACTAGTTTAAAAAGTTTAAACTTTTTAAAGTAGTTAAAGTTTAAACTAGTTAAACTAGTTAAAAAGTTTAAACTAGTTAAAGTTTAAACTGTTTAAACTAGTTTAAACTTTAGCTTTTTTAAACTAGTAATTGATGATAAAACGTGATGTTGGAACACCTTTCCTAAGAAAAGAATATTTCAGAAAATTTTCCAAATTTTAAAGCTGTAATGATTTATTAAAATTATATTTTCTTATTTTCTTTATTTTTTAGGACTCTGAGAAGTATGTTGAGCAATTACTTACACTATTTAATAGATTCAGTAAACTTGTCAAAGAAGCTTTTCAAGATGACCCACGATTTCTTACTGCAAGAGACAAGGTAATATTCCTGTATGTTAACACTGTTGTCTTAATTTAATTGTAGTAAGAAACTTTCATCATTATGCTATTAAACTACAAAGTAAAAAACCTAGCAACTCTTACTTTTTAACAGTGGACGGCAACCATATTACATATGATTTCTTATATGCTTTTGTAAGGATTGGGTATGGTTGTGAACCAGAATTTAGCTAGAAATTAGCTCTCTTCCTCATTTTTTCAAGAATGTTTTCCTCTTTAGAATATTACTGATTATTGAATTCCTACTCATCCTTCCTTAAGACTCAGCTCAAAGTATACTTCTCTTGGAATTTCCTTTATACTTTGCCTCTTCCCACATCCTATCCCAAGCAGAGTTGATTTCTTTGTCCTACTTCCTTTCCTACAGCTCTTATGAGAGTTATATCACGTTTATTCCTGTTTTCCATACCTTATTTCCCATCATTATAGTCTAGGATAATGATAATGAAACATAATATCCTTAAAATTGTATCTTTTTAAATGTCGTAAACCTATCACTAGAAATTACCGTTAGTTTTTCCACTCTTAAACTACCTTTTCTTACTTCCCAAGTGAAATATTTTTCTAGACTCTAAAAAGACAATCAGCTTTCTCCAGTAGCTTTTTAAAAATCACTATGTTTAGATAGATAAATGGATAGAAAGGTACATAGGTAAATAAAATATGAAAGGGACTTAAGGGAGTATGGAGGTAATAAGGTGGTTTGAAATATTAAATTGAATGGCCTGCAAAGGCTTTATTAAGCTGACATTCAGATTAAGACTGAAGTTGATTAAGAAATAAGCACCCTGCTGGCTGAGGGAATAATGCTTTAGCCACAAGGGACAACACTTGTAAGGACTCTAAGGCAAGACTATGCCTGTCATGTTTCAGAACCAGAGAAGAAAGGGATCACTGTGGCCAGAGTGGATTGAGTGAGGGGGAGAATAGTAAGAAATCAGAAATGGGTAGTCAGGGATAACAGGAGACTAAATCTTCATAATACTGTGAGAGCCATGGTAAGGAGTTTTATTTCTATTCTGAGTAGTGTAGAAACTCATAGAAAGATTTTAAACTAAATGACAGGATCTGACTTAACATTTTATCAGAATCACCTGTCTTGCTACAAAAAGAATAGGCTGAAGGAGGAAGCAAGAATATGGGTTAAGAACCAGTTTAAGTAATTCAGTTAAGTAACGATGGAAGTGTGGCCCAGAAGGATAGTGGGTGGAGGTAGTGAAAAGTTGGATTTTTAACGTGTTGTGAAAATAGAGTATATAGGACCTGATACTGGAGTCAGATGTGGAATATGATCAAAAGAGATCAGTCAGGGATGACCCTCAGATTTTCTGATTACTTAAAAGTACATGCTTGGTGAGTTGAGGGAAGTGATGATGTGATGACTAATCTAGAGCCAGACATCTTGGAATGTGAAGTCAAGTGGGCCTTAGAAAGCATCACTATGAACAAAGGTAGTGGAGGTGATGGAATTCCAGTTGAGCTGTTTCAAATCCTGAAAGATGATGCTGTGAAAGTGCTGCACTCAATATGCCAGCAAATCTGGAAAACTCAGCAGTGGCCATAGGACTGAAAAAGGTCAGTTTTCATTCCATTTCCAAAGAAAGGCAATGCCAAAGAATGCTCAAACTACCGCACAATTGCACTCATCTCACATGCTACTAAAGTAATGCTCAAAATTCTTCAAGCCAGGCTTCAGCAATACATGAACCGTGAACTCCCTGATGTTCAAGCTGGTTTCAGAAAAGGCAGAGGAACCAGAGATCAAATTGCCAACATCCACTGGATCATGGAAAAAGCAAGAGAGTTCAGAAAAACATCTATTTCTGCTTTATTGACTATGCCAAAGCCTTTGACTGTGTGGGTCACAATAAACTGTGGAAAATTCTGAAAGAGATGGGAATACCAGACCACCTGACCTGCCCCTTGAGATATCTGTATGCAGGTCAGGAAGCAACAGTTAGAACTGGACATGGAACAACAGACTGGTTCCAAATAGGAAAAGGAGTGCGTCAAGCCTGTGTATTGTCACCCTGCTTATTTAACTTCTATGCAGAGTACATCATGAGAAACGCTGGACTGGAGGAAGCACAAGCTGGAATCAAGATTGCCGGGAGAAATATCAGTAACCTATAAAGCTGAAACTCCAGTACTTTGGCCACCTCATGCGAAGAGTTGACTCATTGGAAAAGACCCTGATGCTGGGAGGGATTAAGGGCAGGAGGAGAAGGGGACGACAGAGGATGAGATGGCTGGATGGCATCACGGACTCAATGGACGTGAGTCTGAGTAAACTCCGGGAGTTGGTGATGGACAGGGAGGCTTGGCGTGCTGTGATTCATGGGGTCACAAAGAGTCGGACACGACTGAGCGACTGAACGGAACGGAAGACTTTGAAAGAAGCAGGTTTTGGAGAGATGGTTAAAGAGAGACAGGAACTCTGTTCTGGACAAAGTTAACTTTGAAATGTTTATTAAACATCCATATGGCAACATCAGATCTGGAGCTTAATGGAGGGGGTGGGCCTGCAAAAATAAATTTAAGACCTTCAGCATATAGATGGTTTTTAAAGCTCTGACACTGGCTATATATAGTCTTCAAATTAAGAGTGAGGGTAGCAAAGAGAACAAACCCAGGAATTGACCTGGGGCATTCTAAACTCAGTTATTGGAAAAATAGTAGCCATCTTTCCTGAGGAGAGAGGAGAATGTTATGCTAGAAAACAAGTGGGAAACACTCCTTGCAGGTGGAGGGCATGGTTTGCTGTTTTCAAATCCTGCTGACAGGTCAGATAAGATAAGGATCTAACCGACTGTGGTCTACATGGAGGTTGTGAGTGACTTTCACAAGAATGATTGATTGGAGTAGAAGTGTTGAAAACCTGATTAAAACAGTTTCAAATAAGAATGGTAATAATGAAATTAATGACAGTGAATTAGATAATTCTAGAAGTTTAGCTTAATGAGAGACAGAAATATGGGGCAGTAGCTGAAGGTGGACAAAGCCAAGAGAGAATCTTTAAGATTTAAAATAATATATATGCATACTGAAGCTGTAAAAATAATGGAGGAAGGGAAAATTGATGATGCTGGAGAAACAGGAGGGAATTCTGATTACTTTGGTTTTCTCAATGAAATAGGAAGTCATATCATCAGTGAGAATATGCATGAGGGAGGAAATACTGGATATGAAGAAAAAGGAGGTGATATGAAAATATTTTCTAGGAGACAATGTGGACAAGAGAAAATGTTATGGTTATCAGGCTACATTAAAACCTCACTCGAGAATAATGATAATCATAACATGACAAGAGCATGTTGAAATCATTAACTTGAAAAATTCTGTTAGGCCAGATACATCATTTAAAAAAAGCTAATTTGTATTTTTTTAGAATTACAATAATTCCTCTAACTGTATTTTAAGTATTAAAAATAGTGTTCATATCTTATTTTATATTATTTGCAGGCATATAAAGCAGTTGTTAATGATGCTACCATATTTAAACTTGAATTACCTTTGAAGCAGAAGGGGTAAGTATTTTAAATCATGTTTATAATTCTTGCGTTTTATAGAATGTGTTATATGTTATTGGATATGCATATGCAAAATGCCCTATTTCCCTAACCCTATGAGCTTTATTTTTTGTTTAACTGTTATGATTTTGCTGCTTTTGATTATTAAAAATTCTCTTTATTTTAAATTTTATATTATCTCCTCTTGTGACCAAAGAATGTTGACCTTATTTTTTTAAGTTAAAAAAAAAAAGCTTTGTTCTTTCAGATTCTTTGCTTGTTTTTTCTTCCTCATTATTCACCAGTTACTTTATAACCTACAAAAGCATAGAATAGGACACTCTTCACCATGATAATTAAAAAAAGAGAAATTGGAACTAGTCCAGTGGCTAAGCCTCCACATTTCCAATGCAGGGGACTCAAGTTTGATCCCCTGGTTAGGGAGCTAGATCCCACATGCTGAAACTGAGAGTTAACATGCCACAACTAAAGACCCTTCATGCTGCAACTAAGACCTGGCACATCCAAATAAATAAATAAATTTTTTCCAAAGGGATATAAATTTTAATGTAAATGTTTATGTTGCTATTTTTTTAAACTCATTGTTGGTGAGTTCTCACCTCAAGTAAGATGGATTTATTCATGCTAACTACTATTATAAAAAATCCAAAAATGAAAATGTAATGGTCTATTAATTAATCTGAGCTAGTTATAGTATCTTTAGAGTAGTACTAAGTAGCACTAAAAGTTAATTTGTAATTTTAAATAAGTTATACATAACTTTAAAATACTTGAAAATAGGGCTTTGTTTTTTGTTTTGTTTACTTTGTCACTTTGTCTTTTTTGTACCATATAAGTTATTTAAGTACTAGTACAGTGGAAGACACCTGGGTCATGCACTTCTATAGTAATCGGCATTGTTTAGAAGGGCGTTTGTTGTGTTCTCTTTATAAATAGGAAGCATACAACCCTGCATCTTGGAGATTTCTTCATATAAATACATAAAGGTCTTCCTTATTCTCCCGTTTCCTTTTTCAATGAAAATATTCAGACTTAAGAGTAAAGTCTCCTCTGTTGCTTTATTAAATAATGCATCTCCCTATATATCCATCAGTTAACTTTTTAAGTGCATTTCAAAAGAAGCTGCAAGCATCAGTAACCATTACTCCCTAAACATTTTATCATGCAGTCATTAATTGAATATTGTGTTTGTTTTGAGATAAAATTGACCTACAGTCATATCCATAAATCTTATGTTTTTAATTTTGTGAGATTTGACAAATGCCTACATCCCTATTAAAATAAACATTATTTTCATCATCCTTGAGGTTTACTTCATGTCCAGTCCCAGTCAGTCCCACCCCTATCCCCACCAGAAGGCAACTATTGTTCTGATTATTTCAACATAGGTTAGGTTTGCCTGATCTAGGCCTACATAAAAATTAAATTCATAAAATAGTATATTATCTGTATAAAACTTTTTTTCAACTCAGCATAGTGTTTTTAAGATTTATCCATGTTTTTGTACATCACAGTGGTTTGTTTCCCAAAGTGGTTACACTATTTTACACTCCCACTAGCACATGATTTTTTCATGTATTTCCCACCAGTTTTTAGTGTATTTTTTTGGTATTCTTATATTTTTTGAGAATGAGGATTAAATAGTATTCCCATACATCCAGTCATCTGGATGTATGTTCTGTTATCTCAGTACAGTTTTGTTTTGTTTTATTAACTGCATTGGGTCTTAGTTGAGGCCTGTGGAACCTTGTGTTGCAGCACACAGACTCCGGTTGTGTGTGGGCTGCAGAGCGCACAGCCTTCAGTAGTTGCGGCCGTGGGCTTAGGTGCTCCGAGGCTTGTGGGACCTTCGTTCCCTGACCAAGGATCAAACCCAGGTCCCCTGCATCGCAAGGCAGATTCTTAACAACTGGACCACCAGGGAAGTCCCCTAAATATATTTTTGATTCCCATTTCCCTCAAGACTATTGATATTGAACAGTTTTTCATGTATTTTTTGGGTATTCTTACATTTTTCTTTATAAAGTATTCAGATTTTTTGCCCTTTATTAGTGAGCTATGAGTTCTTATATATTCTGTATATCAGTCCTTTGTTATATGTGTGCTTTTCTTTTCTGGATTTTGCTATGTTTTATCTAGGAAACTTCTGTCGACATCTACCACTAGGACAAGAAGATAATCTTCTGTTTTCTTTTAGAAGCTTTGTAATTTGTAGCTTTCATATTTAAATCTAAGAGCCACCTTAAATTGATATTTGTATATAGTGTAAGTTAGGGGTTAAATTTCATTTTTTTCTTTGCTGTATGGTGGCCAATGGTTTCATCACCATTTATTGGAAATAATTTCCATTCCCCACTGCGTTGTTTTGGTGCCTTTTATGGAGAATCAAGTGACTTAAAAATATGTATGTTTTTCTGGACTTTCTATTCTATTCCAGTGAATTAAATGAATATCCTTAGGCCATTTCAAATAGTTATGATTAATAAAGTTCTGCAAAAAGTCTAAGTCAGCTGGTGTAACTTTGTTCTTCTTTTTCTTGAGTGCTTTTGATACTCTAATATTTTCCTAGTATATTGAAATATGGTTGTTTTTTGTAAATTGGTCTTATATTGTTACCTTGTTAAAGTTATTAGTTCTAGTAGTTCTTTTATAGATTTCCTAAAATTTTCTATGTAAAAAATCATGTAACTCTGAAGAAAAGAGTTATTTCTTTTTATAGTTTGACCCACTGGATAGGATCTTAAGTACAGTGTTGAATAGAAATAGTGAGAGTGGGCATCCTTACCTTTTTCAGCAAGCTTTGAGGAAAAGCCTTAATATTTTGTCTCTAAGTACAAAGTTAGGTAAGGATTTTTCATAGGGCTGCTTTTTATTCGTAATTTGCTGGAAAGTTTTGATGATGAATAGGTGTTGATTTACTATATGCTTTTTCTGTGTCAAATGACCATAAGGTTTTTCTTCCTTATTCTTTTTTCTTTTAAGTATTTTTATTTGTTTGGCTGTGTCGGGTCTTAGTTGCAGTATGTGAGGTCTTTGATTGCAGTGTGTGGGCTCGGAAGTTGCAGCATATAGTCTTAGTTCCCCACAGCATGTGGGATCTTAGATCCCCAACCAGGTGTTGAACCAGAGTCCCCTGCATCGGAAGGTAGATCTTAACCACTGGACTTCTGGGGAAGTCTCTTTCCTTACTCTTTTGATGTGGTGACATACATTGATGGGTGTTGGATTGCTGAGGATTGTTGAAGAGAGATTTATTTAAAGGAATTGGCTTATATAATTGTGTTGTCTTGTGCTTAGTCACTGAGTTGTGACCTACTGTTTGCAACGCCATGGCCTGCAGCTCCCTAGGCTCCTGTGTCAATGGGGATTCTCCAGGCAAAAATACTGGAGTGGGTTGCCTTGCCCTCCTCCAAGGCATCTTCCCAACCCAGAGATCAAACCCAGTTCTTCCACATTGCAGGTGGATTCTTTACCATTCGAACCACCAGGGAAGCCCCTCATTACTCTGTAATTGTAAAGGTAAAGTATTAGTTGCTCAGTCGTGTCTGACTCTTTGAGACCCCATGGACTGTAGCCCACCATGCTACTCTGTCCATGGGATTTTCCAGGCAAGAATACTAGAGTGGGTCACCATTTCCTTCTCCAGGGGATCTTCCTGACCCAGGGATTGAACCCCTGTTTCCTGCCTTGCGGGCAGACTCTGTATCATCGGTAGTTGTGGGAGTTGGCAAATCAAGTTTGTCGGGCAGGCTAGCAGGCTGGAAATTCTTGGGCAGGAGTTTATTCTACACTTGACAGAATTTCTTCTTAGAAAGAAACCTCAATTCTGCTTTTTTTTTTAAAATTTATATATATATATATATATGAATATAGTTGATTTACAACGTGTTAGTTTCAGATGTACAGCAAACTGATTAACTTATACATATATATATGCCACACATTTGGACTCATCTCACATGCTAGTAAAGTAATGCTCAAAATTCTCCAAGCCAGGCTTCAGCAATATATGAACCATGAACTTCCAGATGTTCAAGCTGGTTTTAGAAAAGGCAGAGGAACCAGAGATCAAATTGCCAACATCCGCTGGATCATCGAAAAAGTAAGAGAGTTCCAGAAAAACATCTATTTCTGCTTTATTGACTATACCAAAGCCTTTGATTATGTGGATCACAATAAACTGGAAAATCCCGAAAGAGATGAGAATACCAGACCACCTGACCTGCCTCTTGAGAAACCTGTATGCAGGTGAGGAAGCAACAGTTAGAACTGGACAGGGAACAACAGACTGGTTTCAAATAGGAAAAGGAGTACGTCAAGGCTGTATATGGTCACCCTGCTTATTTAACTTATATGCAGAGTACATCGTGAGAAACACTGGGCTGGAGGAAGCACAAGCTGGAATCAAGATAGCCGGGAGAAATATCAATAACCTCAGATATGCAGATGATACCACCCTTATGACAGAAAGTGAAGAAGACCTAAAGAGCTTTTTGATGAAAGTGAAAGAGGAAAGTGCAAAAGCTGGCTTAAAACTCAATATTCAGAAATCTAAGATCATGGCATATGGTCCCATCACTTCATGGCTAATAGATGGGGAAAGAGTGGCTGACTTTATATTTTGGGGCTCCAAAATCACTGCAGATGGTAATTGCAGCCATGAAATTAAAAGATGCTTACTCCTTAGAAGGAAAGTTATAACCAACCTAGACAGCATATTAAAAAGCAGAGAATTTATTTTTCCAACAAAGGTCCATCTAGGCATGGCTCAGGTTTGTCCAGCAATTATGTATGGATGTGAGAGTTGGACTATAAAGAAAGCTGAGCGCAAAAGAATTGATGCTTTTGAACTGTGTGTGGTGTTGGAGAAGACTCTTGAGAGTCCCTTGTACTGCAGGAAGAGCCAACCAGTCCATCCTAAAGGAGATCAGTCTTGGGTATTCATTGGAAGGACTGATGTTGAAGTTGAAACTCCAGTACTTTGGCCACCTGATGTGAAGAGCTGACTCATCTGAAAAGACCCTGAGGCTGGGAAAGATTGAGGGCAGGAGAAGGCAGAGGATGAGATGGCTGGATGGCATCACCGACTCGATGGACATGGGTTTGGGTGGACTCTGGGAGTTGGTGATGGACAGGGAGTCCTGGCGTGCTGTGGTTCATGGGGTTGCAGAGTTGGACAGGACTGAGCAACTGAACTGAACTGATATATATGTATCCATTCTTTCTCAGACTTTTCCCCACTTTGCTTATTACAGAATATTGAGTAGAGTTCCTTGTGCTTTAGAGTAGGTCTTTGTTGATTATCTATTTTATACATGCATGTGTGCGTGCTAAGTCATAACCAACTCTTTGTGACCGTATGGACTGTAGCTTGCCAGGCTTATCTATCCACAGAATTCTCCAGGCAGGTGGGTTGCCATTTCCTCCTCTAGACAGTCTTCCTGACCCAGGGATCAAATCCACATCTCTTATGTCTCTTGCATTGGCTGACAGGTTCTTTACCACTGTCACCACCTGGGAAGCCCCCTTTTATATAGAGTAGTGTGTATATGTTTGTTTGTTTTATAATTTTGTCTGGTTAATTTTGGCTGTGCTGGGCCTTCGTTGCTATGTGGGCTTTTCTCTAGTTGCGGTGAGTACAAGCTGCTCTCTGGTTGTGGTACATGGGCTTCTCATTGCAGTGGCTTCTCTTGTGGGAGGACGGGCTCTAGAGTGTGTGGGCTCAGTTGTTGTGGCTCTCTGGCTCTAGACACAGCTGAGTAGTGGTGGTGCATGTGCTTAGTTGTTCTATGGCATGTGTGGTCTTACCAGACCAGGAATCAAACCCATGTCTCCTGCATTGCCGGGTGGATTCTTTACACCTGAGCCACTAGGGAAGCCCAGTAGTGTATATACGTTAATCCTAAACTCCTGATTTATCCTTCCCCACCCACTTCTCCCCATTCATAACCATGTTTGTTTTCAAAGTATGATTCTGTTTCTGCTTTGTGAATAAGTTCATTTGTATCTTTTTTTTTTTTTTTTTTTTTAGATTTTACTTGTAAGTGGAATCATATGATATTTGTCTTTCTCTGACTTACTTCACTTATATGATAGGTTCTAGGTCCATCCGTGCTGCTACAAATGGCATTATTTTGTTCTTTTTATGTTTACGTAATATTCCATTGTATACATGTACCACATCTTATTTATCCATTTCTCTGTCAGTTCAATCATGCAGTCATGTTGGACTCTTTGCAACCCTGTGGACTGCAGCACACCAGGCCTCCATGGCCATCACTGACTCCCAGAGCCTACTCAAGCTCATGTCCGTCAAGTCAGTGATGCCATCCAACCACCTCATCCTCTGTCATCCCCTTCTCTTCCTGCCTTCAATCTTTCCCAGCATCAGGGTCTTTTCAGATGAGTCAGCTCTTCACAACAGGTGGCCAAAGTATTGGAGTTTCAGCTTCAACATCAGTCCTTCCAATGAGTATTCAGGACTGATTTCCTTTAGAATGGACTGGGTTGGATCTTGCAGTGCATTCCTCTGTCAGTGGCCATTTACTTAGGTTCCTTTCATGTCCTAGCTATTGTAAATAATGCTGCAGTGAACGTTGGGTTGCCTGTATCTGTCGAGACCAGCTCGACAAGCAGGGTTTCCAAAAGCGCGATACAGTGAGAGAATGAGAAACGAGACACAAGAATTTAGAGAAAAGCGAGGATCAGGGGACCGACACTGCTCCAAGGTGAAGGTGCCGAAACTGAATCCAAGCCAGCTTGATTATACTTTCAACGTGAATGAAAGAATAAGCGGGGAGTTAAACTATAACTCATGTGGCCTTCAGGGCCAAAGAACAAAATGATCATTAACCATTGAGTAATTAGGAAACAGTAATCAATAACAAATCAGTAACTAAGACTAATTTTCTTATCTATAGATTTTCTACCAGATACGTTAAACATGTGACTCTGAGATGCCACTTGAGAAACAGTCTGGGGTCCGTTTTCCGACCCCAGGATCATATCTTGTTTTCAAGATTATGAACTGTTCCCTCTGGACTTGTTCCAAGAGTTTCATGCCTTATAGCATCCAGTTTATCAATAATTATAAATTTCTTTTCCGGCCCTTAACGGGGCCTGCTTTTCTTTTATTCTTCCTGTCTCCTACAGTATCTTTTTGAATTATGTTTTTTTCTGGATATATGCCCAGGAGTGGGATTGTTGGATCATACACTAGTTTTACTTTTAGTTTTTTAAGGACCGTCCTTAACAGTTGTACCAGCTTACATTCTCACCAACAGTTTAGGAGGGTTCTCCACACCCTCTCCAGTATTTATTGTTTATAGACTTTTTATTTTATTATTTTTTAATTTTTATTTTTACTTTATTTTACTTTTAGACATTAAAAAAATCATTTTATTTATTTATTTGCTGTGCTGGATCTTTGTTGCTGCACAGGCTTTCCTCTAGTTGCAGCAAGCAGGGGCTGCTCTCTAGTTGCGGTGCACAGGCTTCTCACTGCGGTGGCTTCTTTTGTTGCAGAGCATGGACTCTAGGGCAGCTTGTGGGTTCACTAGTTGCAGCTTCCAGGCTCTAGGGCACAGGCTCAAAAGTTGTGGCCCGTGGGCTTAGTTGCTCCGTGGGATGTGGGATCTTCCCAGATCAGGGGTTGAATCCATGTCTCCTACAGTGGCAGACAGTCTTTACCACTGAGCCACCAGAGAAGCCCTATTTGAAGACTTTTTGATGCTAACCATTCTGACTAGTGGTGTGATACCTCATTGTATTTTGATTTGCATTTAATAATTAGCCATATAAGCATCTTTTCATGTGCTTTTTGGCTACCTGTTGTCTTTCTAGAAGTGTCTGTTTAGATCTTCTGCCCATTATTTGGGCTTCCTTGGTGGCTCAGACAGTAAAGAACCTGCCTGAAGTGCAGGAGACACAAGTTTGATACCTGGATCAGGAGGATCCTTTGGAAAGGGGAATGGCTGCCCACTCCAGTATTCTTTCCTGTGAAATCCCATGGACAGAAGAGCCTGGTGGGCTACAGTCAGTCCATAGTATCACAAAGAGTTGGACACGAATAAATGACTTTCATTTCACTTCAGTTCACTTCACTCTTTGGCTTCCCAGGTGGTGCTAGGGGTGAAGAACCCACCTGCCAATACAGGAGACATAAGAAACGTGCGTTTGATCCCTGAATTGGGAAGATCCCATGGAGAGGGCATGGCAACCCACTCCAGTATTCTTGCCTAGAGAGTCTCATGGACAGAAGAGCCTGGTGGGCTGTAGTCCATAGGATCACAAAGAGTTGGACACAGCTGAAGCAACTTAGTATACATGCATGTCCATCATTTGATTAGGTTGTTTGTTGTTTTGATATTGAGCTGCATGAGCTATTTGTATATTTTGGAGATTAGTCCTTTGTCAGTCACTTCATTTGCAAATATTTTTTCCCATTTTGTAGGTTGTCTTCATTTTGTTTATAGTTTCCTTTGCTATGCAAAGCTTTTAAGTTTAATTAGGTCCCTTTTTTTTCCCCCCACGATTCTATGAGGTAGATCCAGAAAGATCTTCCTGTAGTTTATGTGGTTCTGCCTGTGTTTACCTCTACGAGCTTTATAGTGTGCAGTCCTACATTTAGGTCTTTAATCCATTTGAGTTTATTTTTGTGTATAATGTTAGGAGGTGTTCTAATTTCATTCTTTCGCATGTAGCTGTCTAGTTTTTCTGGTATCATTTATTGAAGAGACTGTCTTTTCTCCATTGTATATTCATGCCTCCTGTGTCATAGACTAATCAACCATAGATGCATGGATATATTTCTAGGCTTTCACCCTGTTCCATTGATACATATTTTGGTGTGTGTGTGTTTTTTTTAATATCAGTATCATGCCAGTACAATATTGTTTGATGACTGAACTTTGTAGTATGGTCCAAAGTTAGCAGGAAGCCTGATTCCTTCAGCTGCACTTTTCTTACTCAGGAAACATTGAATTTTTTTTAAGGAAACATTTAACCAAGGTTGAATTCTTGGCATAAATTCTACTTGGTGATCATATATTAATTCTTTTTGTTTATTCCTGGATTTAATTTGCTTATGTTCTGTTAAATATTTTTGTTTATTTGGGGGAATGATTTACCTCTTTCTGGCCTTTGTGCCTTGAATAGTTTTCGTTTTTGTGATATCTTGTTTTCTGATTTTAGGATTATGTTGGCCTCATAAAAAGAGTTGAGAGTTATTCTTTCCTTTTGTATGGTTTTAAAAGAAATAGGTTAATTGGTATTACTTATTCCTTAAATATTTGGTAGAATTCATTGGTAAAACCATTTGGGCTGATAGTTTTCTCTGTGGGCAGATACTGACTAACAAGTTCAATTTCTTTAATAGATAGAGGGCTCTTCAAATTTTTAAATTTAATTTCATTTTAGTTTTGGTTGTGCTTTTTAAGGCGTATTTTTTCTCAGTTGTCAAAATAATACACACAAAGTTGGAAGTTTCATGATCATTTTCTCTTTGAAAATATATTAAAACTTTTTTTCTAGAACTATTTGAGACTAAGTTGTTCATTATTCCAAGTACAATTGTTTATATTTTCTATAAATATAATCCCAATACAGCTATCAAAATAATTAAAATTGACTTTGATGCATAATAGCCATCTACTCAGATCACTAAGCTTAGTGACCGTATTGTATTCTTTGTAGGAGAAGGATCCAGGACACAATCATGTTTTACATTTAGTGTTTGTATTTTGATGGACTTGAGTTTGAGTGAACTCCAGGAGTTGGTGATAAACAGGGAGGCCTGGCGTTCTGCAATTCATGGGGTCGCAAAGAGTCAGACACAACTGAGCACTGAGCTGAACTGAACTGACCTTTTCCTTTGGTCTGGAACCATCTCTCCTTTGACTCATGTTACCTTGACATTTTTGATGATTACAGTCCAGATTTTTTGTGGGATGTTCATTAGTTTGAGTTAATCTGATTCAAGGTTTTTTTTTTTTCTTTTAAGATTCAGGTTTGTATCTTTGGCAGAAGTGAAAGTCTATTCTTACTGCATTTTTTGTTTTTGTTTTGGCCATGCCACATGACTTATGGAATCCTAGTTCCTCAACCAGGGATTGACCCTTGTCAGTGAAAGAGTGGAGTCCTAACCACTGGACCACCAGGGAATTCCCTTACTGCATCTAAGGGAATCATTCCCTTACGGTGCATGATTTTGATTTATTGCAGTATCAATTTTATTTAGTTTGGTCACTTGATTAAGTTGATGCATGCCACACTTTTCTTCTCAGTTATTTCCTTTTCTTTTTGTAATTAGGTATTTGTTGACAAGTAATTTACAACTACGTAAAGATTCCATCAGTTCAGTTCAGTCATTCAGTAGTGTCCGACTGTGACCCCATGGATTGCAGCACGCCAGGCTTCCCTGTCCATCACCGACTCCTGGAGCTTGCTCAAACTCGTGTCCATTGACTCAGTGATGCCATCAAAACATCTCATCCTCTGTCATTCCCTTCTCCTCCTGCCTTCAATCTTTCCCAGCTTCAGGGTCTTTTTAAATGAGTCAGTTCATCATATCAGTTGGCCAAAGTGTTTGAGCTTCAGCTTCAGCATCAGTCTTTCCAATGAACATTCAGAACTGATTTCCTTTAGATCCCATCATTGCTTGTTAAATTTTCAGTTTGTACATTGATTTATCATCTCAGTATGGATTCAGTTTACTATTACTATATTTATTCAGTGGGTTCTCTGTTTTTTTTTGAGGCAGGGTGCTGTGCCACATGGCTTACAGGATCTCAGTTCCTAGGCCATGACAGTTAAAACCTTGAATCCTAACCACTAGACCACCAAGGAACTCTCATTTTGTTGTTGTATTGTTCAGTTGCTAAGTCCTGTCAACTCTCTACAACGCCATGGACAGAAGGATGCCAGGTTCCTCTGTCCTCCACTATCTGCCAGAATTTGCTCAAATTCATGTCCATTGAGTTGGTGATGCAGTCTAACTATTTCATTCTCTGTCACCCTCTTCTCCTTTTGCCTTCAATCATTCCCAGCATCAAGGTCTTTTCTAGTGAGTCGGCTCTTCACATCAGGTGGCCAAAGTATTGGGGCTTCAGCTTCAGCCTCAATCCCTCCAGTGAATTATTCAGGTTTGACTTTCTTTAGGATTGTCTGCTTTGGTCTCCTTGCAGTCCAAAGGACTCTCAAGAGTCTTCTCCACACCGTAATTCAAAAGCATCAATTCGTCAGTGATCAGCCTTCTTTTTTGTGGTCCAGCTCTCACATCTGTACATGACTACTGGAAAAACCATAGTCTTGACCATACCGACCTTTGTCAGCAGTAATGTCTCTGCTTTTTAATATGCTGTCTAGATTGGTCATAGCTTTACTCCCAGGCAGCAAGGGTCTTTTAAATTCATGGCTAGAGTCAGTGTCCGCAGGGATTTTGGGACCCAAGAAAACAAAATCTGTCACTGCTTCTACTTTTTCTCCATCTATTTGCCATGAAGTGGTGGGACCAGATGCCATGATTTTAATTTTATTCGTGTTGAGTTTCAAGCCAACATTTTCACTCTGCTCCTTCACCCTCACCAAGAGACTCTTTAATTCCTCTTCCCTTTCTGATTTTAGAGTGGTATCATCTGTGTATGTGAGGTTGTTGATATTTCTTCCAGGAGTCTTAGTTCCAGCTTGTGATTCATCCAGTCTAACATTTTGCATGATGTACTCTGCATAGAAGTTAAATAAGTAGGGTGACAATATACAGCCTTGCCATACTCCTTTCCCAGTTTTGAACTAGTCAGTTCTTCCATATCTGGTTCTAACTGTTGCTTCTGACCCTTATACAGGTTTCTCAGAAAATGGGTAAGATGCTGTGGTACTCCCATCTCTTTAGAATTTTCCACAGTTTTTTGAGATCCACACAGTCAAAGGCTTTAGCATAGTCAGTGAATCAGAAGTAGATGTTTTCCTGGAACTCCCATAATTTACTTTTATTTTATATTTTCATTTTCAAATTATCCTGAGGTTTCACAGTGGCAAATGGTTTCTGAGTCCTTTTAACAGTAAATTCTTCCTTTCTTTTTGGCACATGAGGTTTCCAGATTCATTTTGCAATTTACGTTGCCTGGCCACAGGATTAGCCATTTTGACAGCTTTGACAAAGTCCTAGTTGATTTTAGTGGATGTTGGTATTTTGAGAGCAGAATCTGGTGCTGGGTGTATTCATTGGTATTGTTGCTTCACTGGTCTAGTCCCCCTCAGTTGGCAAACTTAGGATGGGGATGCACAAAAGCATTTAAAACTATAGTACCTGGCTTGTTTCTTTGTGGCTACATGCCCCACCCTGCTAAGGCTTTGACTCCCCTAATTGGGCCGCCCCCTACATGAATGCCTTCCTCATCCAACTGGAGCCTTAACACATCCCCTTTGCCTTCCCTTTGCGTGGACACCCTCCTTACTTATTTGTTCTCTCATACTCCATGCCTGGCCACTCCTCATCCATATACCCCTTGTCTGTTGGTTTTTGACCCCTGGATGCTAGTCATTTCTAGTGGACGTTTAATTTGCCAAGCTTAGGTTCTAACACCGGAGAAGGCAATGGCACCCCACTCCAGTACTCTTGCCTGGAAAATCCCATGGACAGAGGAGGCTGGTAGGCTATAGTCCATGGGGTTGTGAAGAGTTGGACACTACTGAGCAACTTCACTTTCACGCATTGGAGAAGGAAATGGCAACCCACTCCAGTGTTCTTGCCTGGAGAATCCCAGGGATGGCAGAGCCTGGTGGGCTGCCGTCCACGGGATTGCACAGAGTTGGACCCGACTGAAGGGACTTAACAGCAGCAGCAGCAGCAGCAGCAGCAGCAGGACTTCCAGGTAGTCCATTGGTTAAGAATATGCCTGCCAATGCAGAGACACAGGTTCGATCCCTGGTCCAGGAAGATCTCCACATGCCATGGGGCAACTAAACCAATGCGAAACAACTACTGAGCCCACATGTGTTAGAGCCCATGCTCTGCAACAAGAGAAGCCACCACAATGAGATGCCCTCGTGCTGCAGCTAGATAGTAGCCTCCACTCCTTGCAATTAGAGAAAGCCTGTGTGCAGCAGCAAAGACCCAGCACAGCCATAAATAATTTTTTTTAAGTAGAAGTAAAATTGATCTCCTGAGTTTATAATTGGAAGGGGAAAAAAGTTACATCTACTTCATTAGACAAAAAAATTTCACACGTGCATGTTTTATACAGATACACAATATAATTATGTTGTTTTGTTATGTTGTGTACTTATAATTTCTGATAACGGTTAAAGTTTATATATATACAGTCTTTAAATGTTGAATTTAAATTTACTTACATATATAACTTAGAGAAGTAAGGTACAGAATAAAACACTTTCAAGCATAAAATACAATACACTTGTTTTAAAGTTTTGTTGGGAAAGTGAAATAGTGATATAAGTTCATTGTTTAAGGAGAGTTTGTTTACAGTTTTTTTTTTTTAATGGATAATGATAGATATATCACTGTGAAATTTAGGTTACATTTTATATGTTTCAAAGAGTAAAGTAACAGTTTATTTTAACCTATTTTTAATTGATGTTCTGAGTCAGGTCAGTAAAAAGCAGAAGAGGATATTGTGTGACATCTTGCTGATAAATTGAACACTGAGTGCTTTTTTAAAGAAAACATTTTTAATTGTTAACTTATAAGTATACAAGGCTTCCCTGATAGCTCAGTTGGTAAAGAATCCACCTGCAATGCAGGAGACCCCAATTCTATTCCTGGTTCAGGAAGATATGCTGGAGAAGGGATAGGCTACCCACTCCAGTCTTCTTGGGCTTCCCTTGTGGCTCAGCTGGTAAAGAATCCACCTGCAATGTTGGAGACCTGGGTTTGATCCCTGGGTTGGAAAGATTCTCTGGAGAAGGGAAAGGCACCCACTCCAGTATTCTGGCCTGAAGAATTCCATGGACTGTATAGTCCATGGGGTCACAAAAAGTTGGACATGACTGAGCGACTTTTGCTGTGAGTATACAAGGATTTACACAGTTTTCAATACTGTTTTAGTAGCATCTGAATAAAATCTTTTAAAGATTATTGGCAAAGCTGCCTCTAGAATGAGACTAGAAAGCATGTAGCTCACAAAATTCAAGGAAGTCTCTCTCAGTGTTCTGTAAGTGTACTTACAGGAGGCCAAGAGTGAGTGCCTTCTTGAGCTATGCAACCTCAGTGTAGACGTCCCCACCCTAGTCCCACTGGATTTATAGAACGTAACAAATATGTGAAAAATTGGCTTTAGAAAAAATATTTGCAGATTCAATCATTTTTAATCACCTGCTTTTAATTTGTTGTTTAGGGTGGGATTAAAAACTCAGCCTGAATCAAAATGCCCCGAGCTGCTTGCCAATTACTGTGACATGTTGCTAAGAAAAACGCCATTAAGCAAAAAGCTAACCTCTGAAGAGATTGAAGCAAAGCTTAAAGAAGTGGTATGTAATTTTTTCTAACTTCAAATTTGTAATTGAATTTATTATAAATAAAAACAAAATTTTTATTTTGATTATAAAGCTTTCTGTAATAGCATCAGTTTTTCTTTAAAGTATATACCTATAAGCAACTAACATTATGAAATTTTGCCAGTAAAGACATCTTTGGTTTTTTTACTGAAAATTTTTGCACTATAGCTGCCAGAAAAGGAAATAGCATTTAATTTTTCCCCTTTCTTGATTCTTTTTTAAAAGTCAATTAAATTCTAACTCCTATTAAAGGACAGCAAAAGGAAAAACAGAGCTAGCTGGTGGTGTTTCAATCCCAAATTGAGAGACTGGGAGTTTTTCACTTCTTTTTTGTGAGGGCCCAAAATAGATAACCATGGATAAATGAGTATAGATAAAAAGTTAGTTGCTTTCAAATTTGTTTATCTCTGCTTGTTGTTGTAATATGATATAAGCCAAGGAATCAAAGAGGAAAAAATTAGTAAGTGAAGATGTAGAAAAAGTATAGACCAAAGGGTTAGAAAGGGAATACCCTACCATTTCATGCCAGTCAGAATGGCTGCTATCCAGAAATTTACTAGCAATAAATGCTGGAGAGGGTGTGGAGAAAAGGGAACCCTCTTACACTATTGGTGGGAATGCAAACTAGTACAGCCACTATGGAGAACAGTGTGGAGATTCCTTAAAAAACTGGAAATAGAACTGCCTTATGACACAGCAATCCCACTGCTGGGCATACACACTGAGGAAACCAGACTTGAAAGAGACACGTGTACCCCAGTGTTCATCGCAGCACTGTTTATAATAGCCAGGACATGGAAGCAGCCTAGATGTCCATCAGCAGACGAATGGATAAGAAAGCTGTGGTACATATACACAATGGAGTATTACTCAGCCATTAAAAAGAGTACATTTGAATCAGTTCTAATGAGGTGGATGAAACTGGAGCCTATTATACAGAGTGAAGTAAGCCAGAAAGTAAAACACCAATGCAGTATACTAAGGCATATATATGGAATTTAGAAAGATGGTAACAGTAACCCTGTATGTGACTCAGCAAAAGAGACACAGATGTATAGAACAGTGTTTTGGACTCTGTGGGAGAGGGTTAGGGTGGGATGATCTGAGACAATAACAATGAAACATGTATATTATCATATGAGAAACAAATCACCAGTCCAGGTTTGATGCATGATACAGGGTGCTTAGAGCTGGTGCACTGGGATGACCCAGAGGGATGGGATGGGGAAGGAGGTGGGAGGGCGGTTCAGGATTGGGGAATACATGTACACCCATGGTGGATTCATGTCAATGTATGGCAAAACCAATACAGTATTGTAAAGTGAAAAAAAATAAAAAGAAAGGGAATGCTCTGGTGGTTCATTGGTTAGGACTTGCTGCTTTCACTGTCTGAGCCCAGGTTCAATCTCTGGTCAGGGAACTAACACCCCCCCAAAGCTGCACAGCACAGCCAAAAAGTGGGGGGAGTGGTGGTTAGAGGGCAGATTAGTGTCAGAATAAAATGAAGAAACATAGAAGAAAAAAATATTGGGGGGAACCACTGATTTTCATATAAAGTTTTGTCACATTTTATATAAAATCTCAAAAATTGATGTTTCTAGGAACTAAAAGGTTATTCGGTTATAGTCTCAAGTTTGCTAACTTCTTGAAGAAGTATTAAAGTAGTCTATCTGGACTGGTTGTTTTTCAGAGATGGGCAATTTAATAGGCCTCTATCTGTATATGCTTATATAAATCTCTGAATTTTGACAACAAGGGATATAGAAAGGTCCAAGTGAGAGAGAAATGGCTAAGAGTGTATGTATATTGAAAATAACTTTGTTTTCTATACAGCTCTTGGTACTTAAATACGTACAAAACAAAGACGTTTTTATGAGATATCACAAAGCTCATTTGACACGACGTCTTATATTAGACATCTCTGCTGATAGTGAAATTGAAGAGAATATGGTAGAGTGGCTAAGAGTAAGTAAAATTTTTAAAACTATTCGATTTTTTTAAGATAGCAAATGGTTCATATGTATTCGTAAGTAATGAATTTTGGTGATATTTTAATATTGAAGAAATAGGGAAAATTTTATAAGAATATAGCATCAATTATATAAAATTCTGTTGTTTCACTCTTTTGTGTCTCCACCCTCATTAAACTGACCTTATTAAATAAGCTAAAGGACAAATCATTTCAATTTTAAGATAAGTTTAGTACTAAACATTTAGCCATTGAGAGGTTTGTAAATAAATACACCTATAAAGCAAAAAGAACCAATACATAAAAGGTGAGAAGGCTTATTTATGTTAATCAGTACTAATTATGGTCAAATTCCCATATTAAAATACTTTAAATCTGTTCCTTTCAGTTCATTTTAGTGGAATTTGAGTTATATTAGCATACCATAAGTGAATGTCTTTCATTTATACACATGGTGTTATATAATATTAATATATGATAGTAAAATATGTATATAATTGTATGCATGTTTGTATTTATATATATGCTTTTCATTTATATGTGTATTTCACATTAAAGATTTGCAGGTAGCCTTGCTTTGCATGGTAGTGTGGGATAGTAAAAATTTTGTGCAGGTTATCTTAATATAAACAATCATGGGGAATTATTGTTCTCAGTGTTTTATAAAATCTCAAAAATTGATGTTTCTAGGAACTAAAAGGTTATTCAGTTATAGTCTCAAGTTTGCTAACTTCTTGAAGAAGTATTAAAAATTGGAAATTTATAAAGTATTGGAAATTTTTGTCAAAATACTAGAAACTCTTACTATCTGTTATAAATTATAGGAAAAAGAAAAATTAGTATAATTAACGTATTTAGTATACCATGTAAATATTTAAAACAAACTTTGTAATTTAAAGTGATTTTTTCTTTGTAAAAGTCTTAAAGAGTAGTTAGGAAAGTATTTGAAATTCACATGTCTGATATTGTATCTAGAGTATATAAAGAACTCTTACAACCCAACAGTGAAGCCAATCAGGTAAAAATGGACAAAGTATTAGAATAGACATTTCTTCACAAAGATATGCAAATGTTTAATAAGTGCATGCAAATGTTCAACATCACTAATCAGTAGAGAAATGCAAATCAAAGCCACAATAAGATGCCACTTTACTTTCACTGGGATAGCTGAAAATTCAGACCATGACAAATATTGACGAGGAAGAGAAGAAATGGAACCCTCATGCATTGCTGATAGGAGTGTAAAATGGTGCAGCCACTTTGGAAAACTGACAGTTCCTCAGAACGCCAAACATAGTGTTGACCTGGCACTTCTACTCCTAGATAATTCCACTTATGAGAAATAAAAGCATATGAACACATAAAAACTCGTACATGAATGTTCATAGCATCGTATTCATAATAGCTAAAAAGTGAAAATAATCCAAAGGTCAATCAGCTGATAAATAGATAAAATATGGTTTAGTCTAATATAATGGAATGGTCTAGTGGTTTTCTCCACTTTCTTCAATTTCAGATTGAATTTGGCAATAAGGAGTCATGATCCGAGCCACAGTCAGCTCTTGATCTTGTTTTTGCTTACTGTATAGAGCTCCATCTTCAACTGCAAAGAATATAATCAATCTGATCTCGGTGTCGACCATCTGGTTATGTCCATGTGTAGAGTCTTCTCGTGTTGTTGGAAGAGGGTGTTTGCTATGACCAGTGCGTTCTCTTGGCAGAATTCTATTAGCCTTTGACCTGCTTCATTCTGTAATCCAAGGCCAAATTTGCCTGTTACTCCAGGTGTTTCTTGACTTCCTACTTTTGATTCCAGTCCCCTATAATGAAAAGGACATTTCTTTTAGGTGTTAGTTCTAGAAGGTCTTGTAGGTCTTCATAGAACTGTTCAGCTTCTTCAGCGTTACTGGTCAGGGCATAGACTTGGATTACTGTGATATTGAATGGTTTGCCTTGGAAACAGAGATCATTCTGTTGTTTTTGAGATTGCATCCAAGTACTGCATTTCGGACTCTTTTGTTGACTATGATGGCTACTCCATTTCTTCTGAGGGATTCCTGCCCACAGTAGTAGATATAATTGTTGTCTGAGTTAAATTCACCCATTCCAGTCCATCTTAGTTCACTGATTCCTAGAATGTCAATGTTCACTCTTGCCATCTCCTGTTTGACCACTTCCAGTTTGCTTTGATTCATGGACCTGACATTCCAGGTTCCTATGCAATATTGCTCTTTACAGCATCAAATCTTGCTTCTATCACCAGTCCCATTCACAACTGTGTGTTGTTTTTCCTTTGGCTCTATCCCTTCATTCTTTCTGGAGTTATTTCTCCACTGATCTCCAGTAGCATATTGGGCACCTATCAACCTGGGAAATTCATCTTTCAGTGTCCTGTCATTTTGCCTTTTCATCCTGTTCATGGGGTTGTCAAGGCAAGAATACTGAAGTGGTTTGCCATTCCCTTCTCCAGTGGACCACATTCTGTCAGACCTTTCCACCATGACCCGTTGGTCTTTGGTGGCCCCTATGGCATGGCTTAGTTTCATTGAGTTAGACACAGAGTGGTCCATGTGATCAGATTGGCTAGTTGTCTGTGATGCTTAAAATTCTCCAAGCCAGGCTTCAGCAATGCATGAAATGAGAGCTTCCTGATGTTTAAGCTGGTTTTAGAAAAGGCAGAGGAACCAGAGATCAAATTGCTAGCATCCCCTGGATCATCAAAAAACCAAGAGAGGTCAAGAAAAACATCTGTTTCTGTTTTATTGACTATGCCAAAGCCTTTGATTGTGTGGATCACAATAAACTGTGGAAAATCCTGACCAAGATGGGAATACCAGACCACCTGACCTGCCTCTTGAGAAACCTGTATGCATGTCCAGTTAGAACTGGACATGGAACAACAGACTGGTTCCAAATAGGAAAAGGAGTACATCAAGGCTGTATATTGTCACCCTGCTTATTTAACTTATATGCAGAGTACATCATGAGAAACGCTGGGCTGGAGGAAGCACAAGCTGGAATCTAGATTGTCGGGAGAAATATCAATAACCTCAGATATGCGTATGACACCACCCTTATGGCAGAAAGTGAAGAGGAACTAAAGAGCCTCTTGATGAAAGTGAAAGAGGAGAGTGAAAAAGCTGCTTAAAGCTCAACATTCAGAAAACGAAGATCATGGCATCTGGTCCCATCACTTCATGGGAAATAGATGGGGAAACAGTGGAAACAGTGTCAGACTATTTTTTTGGTCTCCAAAATCACTGCAGATGGTGACTGCAGCCATAAAATTAAAAGACACTTACTCTTTGGAAGAAAAGTTATGACCAACCTAGACAGCATATTAAAAAGCAGAGACATTACTTTACCAACAAAATATCAATAACCTCAGATATGCGTATGACACCACCCTTATGGCAGAAAGTGAAGAGGAACTAAAGAGCCTCTTGATGAAAGTGAAAGAGGAGAGTGAAAAAGCTGCTTAAAGCTCAACATTCAGAAAACGAAGATCATGGCATCTGGTCCCATCACTTCATGGGAAATAGATGGGGAAACAGTGGAAACAGTGTCAGACTATTTTTTTGGTCTCCAAAATCACTGCAGATGGTGACTGCAGCCATAAAATTAAAAGACACTTACTCTTTGGAAGAAAAGTTATGACCAACCTAGACAGCATATTAAAAAGCAGAGACATTACTTTACCAACAAAGGTATGTCTTATCAAAGCTATGGTTTTTCCAGTGGTCATATATGGATGTGAGAGTTGAACTGTGAAGAAAGTTGATCACCGAAGAATTGATGTTTTTGAACTGTGGTGTTGGAGAAGACTCTTGAATCCCATGGACTGCTGGGAGGTCTAACCAGTCCATCCTAAAGAAGATCAGTCCTGGATGTTCATTGGTAGGATTGATGTTGAAGCTGAAACTCCAGTACTTTGGCCACATGATACAAAGAGCTGACTCATTGGAAAAGACCCTGATGCTGGGAAAGATTGAGGGCAGAGGAGAGGGGGATGACAGAGGATGAGATGGTTGGATGGCATCATTAACTCGATGGACATGGGTTTGGGTGGACTCGGGGAGTTGGTGACAGACAAGGAGGCCTGGCGTTCATGGGGTCTCAAAGAGTTGGACACAACTGAGCAACTGAACTGAACTGAGTTGAATATCTTTGGCAATAAAAAGAAATTAAGGACTGATGTATGCAACATGGACGAACTTTGAAAATCATATGCTAAGCAAAAGAAGCCATTCACAAAACAACCACATAGAGTTGTTGTCTGTCACCTAGTCATGACTGACTGTTTGCAACACCCTGGACTGCTTCATCCCAGGCTTCCATGTCCCTCACTATCTCCCAGAGTTTTCCCAAGTTCGTGTCCACTGCATCAGTGATTCCATCCAGCCATCTCATCCTTTTGTTACCCTCTTCTCCTTCTGCCTTTCCCAGTGGGTCTTTCAGTGAGTCCGCTGTTCACATGAGGTGGCCAAAGTGTTGGAACTTCAGCTTCAGTATCAGGGTTGGTTTCACATACAGTATGCTTCCCCCAATAGAAAGTAGCCAAATCTGTTGAGACAAAAAATAAAATAACAATTTCCAGAAATGGAAGAGTGGAGAAATATAGTAGTGATTGCTAGTAAGTACGGAGTTTCTTTTGGCGATGATGAAAACATTCTAAAGTTAGATACTGGTGATAGTTGCGTAACTCCTTCAGTATACTAAAACCTGATTAATTGTATACTCTAAAAGGGCAAATTTTGAGATAGATGATTTATATCTCAATAGCACTGTTACTAAAATGAAGAGTAGTTTGACTAGTACTTACTTGCATGCCATGTGAGTGACAAGTTACTTAGCACCTTTTGTTTATTTTGAAGAGTTGTCATACTCTTTGTAAGTTTGAGTCACCTTCCAAACTTTTGGTTTTACAAAGTTTTTGCTGGCATCACTTCCTCATCTATTTTTTTTTTAGTCAATACCACTTTTCTCATTTATGTTGATTATTTGCCTTCATTAAGTTTCTATACCTGAATAGTTAATGTCAACAGACATTACAGTCACCGTCAGCTCTTTCTTCTAAAGCTCCATTTATGTTCTGCTTTCTTTTCTTTTTTTTTGTTTGTTTATTTATTTATTTTACTGTACACTACTGTATTGGTTTTGTCATACATTGACATGAATCCGCCACAGGTGTACATGAGTTCCCAACCCTGAACCCCCCTCCCATCACCCTCCCCATATCATCTCTCTGGGTCATCCTAGTGCACCAGCCCCAAACATCCTGTATCCTGTATCGAACCTAGACTAGCGATTCATTTCTTACATGATAGTATACATGTTTCAGNTTTCATTTGTTACTAGTTTGTCCCATTCTGAGGGCTGCCTTTTCACCTTACTTATTGTTCCCTTCATTGTACAAAAGCTTTTAAGTTTAATTAGGTCACGTTTGTTTATTTTTTATTTCCATTATTCTGGGAGGTTGGTCATAGAGGATCTTGTGATTTCTGTCAGAGTGTTCTTCTTATGTTTTCCTCTAAAGATTTTATAGTTTCTAGTCTTACATTTAGATCTTTAATCCATTTTGAGTTTATTTTTGGGTATGGTTTTAGAAAATGTTCTAGTTTGATTCTGTTATATGTGGTTGACCAGTTTTCCCAGTAACACTTGTTAAAGAGACTGTCTTTTCTTCATTGTATATTTTTGCCTCCTTTGTCAAAGATGAGGTGTCCATGGATTTATCTCTGGGCTTTCTATTTTGTTCCATTAATTTATTTTTTCTGTCTGTGCATGTACCATGCTCCCTTGATGACTGTAGCTTTGCAGTATAATCTGAAGTCGGGAAAGTTGATTCCTCCAGTTTCATTCTTCTAAGGGTGCTCACTCTCACCACTACTAATCCACATAGCTTTGGAAATCCAAGCCACAGACATCAGAGAAGAAAAATAAATAAAATTAATCTAGATTGGAAAAGAGGAACTAAAACACTCACTGTTTGCAGATGACATGTTCCTCTACATAGAAAACCCTCAACACACCACCAGAAAATTAAAAGATCTAATCAATGAATATAGTAATATTGCAGGGTATAAAATTAATACTCAGAAATCCTTTGCATTCCTGTAAACTAACAGTGAGAAAACAGAAAGAGAAATTAAGGAAACAATCCCATTCACCATTGTAATGAAAGAATAAAATGCTCAGGAACAAATTTACCTAAAGAAAAAAAAAGACATATATAAAAAAACTATAAAATATTAATGAAATAAATCAAAGATGACACAAATGAATGCAAAAATATACCATGTTCCTGAACTGGAAGAATCAATATAGTGAACATGAGTATACTACCCAAAACTATCTATAGATTCAGTGCAATCCCTATGAAGCTACCAGTAGTATTTTTCACAGAATTTGAAGAAATAATATGATAAATTGTATGGAAACACAAAAATCCTCAAATAGCTAGAGTATTCTTGAATAAAAAATAAAATTTTGATAGGTATATATTTATTGCATTTTGTTAATGTTTTCTGGGTATTTTTGTAACTCCGACTTTCTTTTTTTATTTTTTATTTTTACTTTATTTTGCTTTACAATACTGTATCGGTTTTGCCATACATTGACATGAATCTGCCACAGGTGTACATGAGTTCCCAATCCTGAACTCCCCTCCCACCTCCCAGCCCATATCATCTCTCTGGATCATCCCAGTGCACCAGCCCTAAGCCTCCTGTATCCTGTATTGAACATAGACTGGCAATTCGTTTCTTACATGATAGTATACATGCTCTTTTTTTCTTTATTCTCTAGTTCTAGTCTTATGTTTAGATTTCTTTCTCATTATCCTTGTTTATCTATTATAGATAATTGCTTTGTGGTTGTCATGAGGATCACATACAACAATCTCTGTAAAAAACAGTGCATTTTAAGTTAGCAACTTATACGTGAACTCATTCTAAAAAGTCTACATACTTACTTTACCCTGTTTTATGTTTTTGATGTTAAATTTTCCATCTTTTAATTTGTGTATCTTTCAAATAACTATTGTAGTTATTAACTTTATTACTTTTAACTTTTATAGCTTTGCAAGTGGTTTATAAGTTTATAGTTTTATAAGTAGTTAATCTTCTATGGATGTGAGAGTTGGATTGTGAAGAAGGCTGAGCACCGAAGAATTGATGCTTTTGAACTGTGGTGTTCGAGAAGAGGCTTGAGAGTCCCTTGGACTGCAAGGAGATCCAACCAGTCCATTCTGAAGGAGATCAGCCCTGGGATTTCTTTGGAAGGAATGATGCTAAAGCTGAAACTCCAGTACTTTGGCCACCTCATGCAAAGACTTGACTCATTGGAAGACTCTGATGCTGGGAGGTATTGGGGGCAGGAGGAGAAGAGGATGACAGAGGATGAGATGGCTGGATGGCATCACTGACTTGATGGACATGAGTCTGAGTGAACTCCAGGAGGTGGTAATGGACAGGGAGGCCTGGCGTGCTGCGATTCATGGGGTCGCAAAGAGTCGGACACGACTGAGTGACTGAACTGCACTGAACTGAATCCTCTACCAGTACTACATATTGCCTTTACCATGGAGATTTTACTTTCATATATTTTCTTGTAATTAGTACCTTTTCATAAAGACATCCCTTTAACTTTATTATTTATTTTATTTTATTATTTTACTATTTTTTTTACTTTATTTTACTTTACAATACTGTATTTGTTTTGCCATACATCAACATGAATACGCCACAGGTGTACACGAGTTCCCAATCCTGAACCTCTCTCCCACCTCCCTCCCCATATCATGTCTCTGGGTCATCCCAGTGCACCAGCCCCAAGCATCTTGTATCCTGCATCGAACCTAGACTAGTGATTCATTTCTTACATGATTTTATATATGTTTCAATGCCATTCTCCCAAATTGTCCCACCCAGTCCCTCTCCCACGGAGTCCAAAAGTCTATTCTATGCGTCCGTGTCTCTTTTTTCCTGTCTCGCATACAGGGTAAGTGTTACCATCTTTCTAAATTCCATATATATGTGTTAGTATACTGTATTGGTGTTTTTCTTTCTGGCTTACTTCACTCTGTATAATCGGCTCCAGTTTCATCCACTTCATTAGAATTGATTCAAATGTATTCTTTTTAATGGCTGAGTAATTCTCCATTGTGTACATGTACCACAGCTTTCTTATCCATTCATCTGCTGATGGACATCTAGGTTGCTTCCGTGTCCTGGCTATTATAAACAGTGCTGTGATCAACATGGGGTACATGTGTCTCTTTCAATTCTGGTTTCCTTGGTGTGTATGCCCAGCAGTGGGATTGCTGGGTCATAAGGCAGTTCTATTTCCATTTTTTTTAAATTTTTATTTTTTAGTTTGTTTTGCTTTACAATACTGTATTCGTTTTGATATACATTGACATGAATCAGCCATAAGTGTACATGAACTCCCAATCCCGAACCCCCACCTCCCGCGCCATACCATCTCTCTGGATTATCCCTGTGCATCAGTCCCAAGCATACTGCATCCTGCATCGAACCTAGACCGGTGATTCGTTTCACTTATGATATCATACATGTTACACTGCCACTCTCCCAAATCATCCCACCCTCCCCTTCTCCCACAGAGTCCAAAAGGCTGTTCTATACATCTCTGTCTCTTTTGATGTCTCACATGCCAGGTTATCATTACCATCTTTCTAAATTCCATATATATGTGTAAGTATACTGTATTGGTGTTTTTCTTTCTGGCTTACTTCACTCTGTATAATCAGCTCCAGCTTCATCCACCTCATTAGAACTGATTCAAATGTATTCTTTTTAATGGCTGAGTAATACTCCATTGTGTATATGTACCACAGCTTTCTTATCCATTCATCTGCTGATGGACATCTAGGTTGCTTCCATGTCCTGGCTATTATAAACAGTGCTGCGATGAACATTGGGGTACACATGTCTCTTTCAATTCTGGTTTCCTTGGTGTGTATGCCCAGCAGTGGGATTGCTGTGTCATAAGGCAGTTCTATTTCCAGTTTTTAAAGGAATCTCCACACTGTTCTCCATAGTGGCTGTAGTAGTTTGCATTCCCACCAATAGTGTAAGAGGGTTCCCTTTTCTCCACACCCTCTCCAGCATTTATTGCTTGTAGACTTTTGGATCACAGCCATTCTGACTGGTGTGAAATGGTACCTCATTGTGGTCTTGATTTGCATTTCTCTGATAATGAGTGATGTTGAGCATCTTTTCATGTGCTTGTTAGCCATCCGTATTACAACATTATTTTCTCTCTTTTTTGTCTGTATTTTTATCATCTTTCTTGACTTCTCTCAGTTACGCATTTTTGTAAAATATCACATGATTTATCAGTTGAGGACATGGATGTAGCAAAGCTACATCTTTGCTGTCTGTAGGTGAACTGGATAAACAGATGACTAACAGATTTTGAAAGAAATACTGTGATTGGTCATTGATGGATGTGCTCTGTTGTTAGTGGTTTGTATGATGAAGAGCTAGAAGTAAAGTTTGAGCTTTATGCATTACTTACATTTAGTGTATAATGGTAATTGAAAATTAAGCAGTGTTGTTGAGGTACTGGTATTATTTCACTATACTGTGATACCTGAAATTCATGCATTTTAGAATGGTACACAAAAAGCCAGAATTGCCTGTATATTCTGTGTAGTCTCAAAGAATCAAATTTAATAGGTATTAGATTATAAACACTCTGTAAATATAAGAGAAGGATAATTTTGTATTAAAGCATATAAAATTTGGTTTCCATTAAAATTTTTCCTAATAGTGTATCATTTATTGCTTCTTCTGCCTTTGGTTTTCATAGGAAGTTGGTATGCCAGCAGATTATGTAAACAAGCTTGCTAGAATGTTTCAGGACATAAAAGTATCTGAAGATTTGAACCAAGCTTTCAAGGAAATGCACAAAAACAATAAATTGGCATTACCAGGTATTATTTTATAATTATATATATTTTAAAAACTTTTAAAAAAATCTTTGTTTTCTAGTAAATTAAAAATAAACCTAAGCAGTAATCGGTACAAGTATGTTTCAAAGTCTACATTCCTTGAAGATATCCTGCAAAGCAGAACCTAGATTTACTAACTCTTACTTTGAAACAAAAAGACACTTTTAACAAAATCTTTAGAGTATTATTTATTTTTCACCAGAGCTTACCCACTGTCTATGTATTTTGAATTTTATCAATTTTTAAGATTATTTGCTTTATATTTTCTGACATACATTCCTATAGCTGATTCAGTTAATATAAAAATTCTGAATGCTGGTGCCTGGTCAAAAGCTCTGAAAAAGTCTTTGTCTCACTTCCTACTGAACTGGAGGATTTGATACCTGAAGTAGAAGAATTCTACAAAAAGAACCATAGTGGAAGAAAATTACATTGGCATCATCTCATGTCAAATGGAATTGTAAGTAGATGGTGTGTTAGTTCTGATTTTGGTTTGGTTGTAGCAAGACTCCAAATAAGATTTGTTTAAACAAGGTAGATTTTTCCTTTTCTTGAAAGTGAAAGTTTGATCAGGTATAGTGGATCTGTTCCATGAATTTGTTAGGGACATAAACTATTGGTTATAACACCATCCTTAAGGTATTCCCTTGCCTGCAGAATCCAGTATGATCCTCTCACTATGTCTGTATTTCAGCCCAACAGGAGAGGAAAGATGTAATGGTACAATTTCCTTTAATAGCAACTTCTGGAAGATTCTCTTATTATTTCTACTCAAATCTCATTGGCCAGAACTTAGTCACATGGCCACATTTTGCACAGGAAAGCTGAGAGATGAGCCTTTATTTTGGATAGTCATTAAGGTCTGCTGAAATTTTTATTACCATGTGAGAAAGGAAGAATGGATATTGGAAGATAACTACCAGTCTTTTATATATAATCTCATATAAGAGATATTATAGTAGATAAATGGTAATACTCATAAAGAGATTCTTATTTTTAAAATTATTTTATCTATTATAGATAACATTTAAGAATGAAGTAGGCCAGTATGATTTGGAGGTAACAACGTTTCAGCTGGCTGTATTGTTTGCATGGAACCAAAGACCCAGAGAGAAAATCAGCTTTGAAAATCTAAAACTTGCAACTGAACTCCCTGATGCTGAGCTTAGGAGGACCTTATGGGTTGGTTTATTTTTATGTGTTTTTTTGTGTGTGTGTGTGTGTCCTCTCACATAGCAGGAAATAGGTATTGTCTTGTGTTATAATAAATTTATGAATTCATAACAATCAAATGACTTTTAACCAAGAAAAGCACACTAGTGAATTACTTATGGAACAATAAGAAATTGAAACATGAAAGTTACTAAGCCCGAATGGCAAAAAAGAGAAAGATTCAGTAGTTATTTAAATATTACCTATGAAAAGCATGACCAAAGATTTCATATCGAGAATGTTGTTCAGTGATTTTTATGATAACCAAAACTCTCAAGAATTAGAAAACTTTGGTTCTTTTGAGGCCCTGTAAAATGTACTTATTAGCCCTCCTGTTCAGAACTAAATTTTACTCCTACTCCATATGCCTGTTAATAGTTGCAAAATAAATTACTACCTAAAGAGAAACAGCTGGTTTATAACTGAAAGTAGTGTTTGCTATGGTCATATATGATCAATCCCTTTAGTTTTGTTTTGTTTTTGTCTGTCTTATTGTAAAGAGAGCATTTATTGTTTCCTCATAACCAACTCTCTTTCTCCTCATTCTCTCTTTCCTCATTATGCATGTACATTGTTGTTTATGAAGTAGCAAATAAAAGTTTGAATTCTGAATTTGTGCTCATAATTTTTCTCATCTATGTTGGTCATGTTTGAGAATTGATCTTAGTATTCTATAGTGTTTATAGAACATAATTTTTTTTTCTTTATTCTTTACAGTCTTTAGTAGCTTTCCCAAAGCTCAAACGGCAAGTTTTATTGTATGAACCTCAAGTGAACTCACCCAAAGACTTTACAGAAGGAACTCTCTTCTCAGTGAACCAGGAGTTCAGTTTAATGTAAGGTTTATGTTGGTTGATCTAAAATAAAAATAGTATGTTTGAATTTTGATATTTTATTGTTAGGAAAATAATTACTTTCTTTACATGATATTTAAAGCATATCTGTGTGCTGCCATCACGTTAGATTTCTGCCATTTAGTTGAATGAACTGGATACTTTTGGTGTCTGACTTTACACTATATTGCTTTTCATCTCTAAAATAAATATCCCTTTGTACTCTAAAGCAACTTTATCCACACAGAGAACTATTTTCTTGAGATCCCAATTAGAAGATAATGCTGAATTATAACCAACATATCTTCAATTATCTAATGACTTTCATGCAATATAAATTATATTTACTTTGTTATTATAGGGAATATAGTCATACTTAGGTATTAACAGAGCTTTTATCATGTTTGGGAGAAAACAGGGTTCATTTTAGTAAAGCTATATGTTAGTTGTTATTTTTCCCTCAGTGCAGTTCAGTTCAGTTCAGTCACTCAGTCGTGTCCGACTCTTTGCGACCCCATGAATCGCAGCACGCCACGCCTCCCTGTCCAGCACCAACTCCCAGAGTTCACTCAGACTCACGTCCATCGAGTCAGTGATGCCATCCAGCCATCTCATCCTCTCTTGTCCCCGTCTCCTCCTGCCCCCAATACCCCCAGCAACAGAGTATTTTCCAGTGAGTCAACTCTTCGCATGAGGTGGCCAAAGTACTGGAGTTTCAGCTTTAGCATCATTCCTTCCAAAGAAATCCCAGAGCTGATCTCCTTCAGAATGGACTGGTTGGCTCTCCTTGCAGTCCAAGGGACTCTCAAGAGTCTTCTCCAACACCACAGTTCAAAAGCATCAATTCTTCAGCTCTTAGCTTTCTTCACAGTCCAACTCTCACATCCATACATGACCACTGGGAAAACCATAGCCTCGACTAGACAGACCTTTGTCGGCAAAGTAATGTCTCTGCTTTTGAATATACTATCTAGGTTGGTCATAACTTTTCTTCCAAGGAGTAAGCGTCTTTTCATTTCATGGCTGCAGTCACCATCTGCAGTGATTTTGGAGACCAAAAAAATAAAGTCTGACACTGTTTCCACTGTTTCCCCATCTATTTCCCATGAAGTGATGAGAGCAGATGGCATGATCTTCGTTTTCTGAATGTTGAGCTTTAAGCAGCTTTTTCACTCTCCTCTTTCACTTTCATCAAGAGGCTTTTTAGTTCCTCTTCACTTTCTGCCATAAGGGTGGTGTCATCTGCATATCTGAGGTTATTGATATTTCTCCCGGCAATCTAGATTCCAGCTTGTGCTTCCTCCAGCCCAGCGTTTTTCATGATATACTCTGCATATAAGTTAAATAAGCAGGTGACAATATACAGCCTTGATGTACTCCTTTTCCTATTTGGAACCAGTCTGTTGTTCCATGTCCAGTTCTTTTGTGTGTGTGTGTGTGTGTAGCAAAGTTTTATTAAGTATAAAGGAGATAGAGAAAGCTTCTGACATAGGCATCAGAAGGGGGTAGAAAGAGTACCCCCATGTCCAGTTCTAACTGTTGCTTCCTGACCTGCATATAGCAATGCTGAATATTAATTTTTAGAATATTTCTAAATATTTTCTTAGACATTGTTACTATAAAATGATGCTTAAAAGACCTTTCACTGTAAAATATTTGATTTAATTTTTTTATAGAAAAAATGCAAAAGTTCAGAAAAGGGGTAAAATCAACTTGATTGGACGCTTGCAGCTCACTACAGAAAGAATGAGAGAGGAAGAGAATGAAGGAATAGTTCAACTAAGAATACTGAGAACCCAGGTTTGTAATGTTAAGATAGAATGTCTAAATTTTGGAGAAGTTGGTTGGTTTTTTTTTTTTTTAATCATCAAATCTTTTTTTTTTTTTCGTAATTAAAGAAAATGTAGGTACTCAAACTTTTTGTAACAGAAAAGCTATTTCATTTTCCTGAAATTTAAAAATTATATTAATAGAATTCTCCTAGTTGCTAGAGGTGTTTATATGACTTGATGGTCTATGGTAGATTCTGTTGGTTGGGCCAAACCTTGGCTTTAGGTTATACTTCTCTGACTGTATGTCAAAGAGGCTATATATATATTATCAGTGACAGGTTAAAATTCTAGGATTGAGTATTTTCATTTTTATTTAATCTTAAGGTTTCTGATTCCGTTGTAATGGGAAATGAGGGATTATTTTAAACATTTTAAAACTAGGATTATGATAACCTTGTGAACCTGATAAGAATACCTATTGCAAACTAATGAATGACTGTTTTAACCTTAAAATTAATTAAAACCAAGTTGTCCCACTTTTACTATTTTCATTTAATATTGTTTGAAACTATTGGCCAGTGTAATCAAGCATGAAACAAAAAGAAAAGATTAAAATTTTTCAGTACTTGTAGATTATATGATATAATAAAGGAGCAGAGAAAAGAGAAGTAAAAATTAAATGCTTTTCTATTTAATGATAAATAAATAAATGATTTTTAAGAAAATTAAAGAAGAAACATAGAATTCACAGACATTTCTTTAAAAAGTAGTTAGACCTATATGATGAAGAAGGCAGTGGCAACCCACTCCAGTGTTCTTGCCTGGAGAATCCCAGGGATGGGGGATCCTGGTGGTTGCCATCTGTGGGGTCGCACAGAGTCGGACTTAACTGAAGCGACTTACTAGCAGCAGCAGCAGCAGCAGCCACAGCAGCTGCAGACCTATATGAAGAGAGGAGCCTTCACCTAAGAGATTCAAAAGGAGATTTGAATAAATAGATCATGTTCCTTTTTACTTACTGTATATTTTTTATTAAGGTATAATTTACATACAATAGAATACACATTTCATAGTTTTCAATGTGTTTTGCTAAATATGTATAACTGTATGACCGTCACCTCAATTAAAATATGCAACATTTCTATCACTTTCCTCATGTCTCTCATTCAGCCAGGCTCCCTCTTCAACCTACCTGATTCCTCTCACTGTTGCTTAGTTTTGCTTGTTCTTGGTCTTCCTATACATGGAAGCAGACAGCATACTCTTTTGTATCTGGCTTTTTTTTTAACATGAAATATCATATGTTTTAATGATAAGCCTGAATTAACCTCATACTAGTAATGAGTCTGCTGAATATCATATAAAAATTTAACTGAGGTTTTCCTGGTGGCTCAGTGGTAAAGAATATGCCTGCCAGTGCAGGACAGATTTGATCTCTGGTCCAGGAAGATCCCACATGCCGTGAGACAGCTAAGTCCGTGTATCACAACTGTCGAGCCTGTGTCCAGAGCCTGGGAGCCACAACTACTGAGCTCATGTGCAACAACCACTGAGGCTCACATGTCTTGAGCCTGTGCTTGGCAACAGGGGAAGCCACTGCAGTGAAAAGTCTGCACACTGCAAAGAAAACAGCCCTAGCTCGCTGCAACTGGAGAAAACCCGCACAGCCATCCAGCAAAACCAAAAATAAATAAATTAATTAAATTTTAAAAATTTCCAACAAGGAATATTTTTGTAATTTTAAAAATTGATTCACGGTTTTACCAGAATAAATAGATGAGAGTGATTAAGAACCTTAAAATATAAAGTGTTGGTGATGGAACTTGCCTTGCCCAATATTGAAACTTATTAAAGTATCTACAAATATGAAACAGTATAACAAATAGATTAAGTAAAAGTAAGTAAAGTCACTCAGTCGTGTCCGACTCTTTGTGACCCCATGGACTGCAGCCCACCAGGCTCCTCAGTCCATGAGATTCTCCAAGCAAGAATACTGGAGTGGGTTGCCATTTCCTTCTCCAGGGGATCTTCCCGACCCAGGGATCGAACCCGGGTCTCCCGCATTGGAGGCAGACGCTTTAACCTCTGAGCCACCAAGAAAATAACTCAGAATTAAACCTCCTATATAAGTGTAGATGAACTTTGCAATAAAGGAAATAATTTCTATGTCTCATGAAAAGGGAATGTATTATTCAGTAAGAGATTTTGGAAAATTTTACTTCTGGAAGGAAAAAGCATGACATAGTCCTAGTTTATGGCTACACTGGGATAAATCCAGATGGATTCTGTTGAGATACGAAATGGAATGGGCAAGTATAGTCATACTATTAATATAAGATGTGCAGAGAAAATGAAGTTATTTTGTTTTGTCTAAAACTGATTCATAATTATGCTCAGTCTACTAATCCAAGCTGTCCCTTTAAATTATAGTTGGACTTTCTTATTTCTCCCTGATTCTGCTCCACCCATCCCCATTCTTTGCTATTTTCGCAGAGGCATCTGGATGTACTGAAGTTGAGAAATTCACTTGACCTCATAGTGACAGTGAAGGGCTTATCATGTCTATATGGTTGTGACAGTGTTCTGTCAGTTATAGAGGGCTTTATCTGTCACCTATGGAAATTTAACTTTTTGTTACTATATATGCTGATATCTGTAGCAAATGAACTATAGTTCATTTTTTTTTTTTCCAGCAGTAAGACCGTATGGCCTCTTTCCTGGTCTGGTTGCCTGTTGTCTGTCTGTCTCTTACTGAGCTCCTGAGCCCTCTAAGGCTCTGTTACATATTCTTTGTGGCCTTTGGCTTACATGTCACACTGTTGTTATCATCTGCTACAGGGTCATGTTTTCCTGCCACTGAAGGCCCTGTGCCAGGTCCATGAGCTCTAAACTCTATCTACATCATATGGGAACTGAGAAATTCAGAATTGCAAATCATATCATGCCACTTTTCAAGTGACCTCCAACATATTAAATGAGACCAGGGCCAGAACCCTGTGATCTCTGTTTTTCTCTTAACATCTCTAACACAGCCATCATTTTCACCTCTACCAAAGCTAGAATAAGAGAAATTAGAATATTTACAATTGTTCTTTCCTCCTTACTGGTTTCTGTAATGTACATGTGCCTGAAGGAAGACAGACTTTTCCCCTCTTCCTTCTTTCTCCCTGAACCCTTGATATAAACCCCTGTGATCCAGAGTGTGGATTTGGACATACTGTTAGGAGTAATTCTTCTGACCTGCTAGTAGCAGTGTAGGAATTCTCATGTCTGTACAGAGGAAGTTGATGGTATACCTTTCTCATACTGAATACTGCCTGACTCCCAAGCCTATTGCCTTGTAGCAAATCTCCGTTTTTCAGTGTTTAAAAGCAAATATTAACACATTTCTGTTTTTAAACTTCTTTTATAATGAATTTTAATCTCCAGTAAGGCAGATGGATGCCTTTTGTTGACTAAGAAGAGACCTTGTACTGGAAAAGACAAATGAGAAAATATTTAGTAATTTTCTAATTATCTATATTATATAGGTTAATAATAATTAAATCATCAAGGAAATTATTAATAAAATTGACTTACATGAGAAGTGCTTACTCCTCCCGAAAGTTGAACCATTTAGTCGAGTCATTATAAACTGAAGGTACTTGATAATAAGTACAGCTTATTATCTGATAAGTATATAAAGAGTAGTGATTGTTAATTTTTAAAACAGAGAGCAACTAAAGCAACTGACTGCTACTACTATACAAAGAAGTAACTGTAAATACAAGGGGAAAAGTATGTAAAAAGGGATATGAGTAATTTTGCTTTTCCTTATTTTTCAGAATATCCATAATATGCAGATTTTGTTTTCCAGAGTGAAAAGAAGATACTTTTGTTTGTTACGGGTCTCAAGGTTAATCCAGTGATTGCTAATCATTTGGACAGATGTTGGATAGAGGATAAAAAACATTAAAAATCATTTTTCATTTTGTTTTACTTAAAATAATTTAATACTTTATTTTTATTTTTTCTTTTAGGAAGCTATCATACAAATAATGAAGATGAGAAAGAAAATTAGTAATGCTCAGCTGCAGACTGAATTAGTAGAAATTTTGAAAAACATGTTCCTGCCACAAAAGAAAATGATAAAAGAGCAAATAGAATGGCTAATAGAGCACAAATACATCAGAAGAGATGAATCTGATATCAACACTTTCATATATATGGCATAATTTTGAATATCATGGACAATACTAAGAACCCAAATTTTGGAGTGCTTCGGCAGAAAGTTCTTACAGTTTGTGCTAGGGGAAGGTTTAGTTGGACTTTGATTACATAAATATTGAAATCTCTGCCTTACCTAACAAAAGAACTATATTTTGCCAATCACATTAGTTAGCATGGTGGCATTCCTTTCATGTTGCACCACTCTGTTTTAACAGCATGCTGTTTTGTGGAGAAACTTGCATTCACAAAGAGCCCATTATGAGCTTTTAAAATCCTGATTTATACCCACCAGAAGAAATAACAGATGGGAGGGTGAAAGTGGGGTTCTTGTTGCTTTTTTTTTTTTTCTTTTTTTTCCTCTCTCAGAAAAATGTATTTGCACAAGGAAGGATCTTCAGAGGTTTGTGCACTGAAAAATGCTGTTTTTTTTTTTTTTAATGCAGTTAAAACTAGAAATAGCACTCTTGATTTCTTTTGATCAAAGAGTGAGCTGGTCTACACAACATTGGGACAGGGCAGATATAGATGAAAAGATAAGTATTTAGTATTATCATATGTTCAAACACTGCTTCAGTATAACAACTGAATTTTAGTGGTGACTTCAAAGTGATAGTAAATTTTTCCAACTAAGGAATGTTGGCTTTCGTTAAGCAGGAGACTACTGTTTTAGTTGTTCATTGTTAAATGGAGTGGGTTTTTTTTATCTTATATGGCCAGAGAGTTTGTTTTGAAAAACTGAAGCTCATATTGTTATTTTAGTTGTTTAAAAAATGTATGGAGAGAGATCATTTCAACTTCAGAGTCAAAAATAGCAAAACTCGCATATTAAGTGTTTACTAAGACACTTAATATTATATACCTAATATTTATTATGCTACACTCAAATTCATTAAAAAGTAAGGCAGAAATCTCCTGCTTTAATATAATACAGTTATATAACTGACCTCTTAATCTGTAGCATAGAAATACTTTGAAATTTTAAAGTCTCATTATTGGGGATTTGTAGCCTCAGGTTTCTGGAAAGGAAGACATTCTATTTTAAAAAGTAATAATTATCAGTCACCTAGGAGGTAAAGAAAAACCACAACATAGACCTGAAAAGCATAAGCAGAATTGTTGCAATCTTAATATCAACAGTAAACTTGCCAAATAATATGTATATATATATTTATATATTTTAAAAGTAAACATTTAAATAATGTTCAGAACCAACTCTTGTTTCTTTCAGTCAATCCAAAGTAGCAACTTTTTAGTTGCTGGCAACTGAATACCCAGAGTAATGGAGATTTTAGGACTTGAGGACATGAACAACTTAAAAAAGGAAAACTTATTCCCCACTGGGAAAGAATGGCTCAACATGGATTTTATTCATTGTGGTGCCCATTTCAAAACTTTTCTTGCAAATTATATTTTATTTGATATTAGGTAATATTTTAAATGATTTTGATGATAGTAGAAAATGGAGTGCCGGAGTGTTGAACAGCATACAGTATTATTGCAGATGCTTTTAACAGCATTTCATGGAATCTGTCCCCAGTCCCAAGAGGCTTTGTGCGATGGCCTGATGAAGGAAAACAAATTTAAAACATTTAAGGTTTTGCTGGTTATAGTCAAAGACCTATTCTGAAATTCACAGGAAAATCTTACACTTGCGCTCTTAGGTAGCATATGGCAATGACTAAGAATATTGTGAAGATTAGCCTAAATTAGTGCTTACTGTTTTCTTTGACTAGATGACTGTTAACAATGGAATAAATTTGAAATTTTAAAAAACTGATAATTTGGTAATAATTGTGGCCCTTATATTTAACAAATAGTTTGGTATCAGCATATTTGCTTATACAGTACAGGAACACCAAAGGAAGAAGCAATGGAAAGAAAAATTATAGTCCATTTCTTAAAGTTTAAAATTTGTTGATGTTTTAAACCAGAATTGTTCTCAAAACTTGTTTGGAATTTCTAATCTTTTTCAGTCATTTAAGAATGAGAGCCATGATGTTTTGATTTATAATGGTAAATTTAATGCAAAAGTGGGTAACTCTAAATCCATAGCAAAGTTTTCTATAAAATTTTATAAATTTTTTAATAGCTTATTATGTCCTAGTTGTATATTGGGGAATAGAACAGCAGCAAATACTGTAAACTTACAGTTTTCATCATTTTTTCTTTATGTATACAAAAGTATATCTAACTACAATTTGGTGTTCATGAAAATCATTTAGTTGACAAGGTGCCTATTCCATTGTTGAATTTTCTTTAAATATATTTTGACAATAACTTTGCTAATTAAAAATATAAAAAAAAAGGATCTGGAAACAAAAACCTACCAGCAATTTGCTAAAGGTACAGAATCACTGTTAGTATCCTTTATTAAGTCCCTTTTCTCTAATGTGAACTAAAAATTAGTGCTATCTGAGCAGGGATGAAATCTGACATAGTTAAGGGAAAATGTATACAAATGTATTTTTTTTTTTTTCATGAGCAGTATTGCCATACTTAGGACACTTCAGAGTAAGATTTGAACTTCATCTTCTAATATAAAGGTGAAGCCATCTTGCAAGTGCTAACCTTTATTACCATCTCATTGCCAGAGTAAGCAGATATGAAGCAAAATTTTCCAAGTGAAAATATAGAACAATTTTAATGCTTAAAATGAGTTAAATATTTAGAATATTACTGGTCCAGTGATTTAATGAGGATCTTGAAATAAATTCTGAAGTCTTCCAATTTTTACATTTATTGGAGGGATCCCTGCATTCTGGCAAACTTTATTTTAATCTCTTTACTCTTATTTTGTGCATAAATGTTAAAATTTCCAAAAAGGAAATGTTAGCTTTCTTAAATTACCTTTTATTAAATTTAATACAAAATATGACTGGAGTAGTTTAAAAGTATCTTGCATCATTTGCAGTAGGATGTCATCGGCCCTGCTCAAAGGGCAAATTTTAAAGATTCAATTTGTGTGAAAGATCTGCTAGTTTTCCAGAAAGATTTGCTATCTTAAACTCAAGCTTGTTTTTTCTATTTTCATGTAAATGACTGGGATGCTGTCTTATAAACTCTTCCAATGTTATGTTGGTGAAATAAACACTACAATGAGAGCTTTCCTGTCATCTACACTATATATGTTGTCTGGAGTGTTGAACAAATTTGAGTTCCTAAGTTGTAATCTATCCTCGTATGGTATATACGATTTTGAATGTGTGCCACTACATACTGAGATGATAATGCTGTACAATTTTAAACGGTAGCAGTTTCTGTATGTAGTAGGCTGAAATATTTTGATGAACTGCTTAATTTTTGGATTTTATTTTTTAAGTTGTATAATTTATTTTCTTGCAAAATAAAAATGTAATATAAAAGCTTTCACCTATCAAAATGTTGATGTTCTACTGTAGAGTAGTTTCTCAGAGTTTAATTAAAATTTTTATAATAGATGCATTTACATATTTCATGGTGAAATGATAAATTTTAGTCAGCCTTAGGAATCAGAAATACAAAAAGTAACCCACTTATTTCTTTTAAATTTCAAGTTCAAAAGCAAAGTAACAGGAATATATCTTTTCTGTTGATGATAGCATAGGACTGTCATGCCTGGAGGAGGTCAGAATTTTAAACCTGAAACTGCATTCATTCATCTGTTTAGATATGCCATGTCATTACCAAAATTTAAATCTTATATCAAAGTAAAAAATATAAAACAAATTATTTAGTGTTTTGTATGTATTTTGAAATGTTTGAAATATTTAAATTTCAAAGCTAGAGATAGTTTAGTAGTAAGTTTATAAAGACAGACTGTGTCTTAGTCTTGGTGGTTATAAAAAAGTACCGTGAACTGAATGACTTATGAATCAATACAGATGTATTTCTCATAGTTCTGGAGGTTCAAAGTCTGAGATCAGGGTGCCAGCATGGTTGGTTCTGGTGAGGAACCGCTTTCAGGTTGCAGACGGCTGATATCTCACTGTGTCCTCACATGCAGAAAAAAAGTTTAAAGGGCTTTGGGTCTCCCTTATAAAGGCACTAATCTCATTCATAAGGGTTCCACTCTCATGACCTAATTACCTCCCAAAGTAAAGTCCCCACTTCCCAGTAATGGCACATCGAGAGTTAGATTTCAACATATGACCTTTGGAGAGAAGCAGACATTCAGTCTTTAGCAGTTCATAATGACCCTAAATGGAGAAGGAAATGGCAACCCACTCCAGTATTCTTGCCTAGAGAATCCTGTGGACGGAGGAGCCTGATGGGCTGCTGTCCGTAGGGTTGCGCAGAGTCGGACACAACTGATGCAACTTAGCATGCATGCATGCACTAGAGAAGGAAATGGCAACCCACTCCAGTATTCTTGCCTGGAGAATCCCAGGGACAGAGGAGCCTGGTGGGCTGCCATCTATGGGGTCGCACAGTCGGACACGACTGAAGTGACTTAGCAGCAGCAGCAATGACCCTAAAATCAACCTTGGACTTTTAACTGAGATGTGGGCAGTGAGGGGAAATTGACTTGGAAATGAAGGTGGTAAAAATTGTGACCCCAGTTTAAGATTCACCAGAACCTATGAACAGATAGGCATTAGCTTCTGGGCCCCCTTAGGCCTCCCAAGGCCCTGGGAAGAGCCCTAAGAGCTTTGTTACTTGTAATTTATATTTTTCTCAAAGAGATACCCCTAAATATCCAAAGTTGGATCCACTTGCTAAAACAATGCATAAACAGTCTGGCTTTGAGATGTGAATTGAATGAATGAATGAGAGCATCTGTACTTGAGAACAAAGTAGAGTTCAATACTTTTAAGTTACAAAGACTTTATTTTCTAATTCCTTATTCTTAGACAATGAAATCCAGAGAAGGCAATGGCACCCCACTCCAGTATTCTTGCCTGGAAAATCCCATGGACAGAGGAGCCTGGAAGGCTGCAGTCCATGGGGTCGCTGAAGGTCGGACACAACTGAGTGACTTCACTTTGACTTTTCACTTTCATGCATTGGAGAAGGAAATGGCAACCCACTCCAGTGTTCTTGCCTGGAGAATCCCTGGGACGGGGGAGCCTGGTGGGCTGCTGTCTATGGGGTCACACAGAGTTGGACACGACTGAAGTGACTTAGCAGCAGCAGACAATAAAATCAAATATGGCCTTTGCATGTCACTAAACTTTTATTTTTAACCAATGGACAGTCTGAAACAGGTGTCTTAAACTGTCGAGGAGTTACAGACTTTGGTGAGCATCTGATTAAAGAAAAAGACATAAAGATAGAAACAATTCTGTGTAAATTTTAAGTATTCCAGATTAAAACATCTTTGATAGATCCATACTGGGTAAAGAGAGTTAAGTAGCAGCCTGCTCTCCCAATTGGTGTCGGACACGACTGAGCGACTTCACTTTCACTTCTCACTTTCATGCATTGGGAAGGAAATGGCAACCCACTCCAGTGTTCTTGCCTGGAGAATCCCAGGGACAGGGGAGCCTGGTGGGCTGCCGTCTATGGGGTCGCACAGAGTCCGATACGACTGAAGCGACTTAGCAGCAGCAGCAGCAATGTCACAAGTGCTAATCCAAACTTGGGTCTACATTAGTTTTTGATGGTTTTTATCAGAGAACAACTCTACACATGGACATCACCAGATGGTTACTATTGAAATCAGATTGATTATATTCTTTGCAGGTGAAGATAGAGAAGCTCTTTATAGTCAGCAAAAAACAAGATTGGGAGCTGACTGTGGCTCAGATTGTGAACTCTTTATTGTAAAATTCAGGCTTAAATTGCAAAGGAAAAACCACTAGGCCATTCAGGTATAACCTAAATCAAATTCAAATCCTTTGTGATTATACAGTGGAGGTGACCAGTACATTCAAGGGATTAGATCTGGTAGACAGAATGCCTGAACAACCATGGACTAATTGTCATGGATCTGGTACCACCTCTGTGAACTGGAGACAGGTTCATAAGACTGTACAGGAGGTGGTGACCAAAACTATCCCCAAGAAAAATAAGGCAAAGTTGTCTGAGGAGGTCTTACAAACAGCTGAGGAAAGAGAAGTGAAAGGCAAGAGAAAAAGGGAAAGATAGGCCCAAATGAATGCAGAGTTCCAGAGAATAGCAAGGAGAGAGAAAGCCTTAAGTGAACAATACAAAGAAATAGAGAAAGCAATAGAGTGGAAATAAATAGAGATCTCTTCAAGAAAATTGTAGATACCAAGGGAACATTTCATGCAAAGATGGGCACAGTAGAGGAGAGAAATGGCAAGGACCTAACAGATTAAAAAGAGGTAGCAAGAATACACAGAACTGTGCAAAAACGGTCTTAATGGCCCATGTAACAACAGTGGTGTGGTAATTGACCTAAAGCCAGACATCCTGGACCTTGGGAAGCATTACTATGAATGAAGCCAATGGAGGTGACAATTCCAGCTAAATTATTTAAAATCCTAAAAGATGATGCTGCATTCAATATGCCAACAAATTTGGAAAACTGCGTTGGCCACAAGACTGGAAAAGAGTAGTTTTCATTCCATTCCCTAAAAAAGAAAATGGCAAAGAATGTTCAAATTACTGTACAATTGCACTCATTTCATATGCTAGCAAGATTATGCTCAAAATCCTTCAAGCAAGGCTCAGCAGTATGTGAACCAAGAACATTCAGATGTACAAGCTAGATTCAGAAAAGGCAGAGGAACCAGAGATCAAATTGCCAACATCCATTGGATCATAGATAAAGCAAGGGAATTCAAAACAATATCTGCTTCATTGACTACATTAAAGCGTTCGACTGTGTGGATCACAACAAACTGGAAAATTCTTCACGAGTTGGGAATACCAGACCACCTTACTTGTCTCCTGAGAAACCTGTATGCATGTCAAGAAGCAACAGTTAGAACCTGATGTGGAATAATGGACAGGTTCAAAACTGGGAAAGGAGTATGTCAAGACTATATTTTCACCCTACTTATTTAACTTATATGAAGAGTACATCATGCAAAATGTGGGGCTGATTGACTCACAAACTGGAATCAAGATTGCCTAAAGAAATAACAACCTCCAATATGCAGATGATATCACTTTGAAGAGACACTAAAGAGCCTCCTGATGGAGGTGAAAGAAAAGAGTGTAAAAGCTGGCTTCAAAGTCAACATTGAGACAACTAAGATCATAGCATCCAGTCCCATCACTTCATGGTAAATAGATGGGGAAGAAATGGAAACTGTAGCAGACATTTTCTTGGGCTCCAAAACTCTGGATGGTGACTGCAACCATGAAACTAAAGGGCACTTACTCCTTGGAAGAAAAGCTATGACAAACCTAGACAGGGTGTGTTGGCAAAGGTCCATATTGTCAAGGCTATGGTTTTTCCAGTAGTCATATACAGATGTGAGAGTGGGACCATAAAGAAGGCTGAATGCTGAAGAATTGATGCTTTTGAACTGTGGTGCTGGGGAAGATTCTTGGGAGTCCCTTGGACAACAAGGCAATCAGATCAGTCAATCCTTAAGGAAATCAACCCTGAATATTCATTGGAAGGACTGATGCTGAAGTTCCAGTACTTTGGCCACCTGATGCAAAGTGCCAACTCCTTGGAAAAGACTCTGATGCTGAGAAAGACTGAGGGCAAGAGAAGGGAGGATGAGAGGTTGGATGGCTCACTGACTGAATGGACATGAATTTGAGCAAGCTCTGGGAGATAGTGAAGGACAGGAAAGTCTGGCATACTGCAGTTCACGGGGTTGCATAGAGTCAGACACGACTTAGAGGTTAAACAACAACAATCTAAAAGAATGACAGGAAACTTCCCTGGGTGTACTGAGGTTTGCTATTTTCACTTAATGATAAATGAAATTTTTTATTGTGGTTGCTGAAACAGGCTGATACTACTTACAAGTTTCTTCAACAGTGTTTGATGTTTGAAGGGTAGCAGTGAGAACTAGGAAGGCAGAGAATAAAGAGCCAACTTTCAATGAGCCAGATTTGAAAATTAACACTCCTGGTTAAGAGACTAATTCTCGTACCTCTAAGAAAAGGTGGGAATATTTTTACAAGGCCTTTTCCTATGGCTGCTAAGTGTAATTATCTTTCCCCCTACTCTACCTTGGCTCAGTGGTAAAGAATCTGCCTGCAATGCAGGGGACACAGGTTTGATCCCTGCATCGGGAAGATCACCTGAAGAAGGAAATGGCATCCCACTCCAATATTCTTACCTGGAGAATCCCACAGACAGAGGAGCTCAGCGGGCTGCAGTCCTTGGAGTCACTAAGAGTCGGACATGACTGAGACTGAGCGTGCAAACACACTCTACCTTACCTCCTCTGTTCTCAGCAGATGACTTTACTTTGAGAAAATAAGCAAAGAAAATAAGACTTTCAAACATGCACTTTCATAACCTGCTTCTCTACCTCTAAACTTTACCTCTGGTAATGCACATCTTCTTCGACCTACCTATCTTAGAGGAAGGGTTGCCTCACTTCCTACTCAAGACCAACTGTTTTATGCTTTCACTGAAGTGCTTCTGTGTTTTGCATCAGGATGCTTAACATTTCGTATATCTTCCAAACATCCTTCCACTGATTATTTCGTCCTTAGCCTACAACAGGGGTGCTCAGAGTTTTAGTCCACAGACCAATAGCGTTATCATCACTTAAGAACTTGTTGGAAAAGTGAAGTTCTTAGCTCCACTCCAGACCAACCATTCAGCGTATCGGGGGCCAGGGAGCAATCTGAATTTTAATAAGCTTTCCAGGTGAGGCTGATGCACTAAAGTTTGTGAATCACTGGCTTACAGACATATTCAAGTATCCACCATCCTTACGACCTTGTTTTCCTCCCTCCATTTTCTGCTAAACATCTCGAAAGAATAGTACAGTCTGTCTCTCTTTCTTCTACTTATTACTCATTGGCTTATGTCCCACTGGTCCTCTTGCCAAGGTCATCAGTGACCTCCTATTGCTTAATCAGAAGTTCATTTTCAATCTTCCTTTTACTTGATCTCCCTACAGCATTTGAACCTTGAACACTCCTGGTTGTTAATTTGTTTCATCTCTTGACGTCAAAGATTCCATTCTCTCCTGGTCCCACATTTATCTCACTTAGTTTTCTCATTCTTTGGCTCTTCCTCTACCTGCACACCCCAGAATTTCATTTCCATTTCTACTCACTGAGCTACATGCTCTTCCTGTGTGGTTTTATCTACCTCTGTGGCTTCAACTTCTATCTGAATGTTGATGTGCCAGACTGTCTCAAATCGCTCCCAACTGATGAACATGTATTTCCAGCTATTTCTTAAACGTCTCATCTTTTGTCACAGACTTGCTCCACTTAATAGCTGTCTCCGTCTCCCAGGTTAGCAACCATCATGTAACTGATTATTGCTTCCCTCCTTGTACCATATTATTGATTCTACTTGTGTAGTGTCTCTAGAACCTGACCTTTGTGTTCACTTCTACTGTATTCACTGAATGAATAGGAACATTTCATAGTATGCATATATCAGGCGAAGTAAGTGGGGACTAGCTATTGGGTTGCTTCTTGGCCTATGTTTGGAAGTAGACTAAATATACAGAGTGGTAAGTAGTGGTCAGTAAGATTGTTTGCTTTAAATCTGTGGCATTTCTGGACCACTGGCCTAGGTCTGGTTTTTCTCTTGAGTTCATATCTCAATGGTTGAAGCCTAAGACACCAACAGATATGAATGAGTTATTCCTTTTAGCCTATGGCTGAGGAGCCACCCCAATCTAAAACATAAAAGATTTTCATAATTTAAAGAATTTCCCACATTTTTAGTGCAGTTCCTTGTTCAATGGGGACCCACTGCTTGTAAAATTGAAAGGCTTGGGAGCCACTGTTGAGCACACCAAACCATCCTCAAAGGTGGAGGAACATGGAACAAACTCAAAGTCATTCTTGAGACAAGTAGGATTTCTGTCTGTAAATCATTAAGAATTTCCTAACATGTCTTATTTTGTATCTTTTTGTTCTAAATTCCAAGATAAATTATATGAAAATTACTTCTACGAACTCGCTACTATTCTGCATCTTCCTATTGTAATCATTTAAATACACGTTAAATGACAAAAATAAAATTAATAACGAGTTAGATATCCTTTATTCAACAGAAAACATGCAGTTGCCATAGATAAGGGGAGTAGAGTGCCTCACAAGCAATGGAGCACTCTTGCTGAGGGATTTGGGGCAAGAGCAAGTTTTATAGAGCTTTGGAAGTGGCAACGTGGAAACCACATGATTGGCTTGGTGGTCAGAGATTTCCTTATAAGGCTATTAGGTCAATCAGGGAATACGGAAAGAGTATTTGGCTTAATTGTCTGAGGTTGCATATCTGTTCTTACTTAGAAGAAAGTTATTAAAAATTCTTGCAATTGGGAATTTTCTGGGTTGATATACCCGATTTCTGGGCAAGTGGAGCACTTACAGGGACATGAATATTATCTAAGTTTCAGTTTGCTGATTTGGCACCCGAGACAGGAGTAGCTTCACACTGGGCTTAGAAAATTGTTTCAACAATGGGTTACAAACATTTCTAAAGATCTGATAAAGAGGCTTTTGGCTCTGTTTTTCCCAGGAGTTCACAAAATGTGGGTTATGGGTTATATAAATAGAAAAGATAAGGACTGGTTTTTTATGGCAGCCATAACTAAGTACCACAAACAGAGTGACTTAAAACAACAGAAATGTGTGGGTGTTTTTTTGGAGTTCTGAGTCTGAAAGTCTGAAATCCAGGTGTTGGCAGAGTTGGCTTTTTCTGTAGGTTCTAAGGGAGAATCTATATTCCTTGCTTCTCTCCCAGTTTCTGGTGGTGGTTAGAACTCCCTGGTGTTTCATTTTTTGTAGGTGACTTACTCCAATCTGCCTCCTCCACATGGCCCTCTCATTTGTGTGTGCCCTCTCTTGTTATAAGGACATCATCAGTCATTGTATTTAGGACTATGACCTCATCTTTATTACATCTGCAAAAACCATATTTCTGAATAAAGTCATTTGCAGGCAGGATTTGTGGGGGACACTAGCCAACCTAGTATGAGTTATTCCAACAGACTAACTATAATAGAAGTTACTTGTTTGACTGTGCTGGGTCTTCCTTGGGCATGCAGACTCACTAGTTGTGGTGCCTGGGGGCTCTAGAGCATGTGGGCTCAGTAGTGGTGATGCCTGGGCTTAGTTGCCATATGTGGGATCTTAGTTCCCTGACGAGGGATCTGCACTGGGAGCACAAAGTCTTAGCCACTGGGCAACTAGGAAAGTCCCAGAAGTTACTTATTATAGAAGAATTTAATTAGAGGTGAATAACAAACATCCTTGCATTTTGAATCTAACACTCACATTTTTCTAAACTCTTAAAGTTTTGTTATTTTCCACTTTGTTCCCTGTTACAAAACTATTGTTCTAATGTTTCTAAAAGTAAATTATACTTCTACAAGAGCACCCTGGGCCTTATGACTATAGTTCTGCCTGTTTGCAAAGAGAAAGAGGCCAAAACGTTTATTTTATCAATATTGATAGTATACTTTCCAAGACATAAATCTCCACCTAACTTTTTGGCTAGGTTAACAACTGTAGTTAACTTAGAATCTAAGATGAGGTACATTTCAAAAGACGTTGCTCTTTGTTAGTGACTCTGTGTCTGAACACTGTTATCTACAGTTCAGTTCAGTTCAGTCGCTCAGTCATGTCCAACTCTTTGCAACCCCATGAATCGCAGTACGCCAGGCCTCCCTGTCCANGTCGATGTGTAGCAAAACGAATACAGTATTGTAAAGCAAAACAAACTAAAAAAATAAAAATTAATTTAAAAAAATAAAATGAAATAAAATAAAAAGAAAAAAATCTACAGTTCTCATATAAATAGTTTAAATAATAACTATTCTTTCTAAGACACTGAATGTTGTAATAAGAAACAGAGCCATATTCCAAAGTGCCATCAAACAGGTCTAAGTACACTTAAGCAATGAAAGATTAATTTGGTAATGGCAATGAGAAGCTGGAAAACTATGGACCATATTGGTTACTTGCTATTTAGTTTAGGACCAAGTAGTGAAAAGTATAAATGATAGAGCTCCCTACATATTATCAAATAGGCTGAGAGACTAGTAAGTGTGCTTTATGTAACATAAAACTTAATTCAGGACTCCTTTCATCATTGGGGCATTTCCTTATTAGAAAATGGAAGAGAATTTGGTAACATCATAAATCAGAGCTCACCTAACTGCATTTAATTCCAACTTTATTCACTAAATACCTTCTTCCTCTTGGAGAAGTCTTAAAAGTCTTTAGCAAATTGTTAACAGACTGAAACATGAGAAAGCGATCTTTGATTAAATTTTGTTTCATCTACCTAAACCTGCAATTCACTTTGCCTACTAGAGGACTGTCAACTGTTTAGATAAACTCTAAATTTCTTCTGGAGTGTGTGAAAATCTCTAAATATAAACCCAAAGTGTACTTTTAAGTATATACACAAACCATGAAACACATAGAAGGAAATTCTACTCTCAGAAGCAGAAAAGGGAAACCATTCAGCCATTCATGTATTTGTAAATCAACTTTAAATAACTATATATTAGACTGAATAAGGGAAATAAGAAATTTTAAAAATCACTAAAAAGAAACTTACAATTTAAAAACAGTGAACTACAGTTTGGCAAAGTGAAAACTTGATAATCAGTTGAAGAGTTATTTTTATTTTAGTTTCATACTCTATTTTCTTCCTTTCTACTTACCTTAGGAATTGACATATTTAAAAACACGCAGAAACATTGACTTATGGTATTTGATTTCATTTGATTAATTTGATTTTATATGATTAATAACATGAGGATATTCTAATATGTTTAAAAGTGAAAACAAAATTTTGTGTTGTTGATGGGTATGAAGCACAAGCTGAAATCAAGATTGCTGGGAGAAATATAAGCAGCCAGCTAGTTCAGTCCTTTGTTCTACGAGTGGGCCAGGCTGTACATTAGGTTATTAGGTTAGAGTCTTTTGTGGGAAAGTTGTCTTTTCCACAGTTGCAGTTAGAGGTGTATTCTTGTCACCTCCACCTCCTATGCCCCCAGTTATGTGCGTTTAACATCTGATAAATGTTTGAAAGGGCCTATTATTTTGATGGTCAAGTGTTCATAATTAAAGTATGTATTTTACTTTATCATTATTATTTTTTGGCTTTTGCATGCAGGATCTTAGTTCCCTGAACTGGGATCAAACTCATGCCCCCTGCAGTGGAAACAAAGTCCTAACCACAAGATTGTGAGGGAATTCCTAAAAGTATGTATTTTAAAAGAGCATTTTTAACATCCCTTAGGGCTTTCCAGGTGGCACAGTGGTAAAGAATCTGTCTGCCAATGCAGGAGACGCAAGAGAGGTGAGTTCAGTCCCTGGATTAGGACAATTCTCTGGAAAGAAATGGCAACTAATTCCAGTATTCCTTCCTGTGAAATTCCATGAATAGGGGAGCCTGTAATGCTGCTGTTCATGGGCTCATAGAGAGTCAGATCAGAATTAGTGACTAAGTACACACACAGGTTAGAAAATGCAGCTTATGAGCATTGCTAATTTTTTGAAATGAGCTATAAATGACAAGTTTTAGGACTCCTTAACCATGATCTTCAAAGTAAAACAAAAATGCATTCTATTTAACTCATTTCATGGCCTCCACCTACTTAAAAAATAAGCAATTCAAAATATTTTCATTTGTTGTAAAAGTACTTAACCTGATCACCATAACGAACAGATGCTGGTAATAAGAACATATGGTTCTTTCACAATACCTAAATTAAACTTTAAAAGCTTACTATTTGTCTCAGTTTTTTCTATGAATAATTCCTTTCTAGTTTTTATATTTCAGTTTTATATTGTTATGTTTCTTTGTCTGCTTAGAGGAAAAAAAATATTTCAATGTCATCATCAGTCTTACATTGAATAATCAGAAAAATGATAAATTTGAAGTTGCTGCTACTGCTAAGTCACTTCAGTCGTGTCTGACTCTGCGACTCCATAGATGGCAGCCCATGAGGCTCCCCTGTCCCTGGGATTCTCCAGGCAAGAACACTGGAGTGGGTTGCCATTTCCTTCTCCAATGCATGCAATGAAAAGCGAAAGTGAAGTCGCTTAGTTGTGTCTTACTCTTAGCGACCCCATGGACTGCAGCCCACCAGGCTTCTCTGTCCATGGGATTCTCCAGGCAAGAGTGCTGGATTGGGGTGCCATTGCCGTCTCTGAAATTTGAAGTTAATAGAAAAAAATTAGAAATTATACTTTTTAACACTGGAAGCTTATTTAATTTTAATGCTATTATATTAAATTGATGTAATAAAAATCAATTATTCGACATTATGGCTGTGTTGTTGAAGATGATAGAAATGTAAGAAAACTAATTTAGCTTTTATGCCATTGATATGATGAATGTGGCTTGTAGTAACTAAAGAAGTAAAGAAAGGTCTTTGATAACCATTAACGATAGTGACAATGATAATTAAAATGCAATGTGATTCTAAACAACCCATGATAGCCAATGTTTTTCCTGGTTGAAAAGAAAAATTCCTTGCTATTTTAAAAATTACTTAATTTACCATACGGTCTTGATGACTGTGGCTTTGTAGTAAAGCCTGAAGTCAGGCAGGCTGATTCCTCCAGTTCCATTCTTCTTTCTCAAGATGGCTTTGGCTATTCAAGATTTTTTGTGTTTCCATACAAATTGTGAAATTATTTGTTCTAGCTCTGTGAAAAATACCGCTGGTAGCTTGATAGGAATTGCATTGAATCTGTAGATTGCTTTGGGTAGTATACTCATTTCACTATATTGATTCTTCAGATCCATGAACATGGTATATTTCTCCATCTATTAGTGTCCTCTTTGATTTTTTTCATCAGCAATTTATAATTTTCTATATATAGGTCTTTAGTTTCTTTAGGTAGGTATATTCCTAAGTATTTTATTTTTTTCATTGCAGTGGTGAATGGAATTGAGTCCTTAATTTCTTTTTCTACTTTCTCATTATTATTGTATAGGAATACAAGGGATTTCTGTGTGTTGATTTTATATCCTGCAACTTTATTATATTCATTGATTAGCTCTAGTAATTTTTTGGTGGAGTCTTTCGGGTTTTCTATGTAGAGGCTCATGTCATCTGCAAACAGTGAGAGCTTTACTTCTTCTTTTCCAATCTGGATTCCTTTTATTTCTTTTTCTGCTCTGATTGCTGTGGCCAAAACTTCCAGAACTATAATTTTCTATATATAGGTCTTTAGTTATATTCCTAAGTATTTTATTCTTTTCGTTGCAATGGTGAATGGAATTGATTCCTAAATAAAAAATAAAAAATAAGTTTTTTAAAAAAAGCTTTATTTCTGCAGTTAAGAGGTAATGCCCAATAAAAACAAGCCAGGGCATTGACTGAAATCTTGAAACTGCAGAACGGAATGGATTCACATTGTGCAAGCTGTAGATCAGTCTGTGATTCAGAGGTTCTTACTGTGCCAAAGGCAGCATCGGCGTGAATAGTAACCTGTCCAAAGGTTATGGATCAAGACACAAAGAAAACTAAAGCCCCAGTCTTGAAAATTCTTGTCACTTGCCTTTCCATATTTTGTTTTGGCTTCTTTGTTGTTCTTTAGTTGCCAAGTCGTGCCCAACTCTTTGTGATCCCATGGACTATAGAGGAGCCCACCAGGCTCCTCTGTCCATGGGATTTCCCAGGCAAGAATGCTGAACTGGGTTGCCATTTCCTTCTCCATTGACTTAATTGTTTTTATTTAAGCACTTCATTTCTGTCTCATGGAAGAAATCTTAATCTACTCATTTTCACTTAAACTCAGTCAAATTCAGTCATCTTTAATACATTCTAGGTTAAAGGTTGCTTTGAAGATTGTTTGCTTCACCTCTTCTCTCCTGGGCGTCTTACCATCCCAGTCTGTCTCATATCCAGCATGGTAATGGCTCCAGAGTTGTAGGGCCCAGTTTCCCAGTAGTGGAGCTTCTTGAGGATCATCAGCTCCAGTTCAGCTAACTTCTGTACTCTTCACAGCTATAACAGAAAAATCATCCATTTAGGTGTTTGGGGGGCTTTTGGTGTCATGAGGACTTTCTGTAAGGCTACTTTAGGCTCCTCATATCCAAACACCCTAAGCAACCACCTCAATCTTCCATTTAACCCTGAGTGCTCATGTGGGCTACTTTTCCAGATAAGCTGGTTTGAATCAGGAAACAGATCTTCTCTCCCTCACAATCCTGAATGTATCCTGTGTGTGGTGTGTGTGTGCGCGCGCGCGCGCTACTTTTCCAGATAAGCTGGTTTGAATCAGGAAACAGATCTTCTCTCCCTCATAATCCTGAATGTATCCTCTGTGTGTGTGTGTGTGTGTGTGTGTGTGTGTGTGTGTTTGTGTGTAGAGAGGATGGTTCTGTCACATTCCCCTGTGGTTGGACTTTAGGAGGAGACAGGGATCATGGCCTTTTCTTGGGGTTACTCATCAGTGGCTGATCCTCCCTCTGGCTTCCTCTCCAGCCCTAGCCTTTCTCTCCTGAATTTTACTTCATTAGTATTGGGTAGGGGTAGGAAAAATGGATTTTCAAATATTTCTTGTCTTCTACCTGAACTGTGACTTCAGAATATTGGAATAAATTTAGCGTCCTGTTGTCTGTTTTCTTTGGATCTGCTTCCCCTCAGGGCAGTTATTGCTTCATATCCAAGGTGTAAATGAGGAATTATCACAAGTGTGTAAAGAAGTGGACATGGAGAGTGCAGCATGGCTTAGCTCACAGAGTAATCTGGTTCTCTAAGCCCTAGCCTTTCTCTCCTGAATTTTACTTCATTAGTATTGGGTAGGGGTAGGAAAAATGGATTTTCAAATATTTCTTGTCTTCTACCTGAACTGTGACTTCAGAATATTGGAATAAATTTAGCGTCCTGTTGTCTGTTTTCTTTGGATCTGCTTCCCCTCAGGGCAGTTATTGCTTCATATCCAAGGTGTAAATGAGGAATTATCACAAGTGTGTAAAGAAGTGGACATGGAGAGTGCAGCATGGCTTAGCTCACAGAGTAATCTGGTTCTCTGACACCTTTCTTTTTATAATTCTTGCTCCATCTACTCTGATAAGTCCTCTTATCAGAGGACTTATCACCTAAAAGTAGGTGTTCCCCAAGTTTTTTTCTCTGTAGACTCTTTGGATAATTTCATCTACCTAATACCTTCAGTAATTACCTCTCTGACCTAAATCCCAATTTTATGCTTTAATCCTGAATTGGTTCCCAGTTAATTTTTTTAATTAACTGTAAATAAAGATCAGAATTAGTTTTTATTTACTTAGGTTCTAAGTGTAAAGCACTCAAATGCTTACACTTGCGTTGCAGTGATTTTGCCTATTTTCTTCCAAAAAAATTTGACTTTTCAAAATCCTAGACTCTTAAATGAAATTGTTAACTACATTTTGGCCTTTTGCTCATATTTGTGTTGAATCTGCTCATAGTTTGAAGTTTGAAGGAATTATCTGTTGTAGTTCAGGAGTATATTTACTAACCTTCTCTCCCAACTGCCCCTAAGTCTCTTTGAACTGCTCCAGAAGTCATCCTGTCCAACACAGAGGCAATATTTCCTGATAGTGCTTTTAATAACAGAATTGCCAAGCCAAAGTTGACCGCCTGTGCTTCTAAGGGAATTCTCCTAAGGCACAGCTAATGTAGAGTTAAGAGCCTAGTCCTGGCAACCAGACAGTCTGGGTTCAATTGTAGCTCTATCACTAATTACTTGGTCTGTGACCTTGGACAATTTATATAACTTATCTGTTTATAGAAATGTGAGCAATAAAACTCCCTAATTCATGGAATTTTTGTGAGGATTAAGTGAATTAACCGGTGAAAGAAATGCCCCATACTTAGAAATATGTAAGGAGCTATTATTATAACCAGTCATCTTTTGCTATTTTTCCATGTCTAGTTATCAGCCTTGGCCTTTGTTTATTAGACCAGACTAGCTGTTTAATTTTCTGAGTTCTTTAAAAATTCAACTTTTTCAGATAAAGATAGGATATATCTTGTATATTTCACACACACGCACACAATTAAGGAACTGGTACACATTGTAATGATTTCCTTTCAACAGCTATTAAAGCAGTAGGTATGAAAATGTTTGTGCTTGGCCTAGAGTAGGGTCAGCAAGAGAGGAGACTTGAGTGTGACATTCAAAGGAAGGAAGCAGGATTTGATAGCCTATTGATATACAGAGGCATCACACCTCACTCTAAGGGACCATCCTTGGGTGACTGGGGAAGTTAGGAGTGCTGTATTTATCTATTACTATGTAAAAATGATCCCAAAATGTACTGGGTTAAAACAATAGCCATTTATTTTCTATCTTTGTTCCTGTGGATCATTAATTCAGACAGGGCACAGGAAGGGATGGCTGGTCTCTGCTCCATGATGTCTAGGGTCTCAGCTGGGAAGGTTGGAGTCTGAGGACTGGAATCATTAGACAAACTCTTTATCCATATTTCTGTCTAGACCTAGCCTGGGAGGAGAGAACACAGACCCCACCTCTACTTGGAGGAGTGAGCATAAGTCATATTGAAAGAAGAACTTGTAGGGTGAGCTAATTGTATGAGTAGGCCACCCAAGATGGCTGTTCTCTTGCTGGCTGTACATCCCCTTCACAATCAGACCCTGCTTCAGCTACATCCTACTCACCTGACTGATCTTGCCTCTTAATCATAGAACCTGATCAGTAAGTGGCTACATAGTTATCCCCACCCAGCTACTGACTGTTGTAATCTTTAAATCAGAACAACTTCACAAAGATGGTTTATCAAAGAGGCAATGAGGGTTGTGCTCTTCTGCTGGTTTCCCTTCTGCTGGTAACCAACGAGCCATCCTGATATAAGTTTTCTCTGTAACAATTCCCTCTTCTGACAGGGGAGACTCTTGCCACGGCCAACCTGCCATCTGCCACCTATAAGAGTGTGTCTCTATAGAACCCTCTTGCTTCTGGTATAAGTAAGATTCCCTATCCAATAAACCATTGATGTCTCTCTTGCTAACTCTGTGTTCCTTCTATCTTGAGGCTGAGCAATTAAAAGGCTTTGTGCGCTCCCGGGCGCAGGTCAACCCTAACTTTAAGTGTGGTCAACTTTGAAAAATACAATCTCCCACTTGTTACAAAACCTAATTAAGGGTGGGGATTTTACTTCAGGAAAAACCTAGGTTTGCCTTGCGGTAAGTAAAGTCCTCGGGACACTCCTATCTTCTGCGTAAAATATAGAGAATTCCTTGGTCCGCCAGTGGTTAGGACTCTGCACTTTCCCTACTAAAGGTCTGGCTTCAATCCCTGATTGGTGAACAAAGATCCCACAAGAGGCACAGACCACGCCCCCCCCACGGGAAAAACCCCAGACAACAACAACAAAACAAAAGAAATAGAAAAAAATAATAAAGGAAAATAATGTTACAAAGTAACAAAGTTTTGCTTTCTCCAGCTGAAGATCCAAAATTAAGCAATGGGTTCCCCAAATGTCAGAATAATCAGTTAACAGTATTATCATTCTCTTGAAATATGTATAAGAAATCAATACCACATAATGATTCCAGTCCAGACCCCACCTCTACCACTTTCCACGCAATCATAGACAAAAAACATTAATTTCTTTGTATCTGAGCTATCTCATTAGTTAAAGAGTAGATAATAGCATGTAATTTATGGAGTTTTGATGAAGGTTAATATAATCTTGCTAATTGTTCAAAGTCATTAATGTTTTCTATTCCTCTTCGTCCTCCTACTAAGAAGCAATTGAAAAATTATCATAAGTGAAAAGCTAGACTGGATTGCTTAAAAATATTTTCATAAATTTCCTTTGTGCTTTGCGTGTGTAAGTGAGAAAAACAGGCTCAGGTTACACATAAACCACAGGCCTCAGTCAGAAGTGGCCGGAAACCGACCCAGCGCCACGTCAGGGGGCTGCTGCTCAGGCGCCTCCAGCGCCAGGCCCCGCCCGGCCCCGCCTCCGCTGCCGGCCAATGGCCGCCGGCTGTGGCGGTCCGAGGCTGCTATTGGAAGAGGCGGTGCAGCGGGAGGAGCTGAGTCGGGGTCGCGCCGCGCCGCGCCGCGCCTGCCTGCCGGAGAGAGAAGTCGGAAATCATGCCTGTGTTAGCGGCTCTGCTGCGGCGCGGCGCGCGCGGGCGCGGCCCCCTGCTTCAGAGGCGGGTGCAGGTGAGCGGGGCTGGGACTCGCTTCGCGAGGCCTTGGCTGCGGCCGCGCGGCCGGAAGGAGCCCTCCGTGCGGGCCTCGGGAAGACCTCCGCCCCCGCCCCGAACCCTGCGCTCGCGTCCGGAAGCGCAGGCTCCTTCGCAGCGCTTGCGTTCGCCGCGGCCTTGTCGGAGTGTAGACATGCTTTCTAGTGTCAGAGCGTGCAGGTGTTTTGACGCGCAGAAAGGTCCGGGGCTTGGTCTCGACCTTGCCTGACGGGTAGCGAAGTCCGGTAAAACTGCTTCCCAGCTGTTTTTCGAAACATATTTGTGAACGTTCCTCTCAAGAGGTTTTAATTTCATCCCGTAGGTAATCATTTTGGGCTTATAGAGTGATAATAAATCGATGTGTCAACTCGGAGCAACTTCAGACCTATTAGGGAAAATAAGTAGCTTCTCGGTTTCTTGATGCGTAGCGCTTACGTACCAAGGGCGTCCAGAGCCTTGTTTCTGTTCTGGCTTCTTGTGCTTAGGAAACACAGAAGCGACAGCCTTGGAAGAATCTACTATTTTCCATCCATCAGAGCAAGCTAGCTTGCATCACAGGTTTAGGGTCTGCAAAAGCCAAGGAGTAGGTCTAGAATTTCAGGGTGTGGTTGTGAGGCGTGACTTTTCTAGTTCGGTTGGAGCAGTAAAGTTTGAAATCTAGTTCTATTGTTAAGAATTTGAATTTGACTTAAGTCAATGAGGACCGTTTATATTTTTGTTATTGTATTTTGAGGTCTAGGACGATTGAAGTGGGGGAAAATCGCAAGAGATTGTGAAAGAATAAATATAGAACTTGTCAAATGCAGAGTGAGAATGGAGAACCAAGGGAAAAGGAAAAGTCTAAAATTAATCCTGGGTGACTGAGATAATAGAGGTCAGCATATCCTGAGTTTCAAACCAGAGTTTACTAGGTGAATTAGGTGAAAACTAGGTACGTACGTTTGTAAAAAAACAAAACATAAACGAAGTGCAGAACCTTCTTAGTTTAATTAACAGCTCAAAATCAAACACAAATGTTGCTGATGAGAAAAATGAAGATTATATAGAGTGTGAGTTGTGGTGTTCATTTGTTACTTAAATTAAGTGGTCATTTACTGAAGCATGGAGATAGAGTTTGTTTTAACAGGATTTTCAGTTTTCGGTGCCATTTTGTGGAATGAAACGTAATCTCTAACCTATTAACTGGCTTTTTCTCGTTTGCCTTCGAAAACACACAGGTCTCCCTTAGTTGGCAACAAACTTCTATGGACTTAATCAGAGCTTTTTACTTTCCAACTGGAATTGCTTTTTTCTTATGGTCAAAAGAGTAGTCCTCCTTGTCATCCTTGTTTACATCCATTTCCCTTTAAACCTCTGCAGTTAGATTTCTGTGCTACTCAACTGAAGGATACCAGTGCATTTCATTTCCTATGTTTCTTCTTCTTGACCTTTCTTTACACTATATTTGACAGTGTTGATGGGGCTTCCCTGGTAGTTCAGTTCGTAAAGAATCTGCCTGCAGTGCAGGAGACGTGGTGTTCAATCCCTGGGTCAGGAAGATCCCCTGGAGAAGGAAATGGCAACCCACTCCAGTATTATTGACACTGTTGATAGTCTCTCCTTTAAACTCCTGTCTTGCTGTTTTGAACCAAGTTAATTTTCTTTTTTTTTAACCTTAAGCTTTTTATTTTGTATTGAGGTATAGCCAGTTAACAATGTTGTGGTAGTTTCAGGTGAAGAGCGAAGGAACTTAGTATCACATAGAGTTTTCACTCAAAGCCCACTCCATCCAGGCTGGCTTATAACATTGAGCATAGTTCCATGTACTACACAATAGGTCTTTGTTGGTTATCCATTTTAAATATAGCAGTATGTACATGACCTTCCCAAAGTCCCTATCTATCTTCTCCTGCCCTCCCCCCACAACTATAACTTTGTTTTCTAAGTCTCTGAGTCTCTGTTTTGTAAGTAACTTCATTACTGGTCCCATCACTTCATGGGAAACAGATGGGGAAAGAGTGGAAACAATGGCAGACTTTATTTGGGGGGGCTCCAAAATCAATGCAGATGGTGACTGCAGCCATGAAATTAAAAGACGCTTACTCCTTGGAAGGAACGTTATGACCAACCTAGATAGTATATTCAAAAGCAGAGACATTACTTTGCCGACAAAGGTCCATCTAGTCAAGGCTATGGTTTTTCCAGTGGTCATGTATGGATGTGAGAGTTGGATTGTGAAGAAAGCTAAGTGGCGAAGAACTGATGCTTTTGCGCTGAGGTGTTTGAGAAGATTCTTGAGAGTCCCTTGGACTGCAAGGAGATCCAACCAGTCCATTCTAAAGGAGATCAGTCCTGAGTGTTCTTTGGAAGGAATGATGCTAAAGCTGAAACTCCAATGTTTTGTCCACCTCATGTGCATAGTTGACTCATTGGAAAAGGCTCTGACAGTGGGAGGGATTGGGGGCAGGAGGAGAAGGGGACAACAGAGGATGAAATGGCTGGATGGCATCACCGACTCGATGGACATTGGTTTGGGTGAACTCCAGGAGTTGGTGATGGACAGGGAGGCCTGGCATGCTGCAATTCATGAGGTTGCAAAGAGTCAGACACGACTGAGTGACTGAAGTGAACTGAACGCACATATACAGAATCTAGAAAAATGGTACTGAAGAATTTATTTACAGGGCAACAATGAAGAAATAAGTCATAGAGAATAGACTTATAGACATGGGGAGAGGGAGGGCAGGGTGAGATGTATGGAAAGAGTAACATGGAAATATATATTACCATATGTAATATAGATGGAGAAGGCAATGACAACCCACTCCAGTACTCTTGCCTGATAAATCCCATGGACGGAGGAGCCTGGTAGGCTGCAGTCCGTGGGGTCACTAGGAGTCAGACACAACTGAGCGACTTCCCTTTCACTTTTCACTTTCATGCATTGGAGAAGGAAATGGCAACCCACTCCAGTGTTCTTGCCTGGAGAATCCCAGGGACAGGGAGCCTGGTCGGCTACCATCTCTGGGGTCGGACAGAGTCGGACACAACTGAAGCCACTTAGCAGCCGCAGCAGCAGCATGTAAAATAGATAGCCAATGGGAATTTGCTGCATGGCTCAGGAAACTCAAACAGGGGCTCTGTATCAACCTAGAGGGGTGGGATGGGGAGGGAAATGGGAGGGAGGTTCGAAAGGGAGGGGATATATGTATTAAAAAATGCACATAAATATAGTTCACAAAAAAATAAAGAAAGAAAGAAGATTATAGGGCATCCTTTTTAAAATTTTAGTATGAATTATATCAGATACCTTAAAGTATAGGTATAGTGTACATAAGGGATAAATAATAACATAATTGGGAAGGAACATATAAGCAGGTTCAAAGGCACTGCTAATTTTCTAGACAGTAAATACAGGCATTTATTCCATTTTTATCTGTACATAAGTTATACATAGTATTTCAAACATTTAATATACTTCACAAGAATTTATTAGGACAAGAATGGTTCACATAGTCTCCCTGCTGTGTAATGTTTCAGCTTTTCCTTCTGCCTCTCTGTGCCTCTTCCAGGATAATGCCTCAGATACATCATCTAGTTTGCCAGTTCTCTCTTCAGTTCTTTACCCTCTCCATTGGATTTGTTTTTTCAATTACTATTTTTAACTTCCTGAAATTCTATTTAGGTTCTTTACCACATACACCTGACTTTTTTTTGTTAACACAATCTGGACTAAGAGTTGAATACAGTATTTTCAATAGTCATTTCTGCACCCTGTGAGAGATGCACCTCTGCATCCTGCTGCTCACTTATTCCAATCTACATCATGGAATGGATAACAACACATTATTATAAAAGGCCTCCGTGCCTCCTCCAAACGGTAATGGCTAAATAAACTCTGGCCCTCTCACAAAGTCTGGAATGTTTTTGTCACTCAACAGATGTTTGCCAAAAGAATGAGACAATGAAAATCAAAAACTATGATTTGACTACAAATAATATTGTCAGATTATACACATAGGGAGGATCCCTAAATTATGAAGGTAATGCTTTTTTCTCTTGCGATTCATGTCTGGGGTTTGGCAGGCAATGAAACAATATCTGGAAAGATTACAGTTTTATATTTTTGAAGCAATTTCTTGAGTCATGAAATTTGTGTCTGGGAAGTAGCCAAAGTCAACAACCAGAATGATCACTAATGACATAACCAGAGACACTTCGCATAATGTACCCAGCAAAATGCTTTATGTGTTTATGCAGGCAGAAAAAATGTAATTACTCACTGGGTTTATTTCAGTCCAGCTCAAAACTATATCATATTTAACAGCCTACTTGATAAAATTATTTTAAAACAAAACACAGAGTGGAGAAGCTCTGATAGAAAATCTGCTGTTCACCCTTTTAAGAGTTGGTACCAAACAAACACACATGCACACACACACACACACGCACACATACTGCATTCCAAGAGGGGAGGGCTCTAGGTTGGGTGCTGAGGAGACTTGAACTGACTGGGACTTAGTACCTGCCCCCTCAGCACCCACCCATACCCACACAAACACACACTAGCCCACCCTGGGAACACATAATTAACAATGAAGTCAGTCAAGCTGTGACAAGCACCACAAAACAGAGGCATAAAAAGGTGGCACAGTGAGAAACAGAATGAATAACTCTTTCATGTGAAAAACTAGTTGAGGAAAGCTGCCCTGGTGGCTCAGAGGTTAAAGCATCTGCCTACGATGCAGGAGACCTGGGTTCGATCCCTGGGTTGGGAAGATCCCCTGGAGAAGGAAATGGCAACCCACTCCAGTACTCTTGCCTGGAGAATCCCATGGACGGAGGAGCCTGGTGGGCTACAGTCCACGGGGTCACAAAGAGTCGGACACGACTGAGCAACTTCACTTCACAGAAAAGGTGACTTCTCAGTTGGGCCTTTCAAGATGACTCAGACTTCTGTTGATGAAAGAAGTGAAAGTGAAGTCACTCAGTCATGTCCGACTCTTTGCAATCCCAGAGACAGCAGCCTACCATGCTCCTTGGTCCTGGGAGAAGGGGTGGGGGTCTATATTTCAGAGAAAGACCTCAGCATGAGGTGGGAAAGTCAACACTGACTTGAGCAACAAGGCTGGGGAGAAGGAGGAAGGTGGAGACTGAGCATCAATGCAGGAAAAAAGATGGTGAGGCATCTCCTTAAGCCAAGCTCACAAGAGCAGACTTTAGCCCACAGGAAACAAGGGCCACAGAGCCTTTTAAGCTAAGAAGGGGCATGATCAGGCCTGACTTGGAAGATACCATAGCAGCAGTACAGAGAATTAACTGCTGGAGAGAGAAGCTACAAGTACAAGAACTTCATCAAGCTTTCCTAGAAATGCCACACCTCTCAGGGAAAAAATGTCAAAATCATTTCACCAATTAAGAAGATCCCTATATTATCCCATATGCCTCCACCTCTTTCTTTTTTTCAAGAGTTGGTTGTCATTAGGGTTCAGACAAGTAGGACCCAGGATGCTCTGAAAAGTTACCCACCCAAACCTACAGATTAAGACAGATTTAGGAGTGAAGATTTGATGCTTTTGAGGTATGGCTGCTCGTGAGAGTCCCCTGGACTGTAAGGAGATCAAACCAGTCAATGATAAAGGAAATCAACCCTGAATATTCATTGGAAAAACTGATGATGAAGCTGAAGTCCCAATACTTTGGCCACCTGAGGCAAAGAGCCGACTCATTGGAAAAGACTGATGATGGGAAAGATTTAGGGCAGGAGGAGAAGGGGGCAACAGAAGATGAGATGGTTGGATGGAATACTGGCTCAATGGACATGAGTTTGAGCAAGCTCAAGATGGTGAAAGACAGGGAAGCCTGGCGTGCTACAGTCCATGAGGTCGCAAAGAGTTGAACACAACTTAGTGACTGAACAATAGAACAAAGACCTATAGAGACAAATCAACCAAATGTAGTTATAGAAACCTTATTTGCATCTTATATCAAACTGAAAAAAAGAGTCAACTGGGGAAATGTGAACTCACTGGATATCTAGCAAATATTATGAAATGATCATTATTTTTAAGGGTGATAATGTACTATGGCTATGTTTTTAAAAGATTCCTTATCTTTTAGAGATGAATACAAAAATATTTATGAATAAAATTTGGAATTTTGTGTCAATGATATGGGGAGGGGTAGCTGTGGGGGATATATATACATAAAACACAATTGACTGTGAGCTGGTAATTAACAACACTGGGTAATGGATACACAGGGTTTGGTTTATTATACTTCTGTGTGTGTTTTGCACACCATCAAGATATTCTCCAATACCAGCTGCATTTTCTATAATTCAAGTCAAATCTGACACTATCTACCTAGAGATAGTATCAGGTCCTACAGGTTAAGGGCTCAATCCCACAACATCCCCTCAACCCAACTTCAGACGCCAATTACAAGTCCAAGTTATTCGCCTGTGCTCTGACCGACTGGCCATAGTTCAGTGGCCCCCACAACATTGTCTTTGGGTTTGACTATGTTGGAGAGACTCACAGAACACAGAGAAACATTTTACTTACTAAGTTACTGGCTTATCATAATAGGATATAACTCAGAAATAGCCAGAAGGAAAGGGAAGATCCCCTGGAAAAGGGAATGAGAACTCCCTCTAGTATTCTTGCCTGGAAAATCCCATGGACAGAGGAGCCTGGTGGGCTACAGTCCATGGGGTCGCAAAGAGTTGGACACAATTGAGTGGCTAACACACACACACACACACACACACACACACACAAGGGATGCTTAGAGCAAGGTATGTGGGAAGAAGCGCAGAGTTTCTGCCCTCTCTGAGCACCATCAGCCCCTACCAGCACCTCCCCATGTTCACCAACCCAGAATCTCTACAATTGTGTCCTTTTGGGGTTTTAATGGAGGCTTTATTACACTGGCATGATTGACTAAATCATTGGCCACTGGTGAACTGAGCTCAAACCCAGCCCCACACGCCCTCCCAAGAGGCCAGGGAGGTGGGGTGGGACTGAAAGTTCCAACTTGATAATCACAAGTTGGTTTCCATGGCAACCAGCCTCCACCCTAAGGTGCTTCAGAAAGTCATCTCATTAACATAAATTGAGATGCGGTTGGAAGGGGATTGTTATGAATATCAAGATGCCACTCTAGCTTTTATTACTTAGGAAATTCCAAGGTTTTTAGGACCTTGGTGCCAGGAACAAAGAGATCACATTTATATTTCTTAATATAAATCACACTATCATAATTTTTGTGATATTGTGATTTACTGTCTTCACATTTATGTGTTTGAAATTTTCCATAATAAAAAATGAAAAAAGTCAACCACCCAGGTGGCACTAGTGGTAAAGAATCCGCCTGCCAATGAAGGAGACATGAGAGACCTGGGTTTGATCCATGGTTCGGGAAGATACCCTGGAAGTAGAAATGGCAACCCACTCCAATATTCTTGCCTGGAGAATTCCATGGACAGAGGAGCCTGGTAAGCTACGGTCCATAGGGTCACAAAGAGTCAGATACAACTGAAGTGACTTAGCATACATGCATTCACCCAACTTGAAGCTTACAGTTGCAAGCTTCTAGCAACTAGAGTTCCAAGACAGTCTTCTCCTCCATGCTCCAGAATCTTACATCCGAATTTCTGCTTGACATTTCCCTAACACCTCTAACTCAACAGGTCCGAGAGGTAATTCTCACTCCTCCCTATAAACATTGTTTCTCGCCCCCATTTCCTGTCCCTGAATCCTTATCTCACTCATTCACAAGGCAGTCATCTAGTTCTGCACAAGTAGCAACAATTCTTCTTGCATAAGCTGCTTTCTGAACAGCGTTCCAGCACCCACCTCATGCTCCTCAGCAGTCCACCTCAAAACCATTACAAGGATAGGAGTCTACAATAAACACATCTCCCAAACTTTGAGCCTTCTGGTAGCTCCTCGAGATCTACAGGACAAATGTCTCCACTCCTAAGCAAAGCATGCTATCGCTCTCCTTGTGTTTATCAGGTCCTGAGGTTTTCCTGATACCATCTTAGTGAATCCAGTTCTCACAGAGAACATGAAACCCAATTTAGAACTCATTATCTGACTAGGAAGACCACAGCCAGTTCACCTCTGACAGCCACAGTCACAGGGAGGCACCTCCTGGGGCAGGGTGGCCAGACAGCCTTTATGGGAATGCCAGTGTCACCATTCAGCCACCATCGGCCAGTGTATTCATGCCATGGCCACCTGACTGCCTCCACAAGAGATGGGACCCACGGCTCATATATTTACAGTGACTGGCTGCCTAGATAAGCAAAATGTGGCCTCAAAACAGAATTTTGCTCTGTGTGACTAAATGATCTATTTAAAGTTTGAACTCAAACCCAATCAACTGTTCTCCTCCTTAACATCAGAGTGACAGCTCCTAAGCAAAGGAACCCAGATATTAATCATAAAAGGAGGAAAAGCCAAGAAAAAGGACATACTCTGTGGTAAGAATAACAAACAGGCATATGAATCACCTTTATAAAAGGTACTCAAAATAGGTTAGCTGAATGCAAGTGGGGAGTGTTCAGAGACTAGGCCAGGCACTGGACAGCAGAGGTCAAGGTGTCTTTTTCCAATAATATCAACTATGTTGTCTATTTCTCCTTCCATGTGCCTCTCAGTCACTCAGCTCCAAACTATAGTTTTGTTTTCTTTTGTTTTGTTTTTGCAGAGATATTTTTTAAAGCCTCTCAGGCCTCAAAGCATTGATACTAAATAACACTGAACAGGACAAAGTGAAATCTGGGATTGGTGACAGTAGTCAATTTAATGACAACACCCATAATTGGTACCTCTCTGGGTTATACATTCAACAAATATTCATTGAGTAGCTTACCACATGCCAGGCACTGGGAGTACAGCAGTCAATGAGAGTGACAAAAATCCTGCCTTCATAGGGTTTACATTCTACTGAGGGAAAGAATGGTTTAAAAACAAGCTAAATAAGTTAAATAATACATTGTAAGTACTAAGGAGGAGATAAAGGAGGGAAGGAGTAGTGTTGTGGATGGTCCTGGGGTAAGACAGTGGTGCAGTATTACAGAGCAAGGAAAGAGGTTTCAATGAAAAGAAGTACCATTATAGTCTCACTAGTTATTTTTCAATTTCTAAAAATAAAATGCCCACATCTTGAAGTTGCTAAATAACACAGGGAGCCCAGTCTTGTCTCCTGTGATGACCTAGAGGAGAAGGATTGGGGGAGGGGAAGGAGGAGAAGGATGGAGGGAAGGGGTGTGTGTCTGTGTGTATATATATATATACACACATATATATAATATAAAATTATGTCTGATTCACATTGTTGTACAGCATAAACCAACACAAAATTGTAAATCAATATACCTATAGCTGATTCATGTTGATGTCTGACAGAAAACAACAAAATTCTGTAAAGCAATTATCCTTCAATTAAAAACTAAATAAATTTAAAAAAATAAAATAAATGTCCACATCTTAATTACTGAAATTAACAAAAAAAAGTGTTCATCTTATCATTTGACAAAAATATATTGAGAACCCACTCTATGTATTTTGCTGTTGTTCAGTCGCTCAGTCGTGTCCACTCTTTGTGACCCCATGGACTGCAGCATGCCAGGCTTCCCTGTCCTTCACGATCTTCTGGAGCTTGCTCAAATTCATTTCCATTGAGTTGATAATGCCATCTAATCATCGCATCCTCTGTCTATGTATGTCACTATATGTATAAGACCATACCAAGCACTAAAGGGGATAGACCACAATAGTATATGATAATTGCTGCCCTCTGAGAGTTCATAATCCAATTGAAGACAAACTGTAGAAGAGAAAAAAAGGCACTGGAGACAGAATACATCTACCATCCTTCTAGTTATATTCCAGCATCCAGTGGATGCCCTTGGTTCTCAGAAGAATCACAAAGTAGTCAAATGCTGTGTGGACAGGGATGTCACCTCATTGTCTTCCGGGGTGCTGATGGCAGCCTAGTGTAACAGAAAGGAAGGGCCTTCTGCAGATACAGCAGCAGAATTAGTCAATGAAATAAGACAATTCAAAAGACAAGAATGAGGCAAAAGGACAAGGCAGAAGTAAAAGAAAATACCACAGCTTTGCATGTAGGTGGCTAGTAAGAATGTATATCATTTACAGAAATGAAAATGTTTAGTGGGAAAGCTGGTATTAAAAGTGGAAGGTGCCCACTCTGTCACTGACTGAAGAGCATGGCACCTTCAGGGGGAAATGGCCCAAATGAGGAAACTGTTTTCCTCCAAGGGAAGAAAATGGGATAAATTTCTGTCCAGCAAAGGGAGGCCTATTTTTCAGTTGGCTTCTCTTGGAACTTTTGAATTTTGTACCATGCTATGTATTATTTTGTCAAAAAATTAATTTTAAAAAGTGAGTTTCAGGACAGTATTGAAGGAATTACATTTTTTTCCTGATTATTAGTATATAAAGTGATTTTCCTATTGCAAAAGTAAGACATATACATACACACATTTCTAAAAGACAGCAATATAAAATCATAAAAGACAGAAAGCAAAATCCTATGTATTTCACTTTTCAAAATAACCTCTGTTAACATGTGGACCAAATACAAAGACCTGTAAGGCAGCTATGCAAAAGTGACATCTGAAGCCACAGATTAGAGACTGAAAGTTATGAGAACAAGGACTGGCCCTTGGGTCCCTCCACATTTCGGCAGAGTGAAAGCAAGGACAACTGGGGAGACAGAAGACCCTCCTGTGTGACGGAAAGAACCTCATTCAAAAAAAATACTGAAAGCATTGTGAATGTAGCTGGAAGAGGGGAGAAGACTTTGGCCACCACATGTGAAGAGTTGACTCACTGGAAAAGACTCTGATGCTGGGAGGGATTGGGGGCAGGAGAAGAAGGGGATGACAGAGGAGGAGATGGCTGGATGGCATCACTGACTTGATGGATGCGAGTCTAAGTGAACTCCGGGAGTTGGTGATGGATAGGGAGGCCTGGTGTGCTGCGATTCATGAGGTCACAAAGAGTCAGACATGACTGAGTGATTGAACTGAACTGAAGGGCTCTCACAGAGGTAAAGGTAAGAGAATGAAGGCTTTCCTCAGAGTTAGTCAGCAAAACTGCCATATGTGGGAGCAAACCAGAAGGGTCATTTGTTCCTATGCCTGCAGAACCTCAGTTCAGTTCAGTCGCTCAGTCGTCTCTGACTCTTTGCAACCCCATGAATCGCAGCAGGCCAGGCCTCCCTGTCCATCACCAACTCCCGGAGTTTACCCAAACTCATGTCCATCAAGTCGGTGATGCCATCCAGCCATCTCATCCTCTGTCGTCCCCTTCTCCTCCTGCCCTCAATCCCTCCCAGCATCAGGGTCTTTTCCAATGAGTCAACTCTTCACATGAGGTGGCCAAAGTATTGGAGTTTCAGCTTTAGCATCAGTCCTTCCAATGAATACCCAGGACTGATCTCCTTTTGAATGGACTGGTTGGATCTCCTTGCAGTCCAAGGGACTCTCAAGTCTTCTTCAACATCACAGATCAAAAGAATCAATTCTTCGCCACTCAGCTTTCTTCACAGTCCAACTCTCACATCCACACATGACCATTGGAAAAACCATAGCCTTGGTGAAGAAAAATAGAATAATTTAGAAATATGGTAAGGATAACCCTGTATGTGAGACAGAAAAAGAGACACAATTATATAGAACAGTCTTTTGGACTCTGTGGGGGAGGGAGAGGGTAGAATGATTTGGGAGAATGGCATTGAAACATGTGTAATATCATATGTGAAACGAATTGCCAGTCCAGGTTTGATGCATGATACAGAATGCTTGGGGCTGGTTCACTGGGATGACCCAGAGGGATGGTACGGGGAGAGAAGAGGGAGGGGGTTCAGGTTGGGGAACACGTGTACACCCATGGCGGATTCATGTTGATATATGGCAAAACCAATACAATATTGTAAAGTAACTAGCCTCCAATTAAAATAAATAAATTTATATTAAAAAAGAACAGATTTAGATAAAATATATAAGAAAGTTTCCAGTTAAGTTTTTGTTGTCCCTTTTCTTGAACACTGAAACTTGTGTAATATTCTGGCAAGATTGATACAGAAAAATTATATAATAAGCAGGTCAACGATAAACAATATTGGAAGTTGAAATTGAGATGCTAATTTTAAATTCATAGATGTTTAAAAATACAAAAGGATGCTAAAGAAATATTTACACATTTTTATGCTAAATGGTAAAAGGGAAAATAAAGAGGAGGCCTAATTAATGTCATAATTATTAAAGAATTTGGATCAGTGATTTAAAAATTCCCACATATAAAAGAGGTTATTTATAAAAGAAGTTATGAAATAGATTTTTCCAAATATCACAAATTTTTCCAAAGAAAAAGTGATATCTTTCTTTGACATTTTAAATGTACTCTATATAATTCTAAAAGAGATGGGAATACCAGACCACCTGAGCTGCCTCTTGAGAAATCTGTATGCAGGTCAGGAAACAACAGTTAGAACTGGACATGGAACAATAGATTGGTNGGACACAACTGCGCGACTGAACTGAACTGAATACACTCCTGTTGTAATGGTGGCAGCTAAGTCCTTATAACTCTAGTATGAAGGCTAAAAGACAAAAGGATATTAAAAATAAGCATAGCTTAGAATTTTTAATGTATACACAGGGTTAAAATATGTAAATTGTGACATCAAAAACATAAAATGGAGGGAGGAGTAGAGTGTATAAATTAAGTATTTGAAGTTGTTATAGCTTAAAATATATTGTTATAAATATGATATGGTTTATATAATCCTTCTGGTAACCACAAAGTAAACACCTATACTAGATACACGAAAGATAAAGGAATCTAAGCACACCCCTACCAAAAAATAAAACAAACCAAAAACCATCAAATCACAAAGGAAGACAGCAAGACATGAAGGAACAAAGGAATTATAATGCAGCCAGAGAATAATGAACAAAATGGCAATAATAAGTCTATACCTATCCATCCATGAACTTTATTGTTATAGCTTAAAATATATTGTTATAAATATGATATGGTTTATATAATCCTTCTGGTAACCACAAAGTAAACACCTATACTAGATACACGAAAGATAAAGGAATCTAAGCACACCCCTACCAAAAAATAAAACAAACCAAAAACCATCAAATCACAAAGGAAGACAGCAAGACATGAAGGAACAAAGGAATTATAATGCAGCCAGAGAATAATGAACAAAATGGCAATAATAAGTCTATACCTATCCATCCATGAACTTTAAGTGAACAAAATTCTCAAAAGACAGACTGGGGAAAAAAAAAAAAAAGAACTGGACTGACTGGGTAGTGCAGTGGATAGGAATCTGCCTGCCAATGCAGAGGACGTGAGTTTGATCCCCGGTCTGGGAAGATTCCACATGCAACTAAGGCCATGTGCCACAACTGCTGAGCTTAGGGCCCACATGCTGCAGCTACTGAAGCCCACATGCCCAGAGCCCGTGCTTCACAAGAGACACCCTCACAGTGAGGAGCCCATGCACTGCAACAAAGAGTAGTCCTACTTGCCATAACAGGAGAAAGCCTGCACAAGGCAACGAAGACTGAGCACACCCAATTATATGCTGCCTACACGAGACTCACTTAGGCTCTAAAGACATATACAGACTGAAAGTTGAAGGAATGGAAAAAGAGATCTCATGAGTGGAAACCAAAAGAAAGCAAGGTAGCTATATTTATATTGGACAAAATAGGACACAGAATGTTATTATAATCTATAAAGGTCATGATTAAAGGGTCAGGCCAACAAGAAAATAAACAATTGTAAATATTTATTCATCTAACATAGGAGTACCTAAATCTATAAAGCATATATTAACAGATGAAAGGGAATTCCTTGGTGGTCTAGTGGTTAGAAACACTTGGTGCCTTTAAAAAAAAAAAAAAAAAAACTTGGTGCTTTTTAAAAATTTTTAGTTATTTGGCTGCCTGGGCTCTTAGTTGTGGCATGCAGGATGTTCTGTTGAGTGCATGAGCTCTCTAGCTGTGGTGCACAGGCTTAGTTGCTCTGTGGCATGTGGGACTCAGTTCCCTGTCCAGGGGTCGAACTTGCATCCCCGGCATGGAAGGCAGATTCTTAACCACTGGACCAGGGAAATCCCAAGGTTTGGTGCTTCACTGCTGGGGCCTGAGTTCAATCTCTGGTTGGAGATCCTGCAAGTTGCATGGTGTTTCCAGGAGAAAAAACAAAAAAACAGACCTCAGGAAGGAACAGATATTAATGCAATAAGAGGGGACTTCAACATCCCACTTTCAACAATGGATATTTCATCCAGATTGACAAATCAATAAGGAAAAATTGAATTTAAATGATATGTTAGACTAGACGGACTTAGATACATTAGAACATTCTATCCAAGGGCAGCAGAATACATGTTCTTCTCAAGTGCATATGGACCACTCAACAGGACAGAGCATATGTTAGGCCACAAAAGAGGTCTTAATAAATTTAAGGAGACTGAAATTGAATCAGACATCTCTTCTGACCACAAAGGTATGAAACTAGAAATCAATTATAAGAAAATCCACAAATATGTGGAGATTAAAAACCATGCTACTGAACAACCAATGGGGCAAAGAAAACCAAACAAATAAAATATTCTGATACAAATGAAAACAGAAATGCAACACACAAAAATATACAATGCAGCAAAGCAGTTCTGATAGGGAAGTTCATACTGTATTAAGAATCAAGAAAGATCTCACTCAGACAACCTAAATTCACACCTCAAGGAACTAGTAAAAGAACAAACTAAGCCCAAAGTTAGGAGAAGGAAGGGAATGATAATGATCAGATCAGAAATAAATGAAACACAGATTAAAAAGATAATAGAAGAGTGAAGAGCTGATTTTTTTAAAAAAAGAAAACAAATTATTAGCTAGACTTAACAATGAAAAAGAGAAGCCTCAAAATTACAAATGAGATATTACAACTATCGATAGTACCACACAAAGAATTGTAAGAGAGTATGCTGAACAGATACACTAAAAGACTGCACAAACTAGAAGAGATGGAAAAAATTCTAGAACCATATAGCCTACCAAGATTGAAGCATGAAACAAGCAAATTTGAATATGCTAATTACTATGAGGAGATTGAATCTGTCATCAAAAACCTTCCAATTAAGAAAAGTCTGAGATCAGATAGCTTCACTAATGAATTCAACCAAGCATTTAAAGAATTAATACTAAATCTCAAATTCTTCCAACAAATAAAAGAGGTAGGAATCCTTCCAAACAATTTTACAAGAACATTACCCTGATACCAAAAGCAAAAAATCCACTAAAAGAACAGAAAACTACATGCCAGTATCTCTGATGAATATAGATACAAAATCCTGAGCAACGTATTAGCAAACCAAAATCTACAGCACATTAAAAGAATTATGCATCATAATTCAGTGGAACTTATTCCAGGGATGCAATGATGGCTCAGTATCCATAAATCAGTGTTATTAACCAGTTAACAAAATAAAGGATAAAAATTGTAAGATCTCTCAAGATGCAGAAAAAGCATTTGAGCATTTGATAAAATTCAACATTCATTCATGATAAAAGAAGAAAAACTTCTAATATATGAGGTGTAGAAAGAATGAGATTCAACGTAAGATATGTATGACAAGCCCACAGCTAACATCATACTGATGAAAAGCAAAAAGGTTTTCCTCTTAAGATCAGGAATATGCACTGGGAAACAAATTTGCATGTAGTGGTTTGCTTTATTGCAGTGTCTGGAACTGAACCTTCCATATCTCTGATATATGCCTGTATTGAGATTTTCTGTTGCTTTTTTAACAAATTGAAGCTTTATGGTAACACTGTACTGAACATTAAGCACATCTATCTGCATCATTTTTCCACAGTGTTTGTTCACTGTGTCTCTGTCACATTTTTAATTCTCACAATGTTTTAAACTTTTCCTTATTGTTATATTTGTTATAGTGATCTGTGACCAGTGATCTCTGATGTTATTATTGTAATTGTTCTGGGGCTCTACAAACTTCACTGATAGGAAGATCAGTGTGTGCGCTCAGTCATGTCCAACTCTTTGGGAGCCAGTGGACTGTAGCCCGCCAGGCTCCTCTCTGTCCATGGGATTCTCCAGGCAGTATATTGGAGTGGGTTGTTGTGCCCTCCTCCAGGGGATCTTTCCAACCCAGGAATTGAACTCACATCTCTTATGTCTTCTGCATTGGCAGGCTGGTTCTTTATCACTAGCACTACCTGGGGAGCCCTCTGATTGCTTCACCAACCAGCAAGTCTCCCATCTCTCTCCTCCCGGAGGGGAGAGAATACGCCTCCTTATTCCTTGAAACAATATTGAAAGGAAGCCAATTAATAACCCCACATAACCACTAAGTGTTAGAGTGGAAGGAAGAGTCATGTCTCACTTTAAATCAAAAGCTTGGAATGGTTAATCTTAGTAAGGAAGTCATGTAGAAAGCCAAGATAGTCTGACAGCAAGGCCTTTTATGCCAGTTACCAAGCACTGCTCCAGTGAACACAGGCATGTGGAGAGTGAAATTGCCTCGTTGCTAACAAGCAGCAAGTTTTAGTAGTATGGGTAGAAGATCAAACCAGCCACAACATTCCCGTAAGCCAACTGTCAATCCAGAGCAAGGCCCTAGCGCTCTCAAGTTCTATGAAGGATGAGACAGGTCAGGAAGATGCAGAAGAAAAGTTTGAAGCTAGCAGAGATTGATTCATGAGGTGTAAGGTAAGAAGCCATCTCTATAACAACAAAGTGCAAGGTGAATCAGTAAGTGCTGATGGAGAAGATGCAGCAAGGTATCCAAAAGTGTATCCAAAAGATAAGTCATGAAGGTGGCTCCACTAAATGACAGATTTGCAATCCAGATGAAACAGGATTCTACTGGAAGAAGATGCCATCCAGAACTTTTATAGCTTGAGTGGAGAAGTCACTGCCTGGATTCAAAGCTTCAAAGGACAGGCTGACCGTCTTGTTAGGGGCCAGTGCAGCTGGTGACTTTAACGTGAAGTAAGTGCTCATTTATTTTTATGAAAATTAAAGACCTTCAAGAATTATGTTAAATCTATTCTGCCTATGCTTTGCATATCGAACAAAGTCTTGACGACAGCACATCTGTTTACAACATGATTAGCCAAATATTTAAGCCCAGTATTGAGAAATGCTCAAAAACAAAATTCCTTTCAAAATATTACTGCTCATTGACAATACGCGTGGTCACCCCAAAACTCTGATGGAGATGTACATTGAGCTTAGTACGGTTTTAAAGTCTGCTGACAGCATCTACTCTGCAGCCCATGGATCAGAGTAATTTCAACTTTTAAGTCTTATTTACAAAGCTAAAGCTGTCATTGTGATTCCTCTAATGAATAAGGAAAAAGTTAGTTGAAAATCTTTTGAAAAGTGTTCTCTATTCTAGATGCCATTAAGAGGATTCTTGAATTATGCCTTGATTCATGCTGACATTAACAGAAACTTGGAAGAAGTTGATTTTAACTCTCATGGATGACTTGAGTTCAAGATGTTAGTGGAGGAAGTAACTGCAGACATGGTAGAAATAGCCAGACAACTAAAAGTGAGGCCTTAAAATGTGACTGAATTGCTGCAATCTCAAGAAGAGACTTGGGCAAATAGTGAATTGCTTGTTATGGATGAGAAAAGGAAGTGGTTTCTTGAGATGGAATCTACTTCTGGTAAAGATGCTGTAAAGACTGTTGAAATACAAAGATTTAGACTATAACACAAACTTAGTTGATAAAGGAGTGCCAGGGTTTGACAGGATTGACTCCAGTTTTGAAAGAAGTTCTACTGTGGATAAAATGCTACAGAGAAATTGTTTATAAAAGCAAGAGTCAAGTGATGTAGCAAACTTCACTGTTGCCTTAGAAACTGTCACAGCCACCCTAACCTTCAGCAACCATCATCCTGATCAGTTAGCAGCCATCAATATAGAGGAAAGATCCTCCACCAGCAAAAAAAAATTACAACTTGCTGAAGGATCAGTTTTTTTTAATTTATTATTTATTTTAGATTATTGGATCTACCTTTTTCTTTTCCTTTTTTTTTTTTTTTTTGGCTAAGTAGCATGGTTTGCAGGATCTCAGTTCCTCAGCTAGGGATTGAACCTGGGCTATGGTACTGAAAGCCTGGAATCCTAACTACTAGCCACCTGTGTGTGCATGCTAAATCACTTCAGTCATGTCTGACTCTTTGTGACCCTAGGGACTGTAGCCTGCCAGGCTCCTCTGTCCATGGATTCTCAAGGCAAGAATACTAGAGTGGGTTGCCAAGGGATCTTCCCAACCCAGGGATCGAACTCTCATCCCTTATGTCTCCTGCATTGGCAGGCAGGTTCTTTATCACTAGCTCTACCTGAGAAGCCCTGGCCAATGGGGACTCCCAGGAAAAAAGTATTTTCATTTTTTAAGAAATATTTTATTTACTTTGTCTTCATTGCTGCATGTGGGCTTTCTCTAGTTGCAGTGTGCAGGGGCTACTCTTTAAGTTGCTGTTCAAAGGCTCTAGAGCACAGGCTCAGTAGTTGTGACACAAGGGCTTAGTTGCCCTGGGGCATGTGGAGTCTTCCTAGACCAGGGATCAAACTCATGTCCCCGGCATTTGCAGGTGGATTCTTAACCATTGGACCACCAAGGACTTTCAAGTATTTTTAAATTAAGGGATGTACATTTCTTTTTAAAGACATGATATTATCTTATAGGCTACGGTATAGTCCAAAGTTAACTTTCATATAACTGGGAGACCAAAAAATTCATGTGACTTGTGTTATTCTGATATTTGGTTAACTATGGTCATCTGTAACTGAACCTGTAATATTCCAAGGTATGCCTGGTACAAAAACCTTTTGCATTTATATACACTAACAATGAACTATCAGAAAGAGAAATTAAGAAAAAAACCCCAATTGTAGCTGCATCAAAAACAATATACCCTAGGGATAAATTTAACCAGGGAGATGACCGATCTGGACACTGAAATGTATTACACTGATAAAATAAACTGAAAACATAAATAAATACGAAGATATTCTGTGCTCATGGACAGGAAGATCATTGTTAAAATGTCCATACTATTCAAACCCACCTATAGAGTCAATGCAATTCCTGCCAAAATGCCAACGGCATTTTCTCAAACAAATAGAAGACTAATTCTAAAATTTGTATGGAAACCAAAAGACCCTGAATTGATAAAGCAATCTTGAAAAAGAACAAAGCTGGAGAAATCATGCTTGTTGATTTCAAATTGTTATAAAGCTATAGTAATTAAAACAGTATGGTATTGGCATAAAAACACAGATCAATGGAACAGAACAGAAAGCCCAGAAATAAATCTATGCATATATGACCAATTAATTTACAACAAAGGAGCCTAGAATATACAGTGGGGGAAAAGACATGCTCTTCAACAAGTGGTGCTGGAAAAACTGGGCAGCCATTTGCAAAATAATGATATTGGAGCACTATTTTACATGATTCACAAAATCAATTCAAAATGGATTAAACACTAAAGTTTAAGACCTGAAATCATAAACTTCAGAAGAATACACAGGAGGTAATGTCCTTGAGATGCATCTTCATTTTTTTAATATACATTTTACACCAAAAGCAAAAAAAAGTACAACTAGATCAAACTAAAAAACTTCTACACAACCAAGGTTCAGTTCAGTTCAGTCGCTCAGTCGTGTCCAACTCTTCGTNGTTTCTACTGTTTCCCCATCTATTTCCCATGAAGTGATGGGACCAGATGCCATCATCTTCGTTTTCTGAATGTTGAACTTTAAGCCAACTTTTTCACTCTCCTCTTTCACTTTCATCAAGAGGCTTTTTATTTCCTCTTCACTTTCTGCCATAAGGGTGGTATCATCTGCATATCTGAGGTTATTGATATTTCTCCCGGCAATCTTGATTCCATCTTGTGCTTCTTCCAGCCCAGTGTTTCTCATGATGTACTCTGCATATAAGTTAAATAAGCAGGGTGACAATATACAGCCTTGATGCACTCCTTTTCCTATTTGGAACCAGTCTGTTGTTACACAACCAAGGTAATCATAACATAATGAAAAGGCAACCTCTGGAATGGGGAAAAATATTTGTAAACTATCTATAGACCAGAGGTTAATGTCCAAAATATGTATTGCATGCATCTATGCATGCTAAGTCGCTTCAGTTGTGTCTGACTCTGTGCAACCCTACAGACAACAGCCCACGGCTCCTCTGTCCACAAGGTTCTCTAGGCAAGATTACTGGAGTGGGTTGCCATTATTAGAACTGATATAATTCAATATCAAAAAAGCAAACTGATGAGAAAATGAGCAGAAGATGAGATCTTTCCAAGGAACACATACAAGTGACCAGAAGTCACATGAACAAACAAGTACATAATCCTTTGAGCTAGGCTTCAGTGGCACATGATCCAAGAACTTCCAGATGTACAAGCTGGGTCTAGAAAAGGCAGAGGAACCAGAGATCAAATTGCCAACATCTCCTGGATCAAGAAAAAGCAAGAGAATTAAAAAGAAAAATCTGCTTCATTGATCATACTAAAGCCTTTGATGGTGTGGACACAACAAACTGTGGAAAATTCTTAAAGAAATGGAAATACTAGACCACCTTACCTGTCTCTTGAGAAACTTGTATGCAGGCCAAGAAACAACAGTTAGAGTCAGACATGGAACAAAACTGGGACAGGAGTACATCAAGTCTGTATATAGTCACTCTGCTTATTTAACTTACATGCATCATGCCAAATGCCATGCTGGATGACTCACAAGCTGGAATCAAGATTGCTGGGAGAAATATAAAAAACCTAAGATATGCAGATGATATCACTTTAATGGCAGAAAGCAAAGAACTAAGCCTCTTGGTGAAAGTGAAAGAGGAGAGTGAGAAAGCTGGTTTAAAAACTCAGCATTCAAAAAATGAAGATCTCAGCATCTGGTCCCATCACTTCATGGTAAATAGATGGGGAAAAAAGGGAAACAGTGACAGATTTTATTTTCGTGGGCTCCAGAATCACTGTGAATGGTGACTGCAGCCATGAAATTCAAAGACTTGTTCCTTGGGAAAAAAGATAAGACAAACCTGAACAGGGTATTAAAGAGCAGAGACATCACTTTGCCAACAAAGGTCTGTATAGTTAAAGCTAAGGTTTTTCCAGTAGTCATGTATGGATGTGAGAGATGGACCATAAATAAAGTTGAGCACTGAAGAATCGATGCTTTTGAACTGTGGTGCTGGAGAAGAATTTTGAGAGTCCCTTGGACAGCAAGGAGATCAAATCAGACAATCCTAAAGGAAATCAACCCTGAATGTTTACTGGAAGGACTGATGCTGAAGGTGAAACTCCAATACTTTGGCCACCTGATGCGAAGAGTCAATCATTGGGAAAGACCCTGACGCTGAGAAAGACTGAGGGCAAGAGGAGAAGGAGGCAACAGTGGATGAAATGGTTGGATGGCATCACTGACTCAATGGACATGAGTTTGAGCAAACTCCAGGAGATAGCGAAGGATGGGAAGCCTAGAGTGCTGCAGTTCAGGGGGTCTCAAAGACTCAGACGTGACTGAGTAACTGAACAACATGAAAAGGTGTTCAACATTAGTAGTCATCAGAGAAATGGAAACTTAAGCCAGAATAAGATATCACCTCACACATCCTAGAATGGCTATCATCAAAATGACAAAAGGTAAGTGTTGAAGATGTGAAAAGACAATCATTATGCATTGTTGGTGGAAATGTAAATTGGTGCATAAAGTATGGAAAACAGTATGGACATTCCTCAAAAAATGAAAAATTGAGGGATTTCCCTGGTGGTCACTGGTTAAGATTTTGCCTTCCATTCCAGGGGATAGGTTTGCTCCTTGGTCGAGAAGCTAAGATCCTCCATGCTTTGAGTCCAAAAAACCAAAACATAAAACAGAAGCAACGTTATAACAAATTCAGTAGACTTTTAAAAAATGGTCCACATTAAAAACTTTTTTAAAAAATTGAAAAAATATGATTTAGCAATCCCAGCTCTGGGTAGACATAAAAGGAAATTATATATATATATATATATATATATATATATAAATAAATCTACATCTCCATGTTCATTGCAGCATTACTTGCCATAGCCAAGATATGAGAACATTTAAGTGGTAGTCAACAGATGAATCAGTAAAAGATATGGTAAATATATACAATAGAATATTATTTCACCAATGAGAAAGAAATCTTGCCATTTGTGACAACATATATGGATCTTGAGAGAATGATGCTAAGTGAAATGGGCCAGACAGAAAGACACATACTGCATGGTAATCATTTACACATGGAATCTGGAAAAAAATTTTAAAAAACACCAAAAAGAAGCGGCAAAACCAAATCAGTAGGAAAACTAGGGGGTGGGGGTATACAAGAAAAATAGGAAGAGGTCAAAGTGTATAAAATTTCAGTTATGAATAAAGTCTGAGGATCTAATGTATATCATGGTGACTGTAGATAATGGGCTTCCCTGATAGCTCAGTTGGTAAAGAATCCACCTGCAATGCAAGAGTGGATCTTGAGAGAATGATGCTAAGTGAAATGGGCCAGACAGAAAGACACATACTGCATGGTAATCATTTACACATGGAATCTGGAAAAAAATTTTAAAAAACACCAAAAAGAAGCGGCAAAACCAAATCAGTAGGAAAACTAGGGGGTGGGGGTATACAAGAAAAATAGGAAGAGGTCAAAGTGTATAAAATTTCAGTTATGAATAAAGTCTGAGGATCTAATGTATATCATGGTGACTGTAGATAATGGGCTTCCCTGATAGCTCAGTTGGTAAAGAATCCACCTGCAATGCGAGAGCTTGGTTCAATTCCTGGGTCATGAAGATCCTCTGGAGAAGGGATAGATTACCCACTACAGTATTCTTGGGCTTCCCTTGTGGCTCAGTGGGTAAAGAATCTGTCTACAATGCAGGAGACCTGGGTTCGATCCCTGGGTTGGGAAGATCCCCTGGAGAAGGGAAAGGATACCCACTCCAGTATTCTAGCCTGGAGAATTCCAAAGAGTGGGACACGACTGAGTGACTTTCACTTTCATAGATAATACTGTATTATGAAACTGAAATTTGCTGAGGGTAGAAGTCAAATATTATCCCCCTCCTCAAATTAAAGATGAATACGTGAGGTGATGGATGTGACAAATAACTAGATGGGCCTTTAACAATGCATATGTAGATCCAATCATGATATACAGGACACTTTAAATACCTTACAGTTTTGCCAATTCTATCTCAATAAAGGTAAAAAAACTGAAGTTACGCTACTTACAGACTATGCATTAATATCAAACAACTAAAAACTATATCCAAGATAATTATAATGGGAAATTATATCAGTGTTAAAAGCAAAGTTAAATGGGATTTGATAGTAAACAATTAAATATCAAATTTTGTACCTTTATAAACATAATACTTGTTTTTAAGCACCCATAAAACACACAAATTTTAACCTGTCTTTGAGCAACAACAATAAAAATACTATATTTAAATAAAAAAGCATGCTACCTTATTCTAAGTAGATAGAAAAAAATGAAAATACAATGAAAGTAACTTATTTTCCAATTTTGATATATAAAGTTAAAATCAGAACTAAATTCTTATTGTTTGTTGACCAAATGCTTAGGAAAAATGGGCAACAATAGCAATTAGTGAATCAGAAAAAAATATTTTTAAATGTCAAGAGGTGATGTTATAAAAAATTTCATGTAATTTGAAGAGAACAAAAGCAAAAATTAGAAAATATAATTTAATTCAGTAAAAACTCATAAATCTGACAAGAACAATCAGATTGAAAGAAAACTGGGGGAAAATAAACTGAACTGCTTCTGCAAAAGCTTTCAGTCTTAAATAATTTATTGGTGATTTAGTTTCAATTTTGTATTCCATTCTAAATAAACTTACATCAAGACATGGAAGCAACCTAAATGTCCTTCTACAGATGAATAAAGAAAATATTATATATATATATATATAAAGAATGAAATTATGTTGTTTGCAGCAACATGGATGGACCTAGAAATTATTATACCAAGAGAACTAAGCCGAGAAATACAAATATATGATATCGTTTATATATGAAATCTGGAAAAAAAAAAAAACAATAATGAACTACAAAACAGAAATAAACCCACAGACATACAAAACAAACTTATGGTTACCATAAGGGCAATGGTTGGGGAGGGATAAATTAGGAGTATAGGATTAACATATACACACAACTACTAATAAACAAGGATCTTCTATATAGCCCAGGGACCTATACTCAATATTTTGTAATAACCTGTAAGGGAAAAATCTGAAAAAAAAAATATATTCACACACACATATATATATAATATATATATATGATTGAATATTTGCTATACACCTGAAACTAACATAATATTGTAAACCAACTATCCATTAAAAAAAAGTCACATAAAATAAAAATCAGCATCAGCTGAGAGTAGCAGCTAGATGTTAAAATGCTTATTATGTTCCAGTGACCTAAGATTGCAAAGTATACAATATTAGGGTTAGAAATAGAAATTCTGGGTTTAATTTTTATTTAATAAAAATAATTGATATTAGAAGAGCATCCAACTAGGTTGAACAGATAATCCTGATATAATATTTTTACATTTTTCTTGGCTGGTGGTTCATAGGATCTCAGGTCTCTGACCAGGAATTGAAACCAGGCCATGGCAATGAAAGCCCCAAATCCTAACCACTGGGCCCCTAGGGAACTCCCCTGATAGAAATTCTTAAAACACTACAAACAAAAGCCAAAATTATACTCAGCATTACTATTAAAGAATAAGACAACAAAGCCTACTTTGATCATTATTAGTTATAACAAGAATAACTATTTGTTGTAAGAAGAAATTGAAGCTGTGAAGAAAAGAAACTGAAGTTGATCAGTTCTATGTAGACCTACAAGACTGCTAAGAACACCAAAAAATGTCCTGTTCATCATAGTGGATTGGAAGGCCTAAGTAGGAAGTCAAGAGATACCTGCAGTAACAGGCAAGTTTGGCCTTGGAGTACAAAATGAAGAAGGGCAAAGATTAACAGAGTTTTGCCAAGAGAACACACTGGTCATAGCAAATACCCTCTTCCAGCAACACAAGAGATGACTTTATACATGGTCAAAAACAATACCGAAATCAGATTGATTACATTCATTCTTTGTAGAGCAAGATGGAGCTCTACACAGTCAGCAAAAACAAGACCTGGAGCTGACTGTGGCTCAGATCATTAGCTCCTTATAGCAAAATTAAGGTTTGACCTAAAGAAAGCAGGTAAAACCACTAAGGCAGTCAGGTACAACTTAAATCCCCTATGAATATTAAGTAGAGGTGACAGATAGATTCAAGAGATTAGATCTAGTAAACAGAATGCTGAAGAACTATGCACAGAGGTTAATAATATTGTACAGGAGGTAGCAAACAAAACCATCCCAAAGAAAAAGAAATGCAAGAAGGCAAAGTGGTTGTCTGAGGAGGCTTTACAAACAGCTGAGGAAAGAGAAGCAAAGCAAGGGAGAAAGGGAAAGGTACACCCAGCTAAATGCAGAGTTCCAGAGAATAGCAAGAGAGACAAGAAAGCCTTCTTCAATGAATAATGGAAGGAAACAGAGGAAAGCAACAGAAGAGGCAAGACTAGATATCTCTAAGAAAACTGGAAATATCAAAGGAAAATGTCATCCAAAGATGGACACAATAAAGGAGAGAAACAGTATAGACCTAATAGAAACAGAGATCAAGAAGAGATGAGCATATATAGAAATGTACAAAAGATTTTAATGACCCAGATAACCACATGGGGTCATCCACCCAGAGCCAGACATTCTGCAATATGAAGTCAAATGGGCCTTAGGAAGCACTGCTGCCAATAAAGCTAGTGGAGGTGATGGAATTCCAGCAGAGCTGTTTAAAATCCTAAAAGAAGATGCTATTAAAGTGCTGCACTCAATATGTCAGCAAATTTGGAAAACTCAGCAGGGGTCACAAGACTGGAGAGGTCTTCATCCCAATTCCTAAGACTGCACTCATCTCCCATGTTAGTAAGGTTATGTTCAAAATCCTTCAAGCTAGGCTGGCTTCAGCAGTATGTGAACCGAGAACTTCCAGATGTTCAAGCTGAGTTTAGAAAAGGCAAGGAACCAGAGATCAAATTGCCAACATCCATTGGATCAGAGAAAGCAAGGGAGTTCCAGAAAAACATGTACTACTGTTTCATTGACTATGGTAAAGGCTTTGACTCTATGGATCATAATAAACTGGAAAATTTTGGGAGATGGGATACCAGACCATCTTACATGTCACCTGAGAAACCTCTGTGTGGGTCAAGAAGCAGCAGTTAGAACTTATATGGAACAATTGACTAGTTCAGAATTGAGAAAGGTGTACAAGGCTTTTTATGTAATTGTTTATTTAACTTATACACAGAGCACATCATGTGAAATGCTGGGCTGGATGAATTACGGGCTGGATTAAGATTTCCAGGAGAAAGACCAACAACCTTAGATATACACATGATACCACTTTAACGGCAGAATGTGAAGAGGAACTAAAGGGCCTCTTGATTGAAGGTGAAAGAGGAGTGTGAAAAAGCTGGCTTAAAACTTAACATTCAAAAAACTAAGGTCATGGCATCCTGCCCACGACTTCATGGCAAATAGAAGGGGACAAGGTGGAGGCACTGACAGATTTCCTGCTAACGTCACTGTGGATGGTGACTGCAGCCATGAAAATTACTTCTCAGCAGGAAGATACAGCAAACCTAGACAGAACATTAAAAAGCAGGGACATCACTTTGCGGACAAAGGTCCATATAGTCAAGGCTATAGTCTTTCCAGTTGTCACGTACAGATGTGAGACCTGGACCATAAAGACAGAGCACCAAAGACCTGATGCTTTTGAACTGTGGTGTTGGAGAAGACCTTCAAGAGTCCCTTGGACTGCAAGGAGATCCAACCAGTCAATCTTAAAGGAAATCAACCCTGAATACTCATTGGAAGGACTGATGCTGATGCTGAAGCTCCAGTATTTAGGTCACTTGATGTGAACAGCTGACTCATTGGAAAAGACCCTGATGCTAGGAAAGACTGAGGGCACGAGGAGAGGGGGCAACAGAGGAAGAGATGGTTGGATGGCATCACTGATACAATGGATGTGAACTTGGGCAAACTTCAGGAGAAGGTGAGGGACAGGGAAGCCTGGCATGCTGCAGTCCATGGGGCTAGAAGGAGTTGGACACAACTTGGTGACTGAACAACAACAAAGAAGAGATTAGAAAATAATTATATTGAAACAACTTATCTTTAGCAAATGAAAAAATAAGCATCAGCAAAGTCATTAGCTCCATAAAGTCCATTCCATAAAGGGTCCAAATAGAAAAAAAAAAAAGACACAAAATAGACTTCCTATAGTACTTAAGGTGTGCACTACTGGTATCTTTACAAAAACAGACCAATGAAACAGATTGGGAGTCCAGAAGCAAATCCACAGATACTCAGTTTACCAGCTTATGACAGCATAACAGTACAACATATCTGGGAAAGGATAATCTTTCTTAATAAATGTGCTATATATGCCATGCTGTTCTAAGTCTTGTCTCTTTGCCACCCCATGAACTGTATCCCACCAGGCTTCTCTGTTCTTGGGATTTCCCAGGCAAGAATACTGGTATGGGTTGCTGTTTCCTCCTCCAAGGAATCTTCCTGACCCAGGGATCGAACCCTCATCTCTTGCATTAGTAGGTGGATTCTTTACCACTGCTCTTCCTGGGAATCCCTCTCAACAAATTGTAGTGTGTTAACTGGATATACAAATGGGAAATCCATTACAGATGGACAATTTATCAAAATATAAAAGGCTGAATAAAACTTAGAAGAAAAAATGGCAAAATATTCACTTTAGATGTCCATCTGATAAAGAACTTATATCAACAGCAATTGACAACTGGAACTTTCCTTACACTGTTGACAGTCATATAATTTAGTACAGCTACTTTGCAAACTGAAAAATCTGAGTAAGGTTAGATATATGCAACCATATAACCCAACACTCCCCTCTTAAATATATACATATATATACACACAAGTGAAAAGTGTAATACATTCATCAAAAAACATGCACAGGGATATTCATAGGAGTTCTGTTCATAACAGCTCCAAACTGGAAACAATCTAAATGTTCAAATACACAAGAGATTAACAGTGGTACAATACAATGTGGATAAAAACAATGAAAAATCACTACAATGATGACAACTGAATTAGATACAATGTGAATGGATCTCAACTTTGTGCAAGAGAAGTAAAACTCACTATTATCCTAATAAATCTATTTATGCAAAGGTAAGAAGAGCTAAAACTATAGTTTTAAAAGTCAGAATAATTACCTGTTGGGTTAGTAGATAGTTACTAGAAGGAATATGGGGTGATTCTAGGGTACTGATAAATTCTAGTCTTGATCTTAGTGATTTGTGTGGATTTGTGCACTTCTAGAAAATTCACTGAACTATATAACAATACTGGAATGCAGTTCCCTAAAAACAGCAAAAAACACCATAATATCCAGTTTAATAAGAAATTTATGAGAATAGGGTTAACTACAAAATTATGGATATATACCATATTACTGTTAGCTTCTTTCAGTATCAGTTAACTCATAGGGTTAATGTATTTCAAATGAATATTCAAGTATCATTTTAACTTGGAAAAAATACAAGTGATTCTCAAGTTAGTCTGAAAGCATAAGAGATGAATTCTTGAAAAAAATCAGAATAGTTACAATAGACACAAAGCTATAATGCTTTCATCAATGGCACAACATAATCTATACACTGTACTATATACTGTATTTATACAAATTTATTAATATAGGTACAAAACCTTTGATTTTGTAACTCTCTGGTTAACTGGGTGTCAGCATTCAGAATATTTAGGATTTTTTAGAAGTAACGTGTATCAGACACCTCCAGCTGAGTCTGAAACAGTGTACTAATTAAACACATTACTATTTTTCCAGAAAAATATGAATATTTGTATCAAAAGATATAAAGATTCATGTAGCCTCAGGTCAAACCAGGTCAGATTTTGCCTTGAAATGAATTTTGATGCTAAACTTAAGGGAAAAAATTAGTTGTCAGAACATTTTGGATTTTAGAATTGTGAATAAAAAGAGACTGGAAATCCATGTAGGGTAAGAGACATTATATATATGTGTGAAGAGAGAAACCTTATTTAAGCAGTTGTATGAGTCAAATGTTAAATATTTAGGGGAAAATGTACTGATTCTATCAGGTATCAAATCAAACTACATATAGATGAAGAACTTATCCTAATATTAACAAATCAAGAAGAAGTCAATAGAAACCAATAATGATACAGTTGAATATTATTTGTGGTAAGGGATAAGCATGTGCTATGGAAGAAATGATAATTTCCTGCCAGGAATATAAACTGAAATAAGTTTTCTAAGAATTTGGCAAAATGTATTGAGATCCTTGAAAAGATGTACACTAACTTTTTGACTTGGTAATTCCATCCTCTCAAATATTGCCTAAATAATCGAAAACATAAATATTTATTTACAAAAATGTTCACTGCTAGTTATTTTTTAATAAGAGCTAAAAACTGGATAATGCTTGATATTATTTGAAGTAAAAAAAAAAACAAGGAAGTTATATTTACAGTTTTAAGTTCAATTATGTAGAAAAGATAATTTAGGACAAAAAAACCAGAAAGTATGCAAAAATGTTATCCAATATTTACAAAAAGAGGAAATTCTATTAAAAGAGAAAGCATAATACTAAAGTCAAAATTTGATACATAATTTCAGTAAGTTAAGCCTGAGACTGAAATATGGTGGCTTGAAAAATGATGAACGTAGAATATATAGCAACATGCTTTTAAAATGACTTCTTTTATCAAAGCTTAACCTTGGTCTTCCTACTACTAGTCATGACATCTAGTCTGGCTAAATGCTGATGGACTTTAACTTACGTGCAATTTCAACATACTTACTAAATGGTTCTAACAATATACAGGGATAATACAATCAAATATTTTAATTACAAGTCTTCTAAGATTTGGCATACAACCGAATACACTAATGTCCAAAGAAATAGTGGATCCTTACATGTAGTTGCAAAAATACAGTACCAGGTACATCAATTAAGTCTAGCACATTTTGACTTTTAAGGTAAAATGGGAATTATGGTTTTGTTCTTGAACATAAATGAAAGCTCTGAATACAGATTATCTTTATACTATTTATCTAGTGGATCCTGGCCAAGTGAACAAAAAATTCCTGAAGACTGAGTTTATTTTACTAGTATATGAATTCTTAGTACTTAGCATATACAAATTAATTGAATGAGAAGAAAATTGATGCTCTTCAGCATTATGTAAACTTCTGAAAACAAGAACTGACTTACAAAGGGATTTATTAAATGTATCTAAACTAGAATGACTGCCAATATGAAAGAATTCAAACTTTTAAGTTAATGAAAATATTTATTCAAACCTAACTGTACAGTATCAAGCTGAGTTAAATAAACATTAACTGTATTAACTATCCCTGGTTCTTTAGAAACAGACCACTTCCACATCATAAAAATTTATTACAACACAAATTTCTGCAGTAAGGTTCAGCCAGTAAGATGTGATTTCCACACTAAGAACTGCTGTGTTAAAGTAGGATGTTAAAGGCCCAGTATTTAAAAAAAAAAAAGTTGAGGAAAATAACTCATTAATTTAGACATTTTCAGAAAAAACCTTGCATATATTGATATTAAACAAAACAGAAAGCACTTAAAGAGAACATACTTTAATATCTAGGCACAATTGGTCAAGTATGAATTATAATTTCTGTACTCATTTAAAGGTTTAAACCAATTCTTCAACTTGACTGATGTGTGTGAGTCTAACATACAGAAGGCACCTCTTTCATTCTCCTTAAGGACCTTTTGAGAGTAACTCTATAATAAGGGGTACAGAGACAGCATCCTCTATCCAAGTGTAACACAGCCCATTTTAGGAGAAACTAAATTAAAATAGAAAACTATGATTTCTCTTTTTACATCTTATGATGGACATGGCTTTCTAAAAGGACAACAGAAGATAATCCTCCATACAAGCTTTAACATAGAACACAAAATGTAAATTAAATGTGCATTGGTCACTACTATGTAAAAAGTTTCTGAATTAGTGCAATTCTTTAAATCCCCAGTATTTAGGGGAGAAGTATATACATACCAAGAAATTTCAATTACTATATAACTAAACTTTTTATGGCTCAATAGTCTAAATGCTTAAAGTTCTGTAAAAGATCTTACAAGTTATAAATGAAAGATCAGAACACTCGAATGGTGTTCAAATGGCATTAATATTCTCTCCTTAAAACAAAGAGACCGGAACAACCAGAAGAGACAAAGTGTAAAATTTTAGGAATACAATCTGTACTGCAATTGTAAGGAGTGGTAAAGTATTCACTCTAGAAAAAGCCCAAATCGTTAATTTCGGTTACTTTATTACCATTTGAATTCCTTATCACTTCTACACTAATTACTGGTTGTCTTCAGATAGATGTAGGACAAGTACTGAAGGCAATTTATAAGGAAAAGTGTAATTTTCCCACTCAAAGTGAGAAACTGTTCCAGATGAATAAGTTTCAAAATTAGAGATCATAAGAAATCAAAAAATAAAAGAACATCAGGCTGATTTAACCTCTATTTCAACAAGATTTACACAATATTAACAAGATGCAATTGTTAAAGCTATACAGTTTTGCAGATTGGCTTTACTTACATTTCTGCAAATGTTTTTTCCACAATACCAGGTACATCTATTTACAAATTAGGAAGCTGCTTTAAAACAGCATGATTTAGAAATAAAGTGAAAGTTCAGTACAATGAAAGAAAGTGCAGGTCATGCTCTCAGATTCTGTCAGTATCTCATTCCCTACACTCATAGTTTAAGGAATCGTAGTTTTAAATAGCCACTCTTCTTATATGTTCAGAATATTTACTCATCATAATGCAATGATAATAAAAATTTGTCCACATCCATTCCAGCTGGAAATGAACTGGGTAGCTTCTTTTTCTGTCAAAAAAAAAAAAAAAGAAAAAATCAACTAAGTTGACATATCAAACTTAAACAAGGCCCAAAAGCTACTTTCTTATTAAGTCATGTAGAACTTCATACACTACCAACAACATTTTTGTCAAAACAGCTTAGTTCATTAGAATTTTAGCTATACAGAACGGTAGACACAATTTTTTATAAATCCAAGTTTAATAAACTATACTTCAGTGGTACCTCAACATTATTTTAGAGCACAAAACATTATACAAATTCAGAGTATATGAATGCTGAAAGAGACAAGATAGAACATGCTAATAATAAGGTACTCATTATTGCTAAACCATAAACCTCAGAAAGTTTTACTAAGATTTTAAGAGTAACAAGTACTTTTCAAGTTCCAAACATTTAATATACTCCAGGCACTTTACAAACACTACATTTAGTCTCACAGCCATTGGGAAGATGTGTGTAACCTCATGTCCAATGACGCAGTTAAGACTCAAAAGATGTTACAGGCTATTTAACAATGGTAATAGAACCAATAAGCAGGAGATACAGGATTCAGCCCAGGCTTAGAAACCAGGATTCTTTCCTTGATATCGTACTTTATGACATTTTAAACCTTTCTATTCATATTCCACTTACTAAATGGCTAAACAGATTGAGGAAAAATGCCTTTATCAGTGATAATCCTATATTACTTTCCTCAGGTAAGCATGGTTAAAGACAGGTAAATTTAACTTTTACATTGCTCTAACATATTAACAAGTATAAGAATCTATGGAAGAGATGGCAGGACAAGGGAAAGAAACCTAAGATGAAGGGGGCTGCACAGTTTTCACTTGATAATTACAACAGTGGCTTCCCAATTTTTCATGTTATGTCATTCTTTCCGCCAAACACCCTTTCCCATGGAAGACGTTTATAAATAAATGCCTTCGCAACTGTCTGGAAAATGTTTCACCTAGTTAACTTCTGAGTACCACAATGGCTGAGAGATACTGCTAGAGAATGTATTTTGTTAATCAAAACCCAAAGCTATCGTGATTAAATGTTAAGTAGCTATGGCAAAAAATGATGAGTGCTGAAAGAAGGGCAACGTGCAGTTTGAAATTAAAGACTTTCAAACTTGCCTTAATTTTCTTCTTTTTCATTGGCATTGACGAATTTGCAAGACTTTTATTAGAAGTGCGGGAGTTTCGCTCATGCTCATCTAATTCCTCAATTTTCCGCTTTTTTGTGGTGCTCCGTGAAGATGCTCTAAATTGTTGGGTATTGTCTTTTAGAGGAGTAGATGAAGTAGTCCTAGAGATGGCTGCTCTGGAGAGAATCATTAAGGTATGGGCAGCCATGTTCACACTGTTTTCACTCCCTGTTTCACTGGCAGGGCTGCAAGCAGGCAAGTCTGGTGTGACAGGAGGGACCATTACTTTGGGCGTGCTGTCTTCACCAAAACGCCTACTAGAAGGGACCTTGATACCTCTGTAGGCTCTTCTTTAAGTTTTTCCCCTGCTCCTGAGCCAGATGTTCGGGGTACAGATAAATCAGCACTATCTGTGAGTCTATTTACTGGGCTATGCCACTGAATATCTTGTAACATTTCTGTGGTATGTTTGGTGAGTGGGTTAATCAAAGAACTGGCAGACCTGGTTTGTTCTTGTTTCAAATCCTTCACAGGTGCACCTACTGAAAAGATATTTTTACTGTTTGAGGATGTGCCTTGTTTTCTGGTTAGCTCTTGAAGTGAAGTTACAGTTTTCTCATTCCGCACACCCCCATTTTGCTGCCCATTAGACAGTTTTGAAGTTTCTGGATTTTTCTGCCTTTCCACATCGCTGCACAGTTCATTCTCCTTATTAGCTGTTGCTTTATGGAAAGATTCAAGTATAGTTTCTGTTGGTGAAACTTTCTTTTCTGACTGAGTTTCTTTTATGGTGGCATGTCGGCCAATGGCAGTTTCTGATTTAGGGAAAATTTTAGGCATAGAAAGTTTCTCCCGCTCTCTTTTGACAGCATTATTAGCAGGGGGTTTTAAGGTGGAGGACACAATGGGTGAGTCAAGGTTAGAAAATGAAATGTCATTTCTTTCTTTGCTTTGGGACACCAACTTTTGATTTGTCCCCTGTGTATTTGCCACAGGAGAAGCAGTGCTATCAAAACAGAGCACACGTCTGTGGCTTTCAAATGGCTTGCTAACTGGAACTGTACTTTCTACTGAGAATGGAACTGTGGTTTCTTCCAATTTTTTCCCAAGATCTGTGGCCATAATCTTGTCAGAAATTTCAGTTCTACAAGAAAAAAAAAAGTTTTTCTTAGCCACATAAAGAAATGCTTTGTTTTTAACTTGAGCATTCAAAATACTCTATGACAGAAACTACTTTTATGCTCACCGCTGTGCATGACATCCAACTGAGTGACTTGATGAATCCACCAAATTATTTACCTGTTTCCCTGGAATTATAAACAAGTTAATTAGAAAAGAAAACATTCCTGAAAGTACATTTTCTGAAAGAAAATAGAACAGATCACAGAATCTGACATCATGAGAAAAATTTAAGCTATAGCTAATGTAAAAAATGAAATACTTTCATATACTGGATCTAAAAAACGCCTTGGTAGTATATACAAGATGATCATTTTACTGAAGAAGTATAAATATGTAATAAATGATCTGCTTCAACTTCAGGCAAATGTGAATCCAGTCTTTGATCTACAAATTACTATGATCAATGTAGCAGTTAAGGGCAGTACTTAGAGCAAAAAGTTACTTAAAGAAAACACTTTATTCCTATTTAAAAATTCTGCTTATTTAAGGTGTCATGTTTGCAAGCCTATGTCACTCAGAGGACATGCTCTGACTACTCTAAAGTTAATGATTTTTAGTACAACAAAAGATAGCATATACAAAGTAACATGAGATTTTCATTCAAGACCTTTATGAATATTGTGCTGAGTTCTCAAACTTCTCTGCTGCTCCTGCTAAGTCACTTCAGTTGTATCCGACTCTGTGTGACCCCAGAGACGGCAGCCCACCAGGTTCCCCCATCCCTGGGATTCTCCAGGCAAGAACACTGGAGTGGGTTGCCATTTCCTTCTCCAGTGCGTGAAAGTGAAAAGTGAAAGTGAAGTCGCTCAGTCGTGTCCGACTCTTTGTGACCCCATGAATCACAGCACGCCAAGCCTCCCTGTCCATCACCAACTCCCAGAGTTTACTCAGACTCACGTCCATTGAGTCCATGATGCCATCCAGCCATCTCATCCTCAGTCGTCCCCTTCTCCTCCTGCCCCCAATCCCTCCCAGCATCAGGGTCTTTTCCAGTGAGTCAACTCTTCGCATCAGGTGGCCAAAGTACTGGAGTTTCAGCTTCAGCATCAGTCCTTCCAATGAATATTCAAAGGTTGATTTTCTGTAGGATGGACTGGTTTGATCTCCTTGTATTCCAAGAGACTCTCAAGAGTCTTTCCCAGTACAATTCAAAACATCAATTCTTTGGCACTCAGCCTTCTTTATGGTCCAACTCTCACTCTGTACTTGACTACTGGAAAAACCTTAACTTTGACTATACGGACCTTTGTCAGCGAAGTGATGTTCTAAAGCAATGCTAAGAAGCCCAAGTATAAAGGCAGAGAAATTGTTGGCTGCATAGATCCATGACTAGAGGGTATCAAGCAGACATGTTAGAAGAATGTGAATATGAAAGTGTTTAGGAATAGTGGGAAAAGTGGCTGATGTGGTAGATTGTGGGGTTTAGCCTGGATAGGGAAGGAAATGAACCCAAGTGAAAACTCAGGTAAAGGTAAGGATTCAGGTATTAAGAGCTCTCACTGGTTAAAGACAGATTCAATGGTATATCCATGAAAATCAAAGTATTTTGAGAGATTACTGACTGTTAAAAATTACATAGGTCTAATAAAAAATTAAAGGTAAAGGGATGGGAAGGATTGGCTGAAAAGAATATTAAAAAGACTTAGGTTAGGCATTTTGTCACCCATGAAGATTAAAAAGTCTGAGCTAGGAGCCTGGGAGGCTGCAGTCCATGGGGTCGCTAAGAGTCGGACACGACTGAGCGACTTCACTTTCCCTTTTCACTTTCACGCATTGGAGAAGGAAATGGCAACCCACTCCAGTGTTCTTGCCTGGAGAATCCCAGGGATGGGGGAGCCTGGTGGGCTGCCGTCTCTGGGGTCACACAGAGTCGGATACAACTGAAGTGATTTAGCAGGAGCAGCAGAGAAGTTTGAGAACTCAGCACAATATTCATAAAGGTCTTGAATGAAAATCTCATGTTACTTTGTATATGCTATCTTTTGTTGTACTAAAAATCATTAACTTTAGAGTAGTCAGCATTATCAAATTTTTTCCATTTATAAATTATTCTTTTTTAATATTTCAAAAGCAATACTTTATTTCAGCCCTCATTAGGATTCTTCTCCTATATTTCCTTTTATTATTTGTTTTGCTGTTCACTTTTACCTGTTAATCTTCTTGGAATTCCTAATTTTATATATAGTGTGAAGAAGAGATTATTTTTTCCCTGTAATACATATAGCTGGTAGATTTCATTTATTAAACAAACCATTCAATTTCTTCTGACTTCTGATGTTATCTCTACTACAAACAAGTTCCTATAAATACATGATATCTTTCTAAATTCTGTTCTGTTCCATTTGTCTTTTTTTCTAATTACTGCAAAAAACTTGAAGTGAAGGTTGGACAATCACCGTTAGGAAAGCTATTAGTATTAAAGAAAACAAAAAACAAAAAGATTACATAAAGTTGACATGAATCAACTCAAAAACATACCTGTACAAGGTTTGTTTTTTAGTCCCTGACTCTTCAAAGATTTTTGAGGGGTAGGGAATTGAGAGATACTTCTATTGCATACAGGTGCTGCCAAAGGCATATGAAGGACCTAGAAGAGAAGCCATTAATTGCATTTTGTTTGAAAAGTGGCACCGAGCTATTTTCAGTTCATAAATCTTACCTGTCGAGGAGGAGCAGAAAAGGTATTTCCATTCTGTCCAACCACAGATACAGGAATCATTCCCACCATTCCTTGAAGTACAGGTTGGACTGGAGAAGCGATTATAATGGCAGATCCTTCAAAAACAATGACAACAAAAACAACAATTCTCAATAAAATGTGATTTTTCTCTCATAAATACAAGGCACCAAAGTAATTATTAATTTGAAATAAATTCTATACAACTATAAATTCCTTTTTATATAAATTTACTCTCTTTAAAAAAATTAATTTAGGGACAATAGCAAGGCTAACAAATTGAGAAAAAGTCAATCTGAAGTAAAGTATTCTATGGCATTTAGTCAAGCTAAACATCATGAGTAAGCATAAAACTCTATAGCCAGGAGATCACATTAGAGTTGTAACCTTGATTCCCCTCTAGAAAAAACTGAAATTGACTGAAAAGTTGGTAGTACAGGTTTCAGGTCTGAATCTTTTACCATAAAATTAGGTCCTAACTGAAGACTGATATCTAAGACTTACTCACAAACCCAAACTATTATGTCAGTGATATCTGTCCAGAAAGGTCCAGATAAGTGAGCAACAGTCAAAACTGTGGGGGAAAGTACAATGTTTACATGGAAACATCAACCATATAGTCTATAGCTATCATAATTAATTTAACCCTGCCCTGTAAATGAATCTTTTCTTAATAAATTCATTAACTGCTCCTGTAAGTTTGATCTCCTCACCTTCATGAACACTTCAGTCTCTCAAATACCTACCTATCCTTGTGCTGTTTAAGATTCCCTTCCTTTTACTCCAAATACTACTTACTTCTCTAAACTTCAGCTAAAGACCCACACAGCCTACTAATTCCGACCCTTTCTTTAATTTTAGATCCATCAGGCTTGATACTTAACTGCTGATATTTAATCTGCTTTAACTGTATGCTTAAATGAAAGAGGGGAAAAGAGCTTTGGAATCAATAAATAAGAAGTGTAGATGAATGCGCCACAAACTCCACCTACAAGGAACATACAATCAAGAATGACCACTATGATAGGCATTCCATTACGAACTACATATAAAATAGCATGTAATAAATGCCACAAGTCCTCCTATAAACAAAGAATTCAAAAGACAGGGATCAATTTTCAAAGGTGGAAAATAGTGATTAATTACAAAAGGTATTACAGAAGGAGAAATTCAAGTTTTTGTCTTGGAAGTCTGTCCACATAGGTAATAAATTTCTGGAAAACCAAGACTCTTAACAGCTGTTTAGGTATATAGCTATTTGATGAATTAGTCTCCCCACTGCTCTTTTTCTTGTAGCTTAGACACAGATTGAGAAGTGTGGAAAGAAGTGAAAAAGTAAACAACTGAATTCCATAACTGAGAGTAGATTAAAAAAGAAGTGTGACTGAATTATCTAAAGTAGAGAAGGCATAATCACAAACTTCTGAATCTTAATACTATCATCTGTGATTTATTACCTTCTAGTCAATCACTACACACACAAACGAAAGCTGATCCCATTCCAGAGAAATGAACTTCACTATGATGTTCTTAGTTACCTTGTGAAAAGTTGGGTGACACAGCCTGATTGACAGCAAAAACACTATTTACCTTGGGGGTGTCTGTAATTGAGATAGTGGAGGTTGAGCAGTCATAGGTGCAGAATTTCCAGGCAACACCACAACATTTGACTGACTGACAGTTGTGCCTAAGGCTGTTGGATCAGTTACACAAGTAGCTATCAAAATATTACTTGAATTGCCAAAAGTTGTGCTCGTAGCTGGCATTAACTGTATGTATCCTCCATCCTTGGAAACACACGGTGTAACATTGGTTGAAAGAGCAACACTGTCTTCATTCTGCATGTTGTTTACTGTAGAGTCGTCAGGTTTGAGTGCTAAAAGGCTCTGTTCCATTGAGGCTGAATCCCCAGTTCCTTCAGCAGATGAGATAGCACCTGTGGTTTCTTCTGAAGACAGGCATTTAACTAATTCTGCACTTCTGGAAGGTGATTTAGCAGGAGAAGACAAAATTATAGTTGGCAAGTTTTCTCCACTGATACTAGAAACTGCACTGTTAAGTTCAGTATCTGAGGAAACAAATGGATCATCACTGATGATAATTTTCAGAGAGACTATATTTGATGCATCTATCTCTGTAGATTTGTCATTAGCAGGTTTATTATTAGTATTTTGGGACTCAGGATGAGACTCCCTCATTGAAGAACACACAGATTCTGAAGGAAGAGAATGTCTATCTTCTATAGGATTACTTTCTGAAGCCATCATTGTAACTTCTTCACAGTTATTTTCACCTAAAGAGAGAAAAATACTTTCTCCATCTTCTTTTACAGAGGATGAAGGCTCTCGTGAATCCAAAGCAGCTTTCTCAGACTTGGAGGACTGAGTTTCATGTACTGTATGATTTAACTCAACAGATGATGAATCATTAGATGATTGTTTAACTGAAGACACTGAATCTTCAAGGTGAATTTCTACTTTTTGTTCAGATACAGTTAAACCTGAATTTTCAATAGACGCAGGTAATATCTGAAGTGAAGAATTATCTTGGCAATCTGCAAGTTGCTGTGATGCAACTGGTAACACATTATTAATTTCAATTTTATTCTGAGAATTTCTCTAGAATCTGGTGACTTGGAATCATGGAAATCAGCTTTAAGTCTTCTTGTATCATCAGAACTTTCACAAAACTGACCTTTTTTAGATGCCTTTCCAGCTAATGGAATATTTTGGGGTAAAATTTGAGAAGTTTTTCCAGAAAGAATTAAGTTCTCACTGTTAGTTTCACCACCAAGGGAAACAACTGAACTTATTGGTATGGGAGACTGATCAGGCTGTAACTGAGACTCATTCTGTACACTTGGAGACAAAGAATTCTTTTCAACTTCCAGAGCCATTTCAGTCTCAGTGGACATCTGACTGGTGTATAATTCAGCACAATGCTGATTACATTCAGCATCAGAGTTTACTCTTTCGTTAAAGTCACTCAAACTAGGCACAGACTCAAAGGTAATGTCAAGGTTACACTTCTGTTCAGTAGATACAACTGTTTTAAATGCCTTTTTCTGGATGCTAGTGTCTATGTGGGAAAAATGTTCCTGGGCTTCCTGTCTAAGCTCATCATGGTTGCTGCCATTCTTCAAAACATTTGATGTGTCTTCATTTTGATAGGAAGTACAAAATGAGGGTTGACCAGATGGATCATCTGCAAAATATTAGGATGGCGGAAACATATGGTGAGTGTGTATAACAGCCTGAGGTAGTCTTTAGTGTTAAACCTATTTTGCCAAGGAAATGACTAATCTTTGACATACCAGCAAATGGAAATATGATAAATTCATTTTTTGAGTATCAAAAAATTTAGATACTTCTCTTATCACTGATGCCTGTTCATACACATGTCAAATTGTTTTTCAAGCTTTTTAGAAAACAGATGACATATGAAGAAAAAAATATATACTTTTAAGAACATTTAATATGTACCAATATATAAAAACTGGCTACAAACACACAGTTTTTTCAAAACCGCTGACTTTTCAACTTCTACCATACTATCTGATATATTCATTAAGAAGGTGAAATGGGGCTAAGTACATTTTGCATAACTAACATTTGATGTTACTGTGTACTGTTAAGATTTATTACACACTGAATATCAATCATATAGATTGGTACTGGGATATAAAGATGAATGACCCAATTTGCCCTTGGTGATCTAGAAAGGGAAGCAGATACAGAACAGAAAGTCATAATAAAACATGCTAATAACTGTAACAGTATAGGAACAAAAGGCATGTTTTCGAGCCTATGGAATGTGAGAAAGTGTTATAAAAGAGGTATGTCATGAGGAGACCTTGACAAATAAAAGAAGTGCAATAGTTAGAAAAAAGGGTGTTTGAGAAAATACTGATATACTGTCATACATCATTCACAGTTTAGAAAATAACATGTGTACTCCAATGTTCATCGCAGCACTGTTTATAATAGCCAGGACATGGAAACAACCTAGATGTCCATCAGCAGATGCATGGATAAGAAAGCTGTGGTACATACACACAATGGAGTATTACTCAGCCATTAAAAAGAATACATTTGAATCAGTTCTAATGAGGTGGATGAAACTGGAGCCGATTATACACAGTGAAGTAAGCCAGAAAGAAAAACACCAATACAGTATACTAATGCATACATATGGAATTTAGAAACATGGTAATGATAACCCTGTATGTGAGACAGCAAAAGAGACACAGATGTATAGAATGGACTTTTGGACTCTGTGGGAGAGGGAGAAGGTGGGATGATTTGGGAGAATGGCATTGAAAACATGTATACTATCATGTAAGAAACGAATCACCAGTCTATGTTTGATACAGGATACAGGATGCTTGGGGCTGGTGCATGGGGATGATCCAGAGAGATGATATGGGAGGAAGGTGGGAGCAGGGTTCAGGATAGGCAACTCATGTACACCTGTGGTGGATTCATGTCAATGTATGGCAAAACCAATACAGTATTGTAAAGTAAAATAAAGTAAAAATAAAAATTAAAAAAAAAAGAAAGCTGTGGTACATATACACAATGGAGTATTACTCAGCCATTAAAAAGAATACATTTGAATCAGTTCTAATGAGGTGGATGAAACTGGAGCCGATTATTTGGTGGATTCATGTCAATGTATGGCAAAACCAATACAGTATTGTAAAGTAAAATAAAGTAAAAATAAAAATTAAAAAAAAAAGAAAGCTGTGGTACATATACACAATGGAGTATTACTCAGCCATTAAAAAGAATATATTTGAATCAGTTCTAATCAGGTGGATGAAACTGGAGCCTATTATACTGAGTGAAGTAGCCAGAAAGAAAAACACCAATACAGTATCGGCTGCTAAGTCACTTCAGTCGTGTCCGACTCTGTGCGACCCCAGAGACGGCAGCCCACCAGGCTCCCTGGTCCCTGGGATTCTCCAGGCAAGAACACTGGAGTGGGTTGCCATTTCCTTCAGTATACTAACACATATATATGGAATTTAGAAAGATAGTAATGATAACCCTGTATGTGAGACAGCAAAAGAGACACAGATGTATAGAAAGGACTTTTGGACTCTGTGGGAGAGGGAGAGGGTGGGATGATTTGGGAGAATGGCATTGAAACATGTATACTATCATGTAAGAAACAAATCGCCAGTCTATGTTTGATGCAGGATGCTAGGGGCCGGTGCATGAGGATGATCCAGAGAGATGGTATGGGGTGGGAGGTGGGAGGGGGTTAGGATTGGGAACTCATATACACCCGTGGCTGATTCATGTCAATGTATGGCAAAACCAATACAGTATTGTAAAGCAAAATAAAGTAAAAATAAAAATTTAAAAACTAAAAAAAAAGAAAAAAACAATATGAAATAATATATAATGGGAAAAATCTAGAAAAATGTATAGCAACCATTATCAAATTCTGTTAATGTGACACTGGTAACATAATAGTGAGTACGGAGCACATGAAAATCCTTATTGTGGGGAGATCAGTAGAAATTATATCCAGGTAGTCACGTGGGAAGAGACTTTTAATCACGTGGGAAGAGACTTTCTTAGAAAATAGGATTTCAAGTTTCATTTTGTACAGGGCAGGGTACAATCTTCCACACATAATATATGAGAAAGACATGTTACTGCAATTCAACCTAAGAAAAAATGGAGGATGGGGCTTGGATACAGGCAAAGGACTCTCAGGAGGAACATATTCCAAAACCAGGTTTTGGAAGACATAATGTGAAACTTGGAAGTCATGAGGTTTTTTGACGGAGTTGGAAGGAGTAATGGGATTTAAGAACAGATGAACAGAAAAGATTACACTGGCATACCTTGGTGTAGACAGAAAAGGATAGAGTAGTACCAAACAGGCATAAAGTTTAGCAAGTGTGAGATGCCAGGATAATATGAGAGAAGCCAGGATAATGGTTATGAAAGGAACAGTGGTTGGAAAGGGATACAAACAGATGTTTTTGTGGTGCTGGCAGTATTCTATTTTTTGACCTGAGAGATTGTTATGTGGGTGTTTGCTTGCTGATAATTCAATGAGCAAAGTATATTTTTATTGTACACTTCTGCAAGTATTACAGGATTCCCAGGTGGTGCTAGCGGTAAAGAACCTGCTTGCCAATGCAGGAGATTTATGAGACATGGGTTTGATCCTTGGGTCGGGAAGATCCCCTGGAGAAGGGAATGGCAACACACTCCAGTAATCTTGCCTGGAAAATCCCATGGACAGAAGAATTTGGCGGGTTATAGTCCATGGTCACAAAGAATCAGACATAACTGAAACGTGACCTAGCATGCATCACAAAAATGAAATTTTAAAAAACTTGGCAAAATTTTAAAAGACAGCCATATTCACTGCCTGTCCCCAGTTACTGCTGGACAATTATGTGCCATATTGATATTCCATGAGAGGCAAAAACTTAAGAAGTGACTTAGTAAACATACAGGGATATGACCTAAAACTTCATAAAATCTATTAATTCAGAACCATCAGCAGAGTATACAATTTCCTCTAAATAAGAGGTATAGATACTGAATACTCAGCTGTATTTGCTTACTAGGCTAGATGATTAATACCACAAATCAACCTTACATATTAGGGATTTATTATGAATATGTGCCTCAAAAAATTATGTTTGAAGTCATAGACTTTGGTTGAATTGGTCAGTACTAGTCACACCAAATTGTGCATGTCAAGTCTATTGCATCATGAAGGAACAAGTAGGCGTGGGAACAGTTCAAACAATTTTCAAATTAAACATTTTCTGCCTTAGAGATTTTGGGATTGATATTAACAAAATTGAATTCTTACCAGATTCTTCTGTTTCAAAAGTACCTTTAACTGCTAGATTAGTTTCACCTGCTAAGACTACACTTGGATTGGTTTCCATATGCTGACTGCAAATGCCTTGTGATATATTTTTATTATTCTTTGTTTTACCTGTTAAAATGGGAATAGGGAAACAATTGGTTAAATGACCAAAATAAAAATAAGAATCAATTAATACATCTTGACAGTGGTCAGCAAATATTAAAAGTTTGGTTTTAATTATAGTCCTTTGATTATGGTTTTTAACATGTTGCCTTATATATGATTTTTCCTCTAGACCAGTAGTTCTTATATTTTACTATATATCGTAATATACTGGTCCAAGAATTTGCATTTTTTTTTTAAGAATTTGCATTTTTAACATGTTCTCAGATAATTCTGATCTGCTAGTTTGGAGACACTTTTAGCACTACTGCACTAGGCCATAAGATGGAAGGCAATGGCCAATAGTTTTATTTCTTCTTTATTATCCAACTGTGTTTAGTATAATGTGTGCATAGTAGTAGACCACATTTTTTTTTCCACAACACATTTTTGATGACTGGAAATACTACCCACAACTATCCCTCTCGCCCACAAGACTGCTATCTATTTTTACAGCTAAAGTATCTTTAAGAAAAACAAGATTTTCCTGGTGGTTCAGTGGTTAAGAATTAGCCTTCCAATGCAGGGCATGTGGGTTCGATCCCTGGTTAGGGAACTAAGATTCCATATGCCTCAGAGCAACTAAGCTCACATGCCACAACTAGAGAGCCTCACACACTACAATGAAGACCCAGTGCAGACAAAATTAAAAAGAAAAAAACTCTTTCATATGAAAAAACAGGAACTTTCTCCAGATGCTCTGGGAAATGTTATTTCATCTTTTAGACTACTTCTCCAAAGAAATTGGAGAAACATTTTTCCTGAACTACCTTGAAAGAAATGGTCCACCTACCATAGTCAAATAGATCAAAGAGTGCCTGAAATGCTGGATCTGATTCTGTCTGCTCCAATATATCCTGTATAGCTTCTTCAGACATATGGATCTCACTCTGCAAAAACAAAAACAAACAAAAGCGATTCCAATTGAATTACTATCGTTTAACACCAAGAAAGTAATTATAGGACAACTAATCGCTTCCAAGAAAATTTCTTCTGATTATAACACTATTCACTCAAATTAAAACAAGAAGACTAGCAAATAGAAAGTGAAATGTTCCCTAATTCTACAATTTAATCACTCTGGTGAATATATTCACAAACATTAAAATAAAATAAACCTAGGAATATTTATGTATACAAAACAAAATCAAGCTGCAATGTTCTTTATTACTTGAGATACAGCACTGTGTAAGTTTGTTATACCATGTAATGACTTGACGTACATATACTGTGAAATGACTACCAAAAGAAGCTTACTTAATATCCATCGTCTCATATATATATTTTTTAAAAAGAAAAAAAAATTTTTTTTTTCCTTGTGAGAATCTTAGTTAGGATATGCCCTCTTAACTTTCAAATACTGTTGACCGTTGAACAATGTAAGTTTGAACTGTGCAGGTCCACTTATATGCAGAATTTTTTCAATAAATATGTACTATAGCTCTACAAAATCCAATTTTGGCTGAAGTTGCACTTGCGGCACTGATACATGAAGGGCTGACTATAAGGTGTGAAGTGGGCTTTTGACTGCATGTGGGGTCAGCACCCCTAACCTCAAGCTGCTACAGCAGCGTTAACTGTAGCCACTGTCTTGTACACTGCACCCCCTGCACTTATAACTGAAAATCTGTACCTTTAGACCACTTTTGTCCAGTATTCCACCTCGTATATCTTTCTCTATGAGTTTGGTTTAATGATGTTCTTTAATCAGCTTTCTTCATATTAGTTTGTTGTACACTGCTTTCTAGATGCTCCAATATAAATCTATCTCACTCTTTTTATCTGCTTGTTTTTGTCTCTTCATTTTATTTTTAAAGAATTTTGACTTTTTTTGGCTGTGCCAAAAAGCATGTGGGATCTTAGTTCCTTCATCAGGGCTGGAACCTGTGCCTCCTTCAGTGGAAGCAAGGAGTCTTAACTCCTTACTGCCAGGGAAGTCCCTGTATCCATATTTTAAATACTTCCTCTAAATGTTGGACAATCCTTGCTTATGTGTTCATCCTTAAAACCAGCATGCCAATAGCCACCTTTAAATTCTGTTTAAATTCTTCAATTTTGGTGAAGCATACACTTGGATTCCAAGGGAGAGGAAATTCATGTGGAGCAAGAGATAAGGTGGAACTCTCATGAAATGATTAAAAGGGTGCATTTTTAAAATAAAAATGGCCATAAAATGAAAAGAGAAACTAAAGAACCAGTTAACTTTTGACAATGAAGATGTAAAGAGAACATAATTCAATAATTCTTGATCAAATGTGATTCAGAAGAAATCCAGGAGCTTGAACAAATACTTCTTTATCTATGAACTTGAAAAATCTATTATAATGTAAATAATGTCAAGAATCAAAATCCAGTGCTAATCAAACTATGAAGTGGTACATAAACTCTTCAAAAGTTATTGCTGAGGAAAAGCATTCTTCTAGTAAATTTCTCACTACATTCAAACTTTAAAAATCATAATTGAAAGATTCCTGAAATACATGTTCCAAACTTGTCAGTCTGCCTTTTACCTTTCTTTAATGATGCTTTTTAAAAAATACTTTCTAAAACTTTAAAAAAAAAATTTATTTATTTTTTATTTTTGGCTGTGCTGGGCTGTTGCTGCATGGGCTTTTCTCTAGTTGCAGCAAGTGAGGGTTACTCTCTAGTTGTGGTACACAGGCTTCTCACTGGGGTGGCTTCTCTTGTGGTGACGCAGGGTCTCTGGGCTTCGGTACTTGCGACTCGTGGGCTCAGCAGCTGTAGCTTCTGAGCTGTAGAGCACAGGCTCAGTAGTTGTGGTGCCCAGGATATGGGATCTTCCCAGATCAGCTATCAAACCAGTGTCTCTTGTATTGGCTGGTGGATCCTTTACCACTGAGCCACCAGGGAAGCCCCTTTAATGTTGCTTTTAACAAGCACATATTTTGAATTTAAGGAAGTCTTAAAAAAAATGACAGTCAGTGATTTGTATAACCCAAGATATCTTGCCTATCCTAAGGTTACAAAGATGTATAAAAATATTTTTAAAGTTTACCTATTTGTATAAGTGGCTCTGTTCTCTTAGTGAAGCTGATGCATGTACTACTCCACTGCTGTTCTTTCAGTGATTGAAATCTGATTTTTTAACTTTTCCTCAGTATACAATATTATGAATACCATGAACAGAGGGCTGTGTCTTCATTTTCTTATAACCTCTCACAGTATCTAATAGAGTGTCTTCATTACAATGAGCACCTGATGTATTTGTGGAGAAAATATAAGCAAGGAGTTGAAGATTACAAAAATTTAGAATAGGGGATATGTTAAACTTTAAGACAGTGGAAGACTACTAAATAATTTTAAAAGTGAAAGTGAAAGTTGTTCAGTTGTGTTTGACTTTGCGACCCCTGGACTGTCCATGGAATTCTCCAGGCCACAATACTGGAGTGGGTAACCTTTCCCTTCTCCAGGGAATCTTTCCAATCTATGGATCAAACCCAGGTCTCCAGCATTACAGGTGGATTCTTTACCAGCTGAGTCACAAGGAAGCCCAAGAATACTGTAATGGGTAGCCTATCCCTTCTCCAGCATATCTTCCCGACCCAGGAATTGAACTGGGGTCTCCTGCATTGCAGGCAAATTCTTTTACCAACTGAGCTATCAGGGAAGCCAGGTTGCTTTCAAAAAGCTTGTTTATATTTTGTTAAAATTTACTGAATTTCACTATAGGAAAACATATAAAGCTTTTTTTAAAGTATTCTGAAGGAAGTGACAAAAAAAAAAAAAAAAACCTGAGTGGTTGTACTCAGAATTCATCATCTGAAAATAAACTACTATCATGAATTCATTATTATGAATTCATTTTGTGGTATAGCAATAAAATGACTACATTATCTCAGAGTCTAAGTAAAAGCATATGCAACAACCACAATCTCAGCTGCTCTTCAAAAAGATATTTGCAAATCTTAAAACACATATTGTTCAATTCTTCCTTTACCAGCTCATCCTCTTTCATCTTCACTGTCACTGGATAGCAAATGACTATAGCCCTTATTTATATACTCTCAGCAGTAAATCTCACAGACAAGTATTCATTTAGTTAGTAACTTCTTTTTAAAGTGTCATGCTCACTTTATTTTGCTAAATATTACTTGGATTCTTCACATAAATTTAATATATCATTTCATTGTTTCTTTACTTTTTATATAGTTAATGCAGGTGCAGAAGAAATGTAATTTATTTTATACACACTGCACAGTACTGCTTACTGAACAAAAATACATCCACTAATGAATCATTAATTATTAAATACTAAGAAATACATGATTGGTTGTTGTATGGATGCAGGAAAATTTTACTGATAGCTGGAAGAACTGGTTAGAGTTACTAGATGGGTTAGGAATGTCTAATTCTACCATCTTAATAAAGCATTTTAACATATTTAAATCAAATCATTGTATCGTATGCCTAAAACTTATACAGTGATGTATACCAACTATTTTTTAATAAAACAGGAAAAAGTATTGCAATTTTGATGTTGAAAATTCACTAACACATTTTCAGGAACAGATTACATTTGGACAATGAAGGAAATCTATATTTTAACTATTATTTTAAAGCATCTTATATATATGGTTAGCCATGGCTTTTTAATGAAACCAGAATACGATCAATTTTAATGATGAGTATATCTACTATACACATACCCCCTTAACCATACCTGAAGTCCCAGGAGTTCATCAATCGAAGTCTCTGGTTCACTAGGGTTGCTATCTGTTTGCTTAGGTACTTGAGCAATACTGTTGTCACTGTAATGCACAAAGGAAAACTTTTATCGTAGTTCTCAACCAGGCAAAAACAATTAGGTATTTTAAACACAAATATTTTACCTAGTCAAAAATTTATTAATGTTTTCTGCAAGCTTTTCTTGAAGAGACTTATTGCTCAGTATCTTTTCTCGTGCATTTTCAATAACCATTTGCTGAAAAAGAAATCAGTATTAGCAAAAGCACAAGACAGAGTATTGTTATTTGTCTAAAAAGAATCAATGGAAGCTGGATAGTTTTAATAAATCTAGGTAGAAACTCAAAAGTTATGGTGGTGCCTTCCATATTAATAACAGATTACTATGTTAATTGCTTACAAATATTTTCACAGATCCTTCACCAACTTCTTTTTCACTTTGGAACTACATAGTTCCAAACTCTGTAGCTTTTCATGCAAGGTTTTAAATAAGCTGACTCTATTCTGGAAAAATGTCCTATTATATTGCATAACCCAGCAATAACAATGTATTTACAGTTTCTTAAACATACTTCTGTTTCTTACTTGGTGCATTTCCACGTGTTAGCTATTCTGACTAGGCTGTTTCTTACTGGTAAATATCCCTACAGTCTTGATGATGTTCTTCAGTCCCTTAAGTTGTGTACCATTCTTTGTGCCACCAAGGACTCAACATGCCAGGCTTCCCTGGCCTTCACGATCTCCTGGAGTTTGCTCATATTCATGTCCATCAGGTTGGTGATTCCATCTAATCATCTCATCCTCTACTGCCTCTTCTCTTTTTGCCTTCCATCTTTCCCAGCATCAGGGTCTTTTCTAATGAGTTGCCTCTTCACATCAGATGGCCAAAGTATCAGAGTTTCAGCTTCAGCACCAGTTCTTTCAATAAATATTCAGGGTTGATTTCCTTTAGGATTGACTAGTTTGATCTCTGTGCAGTCCAAGGGACTCTCAAGAGTCTTCAGCACCACAACTGAAAAGCATCAGTTCTTTCACACTCAGCCTTCTATACGGACCAACACTCACATTCATTTGTACATGACTACTGGAAAAACCATAGCTTTGAGTATACAGACCTTTGTGTCTGTTTTTTAACATGCTGTGTAGGTGTGTCACAGCTTTCCTTCCAAGGAGCAAGTGTCTTTTGATTTCATGGCTGCAGTCACCATCTACAGTGATAGTGATTTTGGAGCCCAAGAAAATAAAACCTGTCACTGTTTCCACTTTTCCACCTTCATTTTGCCATGAAGCCATGGGCTGTATGCCATGATCTTAGTTTTTGAATGCCGAGTTTTAAGCCAGCTTTTTCACTCTCCTCTTTCACCTTCATCAAGAGGCACTTCAGTTTCTCTTCACTGTATCATCTGCGTATCTGTGGTTGCTGATATTTCTCCCAGCAATCTTGATTCCAGCTTATGATTCATCCAGTCTGGCATTTCACATGATGTACTCTGCACACAAGTTAAATAAGCAGCGTGACAATATATAGCCTTATTGTAGAGTTCCCAATTTTGAATCAGTCCACTGTTCCACGTCTAGTTCTAACTGTTGCTTCTTGACCTGCATATAGATTTCTCAGGAAGCAGGTAAGGTGGTCTGTTATTCCTATTTCTTAAGAATTTCCCCCAGTTTGTTTGTGACCCTTACAGTCAAAGGCTTTCACATAGTCAATGAAACAGCAGATGTTTTTTTGAATTCTCTTGCTTTCTCTATGATCCAACAAATGCTGGCAATTTGATCTCTGGTTCTGCTGCCTTTTCTAAATCCAGCTTTTACATCAGCAAGTTCTCAGCTCACATACTGCTCAAGTCTAGTGTGAAGGATTTTAAGCATAACCTTGCTAGCAAGTGAAATGAGCACAATGGTATGGTAGTTTGAACATTCTTTGGCACTGCCTTTCTTTGGGATTGGAATGGAAACTGACCTTTTCTAGTCCTATGGCCACTGTTGACTTTTCCAAGTTTGCTGACATATTGTGCGCAGCACTATAACAGCATCATCTTTTAGGATTTGAAATAGCTCAGCTGGAATTAAATCACCTCCACTAGCCATGCTCTTAGTAATGCTTCCAAACGCCCACTTAACTTCACACCCTAGGATGTCTGGCTCTAGGTGAGTGACCACACCATTTTGGTTATTTGAGTCATTAAGACTTTTTCTATATAGCTCTTTTGTGTATTCCTGCCAGCTGTGCTTAATCTCTATTGCTTCTGTTAGGTCCTTACCATATTTGTCCTTTATCAGGCCCATCCTTGCGTGAAATGTTCCCGTGATGTCTCCGATTTTCTTGAACAGATTTCTAGTCTTTCCCATTCTATTGTTTTCCTCTATTTCTTTTGCCTTGTACTCTGAAGGCTTTCTTCTCTCTCCTTGCTATTCTCTGGAAGTCTGTATGCAGTTGGGTGTATCTTTGCCTTTCTTCATTGTCTTTCACTTCTCCTTTTTTCTCAGTTATTTGTAAAGCCTCCTCAACAACCACTCTGCCTTCTTGCATTTCTTTTTCTTTGGGATGGTTTTGGTCACCACCTCCTGCATACTGTCATGAACCTCTGTCTGTAGTTCTTCAGGCAGTCTGTTTCCCAGATCTAATCCCTTAAAGTATTTGTCACCTCCACTGTATATTCATAAGGAATTTGATTTAGGTCATACCTGAATGGCCTAGTGGTTTTCCCTACTTTCTTCAATTTAAGCCTGAATTTTGCTATAAGAAGCTGTCTCAGCCACAGTTAACTCCTGATCTTGTTTTTGCTGACTGTATAGAGCTTCTCCATTTCTGGCTGCAAAGAATATTATTAATCTGATTTTGGTATTGATCATCTGGTGATGTCCAGGTGTAAAGTTTTCTCTTGTGCTCTTGGGAAAGAGTTTGCTATAATCAGTGTATTCTCTTGACAAAACTATTATCCTTTGCCCTGCTTCATTTTGTACTCCAAGGCCAAACTTGCTGTTACTCTAGGTATCTCTTAACTTCCTACTTTTTCACTCCAATCCACTATGATGAAAATGACATCTTTTTTTGGTGTTAGTTAGATCTTATAAGTCTTCATAAAACCAGTCAACTGCAGCTTCTTTGGCATCAGTAGTTGGGGTATAGACTTAGATAACTGATATTGAATGGTTTCCCTTGGAAACAAACCAAGATCATTCTGTTATTTTTGAAAGTGCATCCAAGCACTGCACTTGGGACTTTTTGTTGACTATGAGGGCTAATCCATTTCTTCAAGGGATTCTTGCCCACAGTTATAGATACAATGGTCATCTGAATTAAATTCAGCTATTCCCATCCATTTTAGTTCACTGATTCCTAAGATGTTAATGCTCACTTTTGTCATTTCCCACTTGACCACATCCAATTTTCCTTGATTTATGGATGTAACATTCCAGGTTCCTATGCAATATTGTTTTTTATAGCATTGGACTTTACATTCACCACCAGGCACATCCATAACCGAGTGCTGTTTCTGCTTCGGCCCAGCCTCTTCATTCTTTCTGGAGTTATTAGTAATTGCCCTCCATTCTTCCCTAGTAGGATACTGCACACCTTCTGACCTGGGAAGTTCACCGTCTGGTATCATGTCTTTTTGCCTTTCTATACTGCTCATGTGGGTCTTGTGTTAATAATACTGAGATTTGCCATCTCCCCCTGCCTCTAGTGGACCACAGTCCACAGTTTTGTACTTACAGTCTATCCCAAAGCAATTCTACGGCAGTTTTTTTTTGGCTGTCACATCATGTGCTTGCTGGATCTGTTTCCTGACCAGGGATTGGACCTCTGCAGTGGTAGTGTGGAGTCCTAACACTGGGCTGCTAGGGAAATCCCTCTACTGTAGTTTTACAGAAATACTACATTTTACACAGACACACACTATATATTTATATAATTGTATACATATGAATAGTTATAAATACACTCAGGAATATCTTAAGTTACAAAGTTTGGGAAGGCCACTTACTTTTTCTACTACAAATGCATTTGGATCCTGCAAATTTCGTATTGTTGAATGAGGCCCAGACTTCCTTTGAGATTCACTGAAACACATTTTAAAAGCTTATCTTTTAACTAGTATGAATAATCCAATGATCATTACATATAAAGACAAATCTTAGTCATGGTGGAAAAGATATTTTCTCTATTTGTCGTAGGAACAAAGGGCAGTAGAGTTGAAAAGCATTAATAGTCTTAAATTGAGAAATGAATCTGAGATCTAGCTTTATTACTTATTAACTATATGGTCTCCACCAGGTACCCTCTGACCTACTTTATAAAGGATAAAATTAAAACTTTACTGGGTTAATGAAAGAATTCAATAAACATAAAGTATATGTAAAGACTTTATAAAAAGGTCAAAGTTCTTATAAATGTTAGATATTATTACAGTACTTTTATAATTTCATGTGGTTAAGTATGAAATCTTGCCAAAGAGGCCGAGGTCAGCCTTGAATGAGAGACAACCAACGGTAAACATTCCAACAAAAATACCCAGGGCATGGCAACTGAGAAAACAGCAAAAACATTTTAAACTATTATCTTTCTTTTCTGAAATATTCTTCAAAGACACATGGGCTAAATAGGACAGAAAGAATACTTCTCAGAGAATGTCTGAGAAGATTTTTAATTATCAGTTTAGGAGTTTAAATATATGCTTGTAGACCCTAAAATATGCTGATAAAAAATGATTATTCCCAAAAATCTGAGTTAATATCAATTTTAATATGTTTTTCTATACTATTACAGAAATAACACTTACACTGAAACACTTTCTAGATCACTGATTTCTGAAACAATCTGATTTCAGGGAGATTATAAAGTAAAAAAAGTGCTTTGAAACAGCTATAATAGTAGAGTCTCAAGTACTTAATACAATTTTGTTACTTTATTCATAATGCAAGTATCCTTGTGTAATTTTTTTGTAATGGTTACTGGAAACATGTCTTTTTAGAAAGCATTTACCTTTTGCGTCTACCAGGAGACATTAAACTGGCATGATTTTTCCTTTCCTGAGCACCAGTATTATTATTTAAAGCCTCTCCAGCTGTATTTTAAGAGAACAAAACAGTAAGTCAAGGAAACAGAATAGTTTTTTAAAACTTGAATTAACTGAATAATAACAGCACTACATAGTGATTATTTTAAATTCAGTTAGTATATATTGAGTGCCTACTATGTGCAAGGCACTACAGAGAATATCGTGTGTGTTAGTTGCTCAGTTGTGTCCGACTCTTTGCAACCCACAGACTTTAGCCCGCCCGGCTCCTCTGTCCATGGAATTCTCCAGGCAAGAATCCTGGAGTGGGTTGTCACTACTTTCTCCAACAGAAGATATTAAGCTACATAAAATATAGTCCCCATAACTTAAGGTTTTACAGTAAAATACAAAATAGAGTATACAGAATAGTTTCAACAAAATATACCATGGCAGAACAAATGAACTATAAGAAGTATAAACTAAATATACTGAGTAAGTGTTTTTACCCAGAGGTGTTAAAGAAATTGGAGAAAAGATGGAAATAAGGGAGAATGTAATGGTTGTCAATACATTTACCTGCACAAAGAGAAAAAAAGACTGGTCTAAGAACCATGAGAGCTAACACTTCAATTCTAATCCCAGCTCTGATATTAACTAGCCTTTTGCTCCTAAATAGCATGTGCTTTTAATACTATCAAGTATATAACAAACAAGAAGTACTAGATGGCCTCTAATTTCATCCTTAGCTCTAAGTTTTAGCCAGAAATATGTAGGACTTTCAACATGTTAGAGATGAAGGTTAACCAGAAAAAAATTCCTCATTTCAGCAGGACAGACTACTATGACCAAAAAGCTGAACAAAGTGTTTACATATAATGTGCATTACTTTTAAAAGAAAATAAGAGGTGTTTTTTTTTTCCCCAATTAATGCAGATAAGTGAGAACTAGAAGAGACTTCAAGGTTGGACGTCAGTTAGAACAGATAAAAGAATCCCGGACTAACATGTCTCACAGATTTAATAATATGCTTATTTAATGGCAAATTGAACGAGTGAGCACACACAAACTACCTAAATTTACCCACTTCTAGCCTCTAATCTACTTTTTGCCATATTTTATACCATGAATATAAAGATATTATCACATCATCTCATTCACATAATTTGATTAAAACAAAATTTAAAAGCACAAAATGTAAACTTACTGGTCATAGTGTCTTGTGACTGTGAATGGTTGACCACTACAAAATCTGACCTCAAAGGAGCTGAAATTTGGCCAGTTGGCCTAATAACTTGTGTAGCTGTCAAAGGAGAATTGGTAAATTGTCCTAAAAGATACGGTAAAGGCTCTGAACTGACAGGAGCTGCTTGAGATGCAAGCCTTCTCTGCCGTTTGATTTCTGCAATCCCATTTCTTGTTCGGGCTGAAACACACGAGCATTTAAAAAATTAACTCAATGTCAGAGTAGTTTGGGAACTTTAAGATATCTATACAATATATGTTCTATTACATACTTAACAGTGAACTTAAAAAACAGTCCCTAGAATTATCACCTGTTTATGTGATAATTTCACAAGAAACAAACTAGAATTGAGTACACTTGAAATTTTAAAAATCTAAGAATACATTTCTTCTGTAATAATTAAAACTGATAACATCTCCACAATCAGGGAAACAAATTTATGGAATGAGAATTAAAAGATGTGAATACATGAGAGCCAATGAGAAAAATAAGATATAATTAAAATGCATATTTTTATACTAAATGAAAACATTATTTTCTAATATGATAATGGTACTTAGAAAAGCAGTAATTTCAACAAAATGTAAATTTACACACATATATTGTTAACAAAAATGCTCATCTGATATTACATTTGAGTTTAAAGTAATTCTGAACATTATTTAGAGTTTAAAGTTGAATACCAACCTCTCTGATTGGCAGCAAACCCTGGGGAACTTTGCATGCTCCTAATAAACAAAAGTAGTCAGACATTAAAAAATTTCGTTGCTAAGATACATTCTGATTTAGTTACAGTCAGACCTGAAGTAAATTATGAGTTAAAAGGCAAGAAATTTCTCTCAGATAAAAAAAGATAAGCACTTTTTTCCTGGGTAATCAAATCTTATCTGCTTTAGGAAAAAACCAGTGAGTGGTATATAAAAATGCAAACATGCATAATTTTAATAATCAAGTTTCTATCCAATGCAATAAGCAAGAGCTTTGAAATCCTATTAATAATACAATTTGCCTTGAATTTAGGAACTCAATATATTTAAGAAAGCTATATATATTTTACAATTATCAATTATCTTTTATAACTGTAGAAATGCCTTCCCAGAGAAATTTTGATTTTACATGTAACTGCATAAATAAATACTTCAAGTTGATTTCAAAAGAGATCCTGCTTTCATCAAATTTATGACTATGACATTGCTTCACCAAACTTCTAGAGAAGGAACAAAGCAAACAGGTAAGAAAATTCGCAATATAAACTGATTCTCCTTTTGCTATGAACTGGTTACCCATGTATTTTGTAAACAATCAGATACTGTGCTATTTTCCTCAGAAATCTGTCAAATAAGCATCTGCCAACAAGAGCCACAAAACTTACTGAATCAAATAAGCATTTTCAACAGCACACAAACCAACCTTTGAGAACACCTGGCTAGGAGGTTTCTTTTTTAATGTAATACCTTGTCAATAAAACGTTGCAGTAACTTATAAATATTCCATAGGTGTTAAGTTGTGAATGTCTTTGAAGACTATTTGCAAGGGAATGAAAGAGGAAAGGGAAGTCAGGAAAGGGGAATAAAAGTAAGACTACCAAATAAAATGTAGTACAGAGTCACACAAAAGCACTTGGAGCCATTCAGCTGAGGAAGGAAACGAGGCCCCTGCTGAAGTGAGGTATTCACTTGTAGCTCTGGGAGAAAGTGTGAGAAAGGATGGTTTTCATACTAGACTCAAGTTGAAAAAGATATGTTATAAAATTGATACCTATTCTAAAGATAGTGAGACTAGCATTCCAAAGCCATGACACAGTAAAATTCTAAAAGCAGAAGATTCCAGAAGTATTATTATTCGGGTTTGTTCCTTTATAAGGGAAGAACAAAGGAGGCATGGATTACACATATCCATTTTCTGCATGTGTAATGAAGATGCAACTGTATAAGGGAAGTCATATGGGCTTGAGTTAGTAGATTTGGAGCCACTAAGACTGGGACTAGTTGTATTCAGCCAGAGATCTTCCTCTAAATTGTTACGGGAACCTGGGAATATCATTAATTTCCTCATTTCTAAAGATTTTATTAAAGTACACAATTTATTTAAAATTATCTAATCAAAGACAAATATCAATAACCTCTAGCATAATTTCAAAATTAGATCAATGTTAAATAAATGTACCGTGTGTGTCATAAGATTTGAATGTGAAGTGATTCTTAATTGTGCTTCCATTCAAAAATTATTATGCACATTCTGATAAGATGATTGTATAAGCCTTTTATTACCTGATCTGAGAAAGTGTATGGTCTAACTTCTTCCACAGAGATGACATAATTGCTGGGACATCATTTGATGTTTCTAAATCATAAGAGGAAATGTTTCATAAAAAATCCATCATTTAATTTGAACAGACACAGAAAATCAATAAGGAAAACTTTTCTCTCAGCTGCTGACATTAATGTTGGGAACTGAGAAATAAGCCTATTTGTAAAGACCTGCAGAGCTATAATGATGCTGCGATTTTTGCTCAAGTCACTGAGGATCAGATACAATATGAGGGAAAAGGAAACTTGTGAAAACTATAAAGTTTTTTTAGATCAATAATCTTGTATTTTCTTTGAAGAAAAAGACAAACGATTTTAAATCTTTGTCTACCTACGTGACATTTGAAAGTCAAAATAATTTGATTTATAAATTTATAAAATTATACAAGCTCATGTAAATATAGAAATTAGTTTTCTATATCCAATGTTTTCAGGTCCAAATCACTGTGATTTCTGAGCAACTCCTTAGTTACTCTAAGAATTACAGATAAAATTCTGCAGGACTAATTAGTCAGAATTACAGATAAACTTCTGGAGGACTAATTATTAGTCTTTTTCAGGATGTGTTCTAAAGCCACACTGATAGGAAATTCAAGGTATTTACATTCTTTACTATATACTTCTAAAAAGCTCAAACAAGAGGAAGTTACCAACATAAAAGTCGGATATAAACCTTCGTACTGCAATAACATATTGTTTCTGAGGTCATTTACACTCTAAATATTCCTGTAAGATAGTTTAGATAGTCTGGGAAAAGAAAACCTTGGTAGAATGATCAAACCTATTGAAGAGAAAGAAATGAAATTCACACTTTGAAATTCTAGGCTTATTACTTTCTACAGTTTCTAGTTCTGTGATCTTAGAAAAGTTATCTGGCTTCTCTCATCCTTAATTTTCTGATACTTAAGGTCTAGTGAACTTCCCTGGTGGTCCAGTGGTTAAGAATCTACCTTGCAATGCAGGGAACTTGGGGGAGGATCCCTGCTGGGGGAACTAAGATCCCACATGCTGTGGAGCAACTAAGCCTGTGCACAGCAACTACTGAGCCTGAATGCTCTGGAGTCCCTGTGCCGCAACTGGAGAACTCTCGAGGCCATGTGCCACAACCGGAGAGTTCTGTGAGCTGCAATGAAAGATCACACGTGATGCAACAAAGATCCTTTCTGCTGCAACTAAGACTTGATGCAGTCAAACAATGAATAAATCAATAGATCTAAACAATCAATACCTCTCATGGATTATTTTAAGGACTGAAATAAAACCTCTGAAAGCACCTAGCACAATGTTGCAATAAACAGTACTCAATAAACAGTACTCAATAAACGTGAAGCTTACATTTTAAAATGTTACATTTGTACTAATTAATTCTTTACTGCTGAATCTTTTCTTAATATGTTGCAAACTATGGAATAACGAATATGAGAGAATAAATTTAACTTTCCTCTTCAAGACACTAATTTAGGAAAGTGTTATATTTATCACTCAATATAAACAGATTTTAATTGGTTATCTCTCAGTGAATTTTTAAAATTATTTCAAAATTAAAAAATCACTTCTAATTAAAACAATTAGATAAATGCTGTAAAAAATTGACCAAAAAACAAACAAAAAACAAAACATCCCTGAACCTGAATTCTTACCTTTTGCTTTCATAGCTACATATTCATTCAAAATTGTTGTCAAATTTTTTCCAAATAAAGACTGAAAAGAAAAAGATCAAGCATTACCAAAACCATATAATACTACCAATAATTTCCCACTATAAAATATTTCACCATAAAAGTTACTAAAAGATATAGATTAAAAATTAGTCGATAAGGAAATGATAAAGAGTAGGTCATCAAAGGACTTCCTCGGTGGCTTAGATGATAAAGAACCTGCCTGCAATGTGGGAGACTTAAGTTTGATTCCTGGGTTGGGAAGAACCCCTGGAGAAGGAAATGGCAACCCACTCCATTATTGTTACCTGGAGAATCCCCATGGACAGAGGAGCCTGGAGGACCGCAGTCCACAGGGTTGCAAGAGTCGAGATACAACTGAGTAACTAAGCACAGCACAGGTCATCAAAAATGAAAATAGTTACTCCTCAAGGACTGAATTCTTCTGTGGGTAAAGAACTTTGTCTATGTGAATAAGATATTGTGACTATGTTTCTTTAGCTAAGATAGTACAATAGCAGGAATGCAGTTTTCAGTTTGGGAGGTAGGGATCCAGTCACACAAATAAGGACCTACTCCTTCCTACCCTTTTAATGCCAAATGCCATCTGCCAAAGAATAAAGCAAAAAACCTGAGTGTAAGAGATATCCTTGCCAAGGATCAGTACCTTTTTTATTTTCACTCCTATCATCTCATAAAGTCACCCCACCCCCCCACCGCTTTTATATCAATAATAAGGGACAGGTTTTAATAGACTCAAGTTTGAGGTCATATAATAGACCAGGGAAGAGCAAGGATTTTTTAGAACAGTTTTGGATTTAGGTTCTACATTTACCGTTTGTGTGAAAAATTACCTAGATTTTCTAAGGCTTACTTTCATATATAAAAACAGACACATGACTTTTTAATACAATTTTTTTTGTGGTGAAGATTGAGGATATATGTAACATATCTAAGACAATATCTAACATAGTAGCTAATTATTTTTCTATCCTCTCCTGAACTTTCATTGCAGATTCCTATTTTATTCTCCTGTATTATTTAAAAAAATTATTTTATATTGGAGTATAGTTGATTAACAACATTGTACTAGTTTCAGATGTAAAGTGATTCAGTTATACGTATACATGTAACTATTCTTTTACAAATTATTTTCCCATTTAGGTTATTAAAGAACACTGAGCAGTTTCCTGTGCTATATAGTTCCTTGTTGATAATCTATTTTAATTACAGCAACGGGCACATGTCAACCTCAAACTCCCAATCTATCCCTCCTCCCCACCTTCCCCCTTGGTAACCGTTAAGTTTGTTCTCTAAGACTGTGAGTCTGTTTCTGTTTTATAAGTAAGTTCACTTGTATCATTTTCTTTAGTTTCCACATATAAGTGATATCATATATTTGTCTAACTTAGCATGGTAATCTTCAGGTCCATCCACATTGCTGCAAATGGCATTCATTCATTCATTTTAATGGCTGAATAATATTCCATAGTATATATGTACATCTTCTTTACCCATTCATGTGTTGATGGACATTAAGTTGCTTCTATGTCTTGACTATTGCAAACAGTGCTTTACAAAACATGTGGTGTACCTATCCTTTTGAACCATGTTTTTCTCCAGATATATGTTCAGGAATGAGTTTGCTATATGGTAGCTCGATTCTTAGCTTTTTTAACCTCTAGTTTTTTTAGTTTTTCTCCATAGTTGCTGTACCAATTTATATCCCCATCAAACTATAGGTGGGTTCCCTTTTCTTCATACCTTTTCCAGCATTTGCTTGAAGATTTTTTGATGATGGTTAGTTTGAGGTGATATCTCATTATAGTACTGACCTGCATTTTGTAATAAATAGCAATGTTGAGCATATTCTCATGTGCCTCTTAGCCATATGTGTGTCTTCTTCGGACAAATGTCTGTTTAGATCTTCTGCCCATTTTTAGATTTAGCTGTATTATTTACTGGCTGCATGAACTGCTTGTAAATTCTGGAGGTTAAACCGTTATCAACTGCATCATTTTCAAATATTTTCTTCCATTCTGGGGGTTGTCTTTTCATTTTGCTTATGGTTCCCTTTGCAATGCAAAAAGCTTTTGAGTTTAAGTAGTTCTCCTTTTTTTAATTATTGTTTTTATTTCCATTACTCTAGGAGATGGATCCAAAACAATATTGCTGCAATTTATGTCAAAGAGTGTTTTGCCAATGTCATCCTCTGGGAGTTTTATAGTATCTGGTCTTACATTTAGGTCTTTAATCCAGTTTATATTTGTACATGGTGTCAGATACTGTCTAATTTCAACCCTTTACATGTAGCTGTCCAGTTTTCCCAGCACCATTTATTGAAGAGATTCTCTTTTCTCCATTGTATGGTCTTGCCTCCTGTCATAGATTGACCATTAATTGACCACAGGGTTTATTTCTGGGCTTTCAATCCTGTTCCATGGAGCAATATTTCTGTTTCTGTTACAGTACCATACTCTTTTGATGACTCTAGATGTCTAATAGAGTCAGGAAGCCTGATTTCTCCAGCTGTTTTTCTTTCTCAAGACTGCTTCAAGCTATTCAGGGTTTTTTGTGTCTCCATAAAGTTAAAAAATTTTTTGTTCCAGTTCTGTGAAAATGCTATTGGTGGGACTTCCTTGGTGGTCCAGTGGTTAAGACTCCATACTATCAATACAGGGGATACACGTTTGATCCCTAAATTGTGGAAGTAAGATCCCATATGTCCCAGGGAGGGGAAAAAAAAGTCACTGGTAATTGACAGGGACTGCATCGAATCTATACATTATATTGGGTAGTATAGTCAATTCTGACAGTACTCATTCCTCCAATCCAAGAACATGGTGTATCTTTCCATCTGTTTGTGTCTTCTCTTTCTTTCATCAGCATCTTATCACTTTCAGAAACAGGTCTTTTGCCTTTGTAGGCAGATTTATTCCCAGGTGTTTTATTATTCTTTTTGATGTAATGGTAAATGAGATTGTTTGTTTCTTTTTCTGATGTTTCATTATTAGTGTATAGAAATGCAACAGATTTCTGTGTATTGATTTTGTACCCTGCACCTTGAGCTCTAGTTTTCTGGTAGCATCTTTAAGATTTTCTATGTACAGGATCATGCCATCTGCAAACAGTGATGGTTTTACTTCTTTTCCAATTTAGATTCATTTCTTCTCTGACTACTGTGTGTAGGCCTTCCAAAACGATGTTCAAGAAAAGTGCTGAGTGGACATACTTGTCTTTTTCTTGATCTTAGAGAAAATGCCTTCTGGTTTTCACCACTGAGTATGTTAGCTGTGGGTTTGTTGTACATGGCCTTTATTAAGTTGAGATAGGTTTTCTCTATGCCTGCTTTTTGGAGAGTTTTTGTCACATTAATAAATGGGTGTTGAATTTCATCAAAAGCTTTTTCTATATCTATTGAGATGATCATATAGTGTTTAATTCTTCAATTTTGCTGATGTGGTGTATCACACTGACTGATCTGTGGATACTGAAAAATCTTTACATTCCTGGGATACATGTCACTTGACCATGGTGTATGATCCTTTTACTGTATTGTTGGATTTGGTTTGCTAGTATTTTGTTGAGAATTTTTGTATCTGTGTTCATCAGTGATATTGGTGTGTAATTTTTCCTTTTTGTGGTATCCTTATCTGGTTTTGGTATCTGGGTCATGGTAGCCTCACAGAATGAGTATGAGAACGTTCCTTCCTCTGCAGTTTTCTTGGAATAGTTTCAGAAGGATAGGTGTTAACTCTTCTCTTAGTGCTTGACAGAATTGCTTGTGAAGCCACTTTGTCCTGGACCTTTGTGTCTTGAAGTGAAGTGGCTCAGTCGTGTCCGACTCTTTGCGACCCCATGGACTGTAGCCTATCAGGCTCCTCCGTCAATGGGATTTTCCAGGCAAGAGTGCTGGAGTGGATTGCCATTTCCTTCTCCAGGGGATCTTCCCAACCCAGGAATCGAACCTGGGTCTCCCACACTGCAGGCAGACGCTTTACCGTCTGAGCCACCAGGGAAGCCCCTTGTGTTTTAGTCAGTTTCAATTTCAGTTCTTGTGACTCGTCTGTTCATATTTTCCATTTCCTCCTGGCTCAGTCTTAGGAGATTGTACCTTTCGGAGGATTTTCCCATTTCTTTTAGGTTGTCCATTTTATTTGCATATAGTTGGTTGCAGTACAGAAGCTTCTATGTTATTCAAAGTCTGAGAAGTTAAGGAATTGCCTAAGGCACTCTCAAGAGTCTTCTCCAACACCACAGTTCAAAAGCATCAATTCTTCGGCACTCAGCCTTCTTCATAGTCCAACTCTCACATCCACACATGACCACAGGAAAAACCATAGCCTTGACTAGATGGACCTTAGTTGACAGAGTAATGTCTCTGCTTTTGAATATACTATCTAGTTTGGCCATAACTTTTCTTCCAAGGAGTAAGCGTCTTTTAATTTCATGGCTGCAATCACCATCTGCAGTGATTTTGGAGCCCCCAGAAATAAAGTCTGATACTGTTTCCGCATTTATTTCCCATGAAGTGATGGGACCGGATGCCATGATCTTTGTTTTCTGAATGTTGAGCTTTAAGTCAACTTTTTCACTCTCCTCTTTCACTTTCATCAAGAGGCTTTTTAGTTCCTCTTCACTTTCTGAAGGAGATTAGCCCTGGGATTTCTTTGGAAGGAATGATGCTAAAGCTAAAACTCCAGTACTTTGGCCACCTCATGTGAAGAGTTGACTCATTGGAAAAGACTCTCATGCTGGGAGGGATTGGGGTCAGGAGGAGAAGGGCACGACCGAGGATGAGTGGCTGGATGGCATCACTGACTCAATGGACGTGAGTCTGGTTGAACTCCGGGAGTTGGTGATGGACAGGGAGGCCCGGTGTGCTGCAATTCATGGAGTCACAAAGAGTTGGACACGACTGAGAGACTGAACTGAACTGAACCTAGTCATTATAACTTGCTTTTAGTAGCTAAAAAAATAACTGAATGAATGCTATATAATGAAGTATGTCCTCATAAACTCATATAGGGCTTCTCTGGTGGCTTAGAGGTAAAGGATCCACCTGCATTGGGAAACCCTGGTTTGATCCCTGGGTTGGAAAGATCTCCTGGAGAAGGGCATGGCAACCCACTCCAGTATTCTTGCTTGGAAAATTCTATGGACAGAGGAGCTTGGTGGGCTACAGACCATGGGATTGCAAAGAGTTGGACATGACTGAGTGACTAGCACACACAAACTCATGTGAGGTCACAGCAAGAAGGAGGTTGTCTTTAAGTCAGGAAGACAGCCTTCACCAGGAACTGAAACAGGAGCACTTCATCTTGGTCTTCCCAGCCTCCAGAACAATGAGAAGTAAAGATCTGGGTGGTAGATTTGCTGGTAGTTACTGGGTATCACTGCCGCTAGGACCCCACAGCACACAGTGCTACACAAACACACAGACAGGCTACTCCACATTATTTCTGAATATATCTGTACATATATTAAAATAAACATTAATTTGTACTGATATCTCTGACTGTACAATTTAACACCACAGGTCTCATGCTTATTTGTGTTTTCTTTCTCACAGAGTGATAAGACTGGCCCCCCCCATCTGTATTAACTTACTTGTTAACATTGCATACTTAGAAGAACTAGGAAAAATTTTAAGATTCGTTCACGTTATTATGAGTCATCAGTGCTGCTTTTTACTGCTTAGTAAGAAGAACATACCAGTTTATTTATTCACTTGTTGAAAGACATCTTGGTTATTTTCCATTTTTGACATCAAAGATAAACAGTATGTTTTTGTGTGAATGTAAGTTTTCCAGTTCACTTGGAAAATATCTGGGTGTATGAATGCTAGGTCACATGGGACTCGGTTGTTTAACTTTAAAAACAACAGCCAAGCTGTTGGGCAAAGCAGCTGTATGATTTTGCAGCAATTTAAAAATTATTTTTTATACTAGCCATTCTAACATATATGTATTGGTATCTGCTTGGGGTAGTCATGGTCATTTTCCTAACAGATAATAACGTGGAGTATTTTTTTCACATTTTATTGACAGTCCTATAGTTTTTTGGGCAAGGGTCTTCAGATCTCTTGCCCATTAAAGAAAAAATTCAGTTAAAAAAAGTTTTTTATATATTCTACACACAATCTCTTTTTCAGAGCTGCAAAAACTTTTTCTTACCCTATAGCTGTCATTCTTTTAACAGTGTTTTTTATAGAGCAAAAATTTTTAATTTTTATGAAGTTGAATTTATAAAATTTTTATTTCATAGTCAGTACTTTTGGTATCATGTCTAAAAATTCATTACCAAAACCAAGACTGTACAAATTTTGTTCTATGTTTTTTCTGGAAGTCTTACAGTTTTATGTTTTACAATTTTGATCTATTATCTAGACTGGTTAATTTTTTATGAGGTATGTGTAAAGGTTCTTTTTTTTCTTTTTTAAACTGGTTGTCTAATTGTCCTAGCACCATTTGTTGTTAAGATTATCCTTTTTCCAGTGAATTATCTGAACTTTTGTCAAAAATCACATTTGAAGTTTGTATTTTGTCTCACTGATCCAATGCCTAACCATTTCCTAATGCCATTCAATCCTGATTACTATTGCTTGTTAGTTAAGTCTTAGGACCAAGCAATATGAGTCCTTGAACATATCCTTTTTAAGAACCATCTGGGTTATTTTTCCACAATACTACTTAAGTGGTACCCACGCTCCTCCTCCAAGGGACCAGCATTGCTCATCAGCAAGCCAGCGACAGTAGTGGCTGAGCCTCAGGCCCCTGCCCACCACCACACCCACAGCAGCTGCAACTCAACCACAACAGCAAGGTGCACACAGCCCACACAGTGATACCCAGAGAGCACCTAGCTTTGGTGACAGGGGAATTGTTCTACTGAGCCCACAGGACACCTTCTACGTTAGGCCACTCTTTCAAGAACAGGAAACACAGTTTATACATCTAATAACAGAAACAAATACACAAAGCTAGGCAAAATGAAGAGACAAAGAAGTACCTTTCAAAGAGACAAAACCTCAGAAAATGAACTAATTAACAAAAGAGACTATCAATTCACCAGATAAAGAGTTTAATATAATAGTCAAAAAGATGCTCACTGAACCCTGAAGAATGGATGAACTCAAGGGAGAACTTCAACAAAGAGAAAATATAAGAACTAATAAAGATTGAAGAGCACAATAACTAACTGGAGTGAAAAGAACACTACAGAGAATCTACCGACTAGAGAATGCCAAAGAATGGATTAGCAACCTGGAAGACACAAACTAGTGAAAACCACCCAATTAAAAATAAAGACTGAAAAAAATGAGGATAGTTTAAAGGATCTCTGGGACAACATCATGCACACTAATATTCTCATAACAGAGTTTCCAGAAGCAGAAGAGAGATAGAAAAGAAAACCTATTTAAAGACAAAATGGCTGAACCTGCCCAATTTGTCAAAGGAAAAGACATCCAAATACAGACAGCATATACTCCCATACAAAATGAAATGAAAGAGACCCACACCAAGACACAGTATAACTGTCAAAAGTTAAACAGAGAATCTTAAAAGAATCAAGACAAAAACAACTCGTGACATACAAAGATGATCAGAGGATATTTCAGCAGAAAATTCACATGCCAGGTAAAGGAGAGAACATCTGGTTTCCCAGATGTTCAAAAACCAAAGGAGTTCATCACCACTAAACTGGCCTTATAAGTAATGTTTAAAGGGACTTCCTTAAATGGAAAAGTGAAGGCCATAGCTAGAAATAAGAAAATTATTTCAAGAAACAAAACAAAAACCTCACTGGTAAAGAAAAACACATAGTAAAAGTAGTGGATCATCTACTGTAAAGGTAGTATGAAGGTATATGCTGTCTATAAGACACTCAGTTCAAATCAAAAGACACATACAGAGTGAAAATGAAGAGATGGAAAAAGATATTCCAGGCAAATGGAAATGGAAAGAAAGCTGGGGTAGCAGTACTTTGATAAGAGAGACTGTAAAACAAAGACAAAGAAAGGCATTACAAATAATAAAAGGAAGAATTATCTTTTATTTGCGTACTACTTATAACTAAATCAACTACTGGCAATTAACCAATGTAATATAAGCCAATCTGATACTGGTATATAAGTTAATGTTAAAAATGTGATTAGGACTTGTTTGGTTTTTCGGAACAATGCTTTTTGTAGTTTGACAAATAATTATATAAAGTATTTGGCAGAAAGGATAAATTATTTCTGGAATAAACCTTATTTATGATGTGAATTCTAAAAAGTTTACTGAGTAGTTTTCCCTGAATATTTTCATTCTTTAAAAGTACTGTCATTAAATAAATGAAGAACCCAAGAGTATCAAGTCATTGGCAGTGAAGCCCCCAAATCCCTGAAACTGTTGGGGGCTTCACTGTTAAATTAAATAACTGTTGTGTTAAATTAAATAACTGTTGTGTTATTTAATTTTTAAAAGCACCTAATGTTCACAAGAAAATTGAGAGGAAGGTATAGAGATTCTCCATAAACTCCTGCTTCCATATAAACAATGCCTCCCCCATTATCGGCATCACTCTTAAATGTGTTTTAAATTTCAGATTATGGACATATACTGCATATTATATAATAACTCTGTTGAGGTTGGGGCAGTATCCCACAGTATAATATTAACATTTCTACAACTAAATGGATAAACAGTTATACAGACTTAGATTTTTAAAAAGGGCCATCAATATCAGTTTAAATGAGGTCCTGCTGTCAAGAGTTGTCAATCTGTATAATTTATAAGATGTTATCATCAGTTTACCGATGACGAGTATGTTCCTGGCAGATATTTTGTAAATTAGGAGAATCACATCCTAATTGGTATCAAAATGAAAGCTGATTACATTAAACTCCTACGTGTGAATGAGTTCTATTCCAAGAGCACATTCATAAGTCCCATTTGTTTGTAAGTCCAACAAAGTTAGCCTAGGTACCCAATTAACACAATTGGCTATATAGTACTGCATTGTTTATAATACTTTTCACACAAATAATACATAAAAAATAAACAGAAAGAAAACAGTTTTGACTTTACTTAAAAAAAAAAAAAAAAACACATTTTTAACCTTATAGTACAGTACCTTGAAAAGAACAGTAGTACAGCAGCTGGCATGGAGCCAAAAGGCAAGAAGAAAGTTACTGACTGGAGGAGGAAGTGGAGGTGGGAGATGGTAGAGCTGAAGGATCGTCAGTAATAGATGGATGGAAAGCTGCAATCCCACTCACACCTGACTTTGAAGGCACAGGTTCTGGTTCCTTGATGGATTCAATTTTATTTGCTCTCTTAAAAAAAATGGTCCAGTGATATCTTGGTAGTAAGTGCAATGCTTGCATCTTTGAAAGTTTGCAATTTCAAGGTTTATATGTAGAGGACTTATTATATTTCACTTAGGGAGAAACAAGGACTTGTGTGTCACACTATTAGCCACTCCCCTTAAGCGAATGTGTTAGATATAGTTTGTCTGTTTATTCTTAAAAAAACTGCAAACAGCAAAAGGATGTACACAGCACCTTTCAGGTCAGATATATTCAATAAACAGCTATTTCAAAACAAAAAGATTTACTTGTTGGGATTTCAAATGTAATAAATGTATAGATCAAAATGTAGAGAATGGACATCTTAATAGTACTGAGTTGCTCATTCCATGAACACAGTGTATCTTTCCTTTTATTCAAGTCTTTGATTTCTTTCATACAAATTTTAGCATACAGAGTCTATGGATAGTTTGTTAGCCTTATTACATAAGTATTTTATTTTTGTTTGTTGAGTGCTACTATAGATGATATATATTTTTTTAAATTGTTCATTGTACGTATAAAGAAATATGATGCACTTTTTTTTTAATTTTTATTTTTTTTTAGTTTGTTTTGCTTTACAACACTGTATTCGTACTGCCACACATCGACATGAATCAGCCACGAGTGTACACGAACTCCCAGTCCCGACCCCCACCTCCCTGTTTCACTTATGATATCACACATGTTACACTGCCACTCTGCCAACCCATCCCACCCTCTCCCTCTCCTACAGAGTCCAAAAGGCCGTTCTATACATCTGTGTCTCTCTTGCTGTCTTGCGCACAGGTTTATCATTACCATCATTCTAAATTCCATATATATGTGTAAGTATACTGTATTGGTGTTTTTCTTTCTGGCTTACTTCACTCTGTATAATCGGCTCCAGCGTCATCCACCTCATTAGAACTGATATGATGCACTTTTATACACTTTGTATCCTCTGATCTTGCTAAAACTCTGGCAATTTTATAGGTTTTTTTTCTTTTAGGTTTTCTCCATAGATGCTCATGTTGTCTGTGACAGCCAAAATGAATCTAAGGATCTATGTTTAAAATAAAATGACTAAATACCATTTCAAATAATGTAGTTCTAGCATATCTCCACTATTATCCACCAAACAATGCTCTATTGGTCTAGTGATGTTTAAAACACAGGTGACAAGATATCAAGATATCTGTTTTATACTTTTTTGATGTAAGCAACTATAGGAAAGCCAGACATAGGAAAGACTGGACTGCTATATAATGTCATAGATCAGGTGGCTTAAATAACAGACATTTATTTCTCATTGTTCTTTATGAAGGCTGGAAAATCCAAGATCAAGTTGCCAGATGATCTGGTTCCTGGTGAGGACCAAATTCCTGGCCTTATCCCCCTTCTTGATGTGTGTTCACATGGCCTTTGGTGTGTGGAAACAGAGATTTCTCTTTCACTTTTTAAACCATATCATGAGGGTCCCAACTTCATGACCTAATCTAAACCATAATCCTTTCTAAAGGTCTTACCTCTAAATACCATGACACTGAGGGATGAGATTTTAATGTATGAATTCTGGAGGGATACAAATATTTATCCCATAACAGGCAATAAACAAGTAAGCCCCAGGACAAACAGTTGTGAAACTAATTAGAAATGAGGGTGTCACTTTTTAAAATTGATTCTCAAAATCAAAGTTGTAATTCACTTCCCAGCTTTGACATAAATGTGTGAAAAGAAGAGCTAGTCTTCTATGGGTCTTCCCACTTATGAATGAATACAAACTATCAAATTTCTGCCCATTTTGATTTTTGCTAATGAGCTGATTTTAACTCAGTATCAATCAGACATATATTAATATGTATTTTGTTACCTGAACACTACTGACAGGAGTGTTTCAATACTGACTGACATAACAAATCGCTGGCCAAAGGCGTTTCTGCAAAAATCCTATGGTCAATAATGTTTGTTAAGACGGTGTTTATAGTGTCTTATGTTGGTCAATGATGAAATACTTCCTTAAGGAACAAATCACTCACCAGTAAGCAGGCTGGGATAAAACCTTCATCTGTACAGTGTTCTGCATATTCTTTTAAGTCTGAACTTTCCAAAATAAAAGCCTGGCAGGTAGAAGTAAGGTTCTCCTGTTGTAAGTATCCTAAATGAAAAATAAAATGGAATTCAGTAATGTCAGTAAATTCTAAACTTTTGATTAAAACTGCTGTTTTAAACACTATAGCAATTTCATATCAGTGATGCAACTTCAGATGAACATTATGGAATTCTGCAGCCTTGCCAGAAACACCAAATTGAAGTACAAAGCAGAATTTGTAAAATAGCTATTTAAAACAAAAACTCTAGTTAATAGGGTATAAAGTCATAATAAATGGAGTATTTTGTATGGTACTGGCATAAAAATAGACCAGTGAAGAGAACTGAGAGTCTAAAAATAATCCCCAGCATATATGGTCAACTAAATTTGACAAGGGAGCCAAGAATACTTAATGGAGAAAAGACCATCTCTTCAACAAATGGTGCTAGGAAAACTGTATATTCACATGTGAAGGAGTGAAACTAGACCCCTGTCTTACAACACTCACGAAAAGTAACTTAAAAGGGACTAAAGACTTAAACATAAGACCTGAAAGCATGAAACTCCTAGAAGAATATAGGAAAAAGCTCCCTGATACGGGTCTTGGCAATGATTTTCTGGATTTGACACCTAATGCACAAGTAACAAAACATAAAATGAACAAGGTGGTATACATCAAATTAAAAAGCTTCTGCACAGCAAAAGAAACCATCAACAACATGAAAAAACAACCTACGGAATGGGAAAAAATATTTGCTATATCTGATAAGGGATTCATAACCAAAATAAATAAAGAACTCAATACAATTCAAGAGCAAAAAAACAAATTATCCAGTTAAAAACTGGGTGACAGACCTGAAGAGACATTTCTCCGAAGAAGAAAAGGGAAAGGTCAACTGATATGTGAAATGATGCTAAACATCACTAGCCATTAGGAAATACAAATAAAAACCACGATGAGACAGCATTTCATGCCTTTTATAATGGCCATCACCAAAACAAACTCACTTAATACGATAATCTCCAAGTCCAGTCATGCTGCTGCAAACAGCATTATTTCATCTTTTTCATGACTGAGTAACATTCCTTTGTATATATGTACCACCAGTCATCTGTCAGTGCACATTTAGGTTGTTTCCATGTCTTGGCTGTTGTGAATGTGCTGCTATAAACATAAGCGTATGTGTTATCTTTTTGAATTACCATTTTGTCTGGATATATGCCCAGGAGTAGAGTTTCTAGATCCTACGGCAATCCTATTTTTAGTTTTTTGAGGAAACTCCATACTGTTTTCCATAGTGGCTACACTGACCTACATTTCCACCAACTGTGTAGGAGGGTTCCCTTTTTTCCACACCTTCTCCAGCATTTGTTGTTTGTGAAATTTTTTAATATTGGCCATTCTGACCAGTGTGTGAGAAGGTATTTATTATAGTTTTAATTTGTTATTTCTTAATAATTAGTGTAGCAATGTTCAACATCTCTTCGGTATATGAATGCTCTTATTTCAACAACACTGTATGTGCTATTGCCTTTGCTTGGGCAGCTTATCTTTTCTTAGCTTGTGTGTGAATGTTAGTTGCTCAGTTGTGTCTGACTCTTTGCAACCCCATGGGCTGCAGCCCATTAGGCTCCTCTGTCCATGGAATTCTCCAGTCAAGAATAATGGAGTGGGTATTTGTTCCCTTCTCCAGGGATTCTTCCCAACCCAGGGATCAAATACAGGTCTCCTGCATTGCAGGGAAATTTTTTACCATCTGAGCCACCAGGGAAGCTGAAAGTACTGGAGTGGGCAGCCATTTCCTCCTCCAAGAGATCTTTTGGACCCAGGGATTGAACCCAGGTTTCCTTGGCTTCCCTGGTGGCTCAGAGGGTAAAGCGTCTGCCTGTAGTGCGGGAGACCCAGGTTCAATCCCTGTGTCAGGAAGATCCCCTGGAGAAGGAAATGGCAACCCACTCCAGTACTCCTGCCTGGAAAATTCCATGGACAGAGGAGCCTGGTAGGATATAGTCCATGGGGTCCCAAAGAGTCAGACACACTGAGCAACTTCACTTTCACTTTTCCTTCACTGTAGGCAGATTCTTTACCCTCTGAGCCACCAGGGAAACTCCAAAGGGAGAAGCTGGTGTCATTGTTCTTTCTACTTGCTAAGTTGTGTCGACTCTTTTGCAATCCCATGAACTGTGCATAGGATTTACCAGGCAAGAATACTGGAGTGGGTTGCTATGCCCTCTTCCAGGGGATCTTTCTGACTCAGGAATTGAACCCGCAGCTCCTGCTACATCTCCTGCATAGCAGGCAAGTCCTTTACAGCTGAGCCACTGGGGATGTTCTTTCTTAGCCAAGCTAATTCCAACTCATTCTTCAGGTCTACTGAAGTAATTACCACTTCCTCAGAGAATTTTCTCTTTGAATTCTCTATATACCATACTCCTATTACAAGATATTAGATTCCCTTTATACTTACCTCAGTGTTAGTGTAATAGTTAATAACTACTCAGCCAATTCTCGGGCTTCCCACGTGGCGGTAATGGTAAAGAACCTGCCTGCCAATCCAGGAGACATGAGAGACACAAGTTCAATCCCTGGGTTGGGAAGATGCCTTGGAGGAGGGCATGGGAGCCTACTCCAGTATTCTTGCCTGGAGAATCTCATGGACACAGGAGCCTGGCAAGCTACAGTCCAGTCACACAGTTGGATCAACTTAGCATGCATGCGTGCAAGGCAATTATTACTAAGGTCTTTCCCAACTTTAAAATTATAAAATCTACTTGGAATAGTATCTTTAACCAGGCCCTACAGTCAAAAACTTGAGAAAGCCTGCAAAGTTATTATATATGAGCATTAAAAAAAGAAAAGGGCAAGGAAATCGTAGGAAATGGTAACCCACTCTAGTATTTTTGCCTGGAAAATTCCATGGACACTGGGGCCCTACACTCCATGGGTTGAAGAGTCAGACACTACTAACCACACATACATATGCACTGGCTGGGATGCTGGCACCCACTCACCAGTGGCTCAGCAGTAAAGAATCCACTGCATTGCAGGAGACCTGGGTTTGATCCCTGGGTCGGAAGATCTCCTGGAGGAAATGGCAACCCACTCCAGTATTCTTGCCTGGAGAATCCCATGGACACAGGAGCCTGGTGGACTCAGTCCACAGGGTCACAAATAGTCAGACACGACTGAAGTGACCATGCATGCCTGCATGCACCAGTTTGTACTCATTGCTGATCAATCAGTTTTCCAACCTCTTGTTACTTAATGCTATAGAATAAATAAACATACCAAAGACACTGTCGTTTGGAGTGTGAGAAAACACTTAGAAATCAGAAGAAACCTTTTATTTCAGATACTACAATTTCAATATCCCCATCACTGAAAATATAAAATCACCTTTGATGTGAAATTAGGTGGATCAATGATGGCTATTTCCTTTTTTTTCATTTTTCACAAATAAACAATATAAACTATTATAAAACTATAGCCAGCTGAAATCAGTTTTTATGATTGGCTTTCTGACAGTCATATTATTTGGAATAAGTTAAGTCAGCCACCACTAGGATTTCATGAATTTAGAAGTTTAGACCACTATAGTCCTCTATAGAAATTTAGACCACTATAGCCTATAGACCATGAGAGTCATCATGGAAACAGAGCAGTCAGCGCTTTTTCTCTATATGCTTCAAAATTTAAACTGAAGAACCCAAACTGTTTCTTTTTATGGTAGAAAGTTTTAAAAGTACTAATCACCCCAGATACACTGCTAATCACTTGGGGCTTGTAATAGGTAATGGCATGAAATCTAATTCCTTAAAGTAGTTTGCTTTTCTTTAGACCAAGTATTTTCAAAAACAGTGACACAGCCCCCAAAGGGTGACAACTGGTACTGGGAGGAAAGAGAATGAATAAAATATGTCTTTTATGCATAAATCACAGGTATACATACAATATATAAACAGTGTATTTGTAACTTGGCTTAAAACACAACATTAAAAAAACTAAGATCATTATATCTGGTCCCAACACTTTATGGCAAATAGATGGGGAAACAGTGGAAACAGTGACAGACTTTATTTTCTTGAGCTCCAAAATCACTGCAGATGGTGATTGCAGCCATGAAATTAAAAGATGCTTACTCCTTGGAAGAAAAGTTATGACCAACCTAGATACCATATTAAAAAGCAGAGACAATTCTTTGCAGACAAAGGTCCACCTAGTCAAAGCTATGGTTTCTTCAATAGTCATGTACGGAGAAGGCAATGGCACCCTACTCCAGTACTCTTGCCTGGAAAATCCCATGGATGGCAGAGCCTGGTAGGCTGTAGTCCATGGGGTCGCTTAGAGTCGGATACGACTGATCGACTTCACTTACACTTTTCACTTTCATGCGTTGGAGAAGGAAATGGCAACCCACTCCACTGTTCTTGCCTGGAGAATCCCAGGGACGGGGGAGCCTGGTGGGCTGCCATCTGTGGGGTCGCACAGAGTCAGACACGACTAAAGTGACTTAGCAGCAGCAGCAGCATGTATGGATGTGAGTCAGACCATAAAGAAAGCTGAGTGCTAAATTGATGCTTTTGAAATATGGTGTTGGAGAAGACTCTTGAGAGACCCCTGGACTTCAAGGAGATCAAACCAGTCCATCCTAAAGGAAATCAGTCCTGAATATTCATTGGAAGGACTGATGCTGAAGCTGAAACCCCAGTACTTTGGCCACCTGATGCAAAGAGCTGACTCATTTGAAAAGACCCAGATGCTGGGGAAGATTGAAGGCAGGAGAAGGGGAAACAGAGGATGAGATGGTTGGATGGCATCACCAACTTGATGGACGCTGAGTTTGATAAGCTCCAGGAGTTAGTGACAGACAGGGAAGCCTGGTGTGCTGCAGTCCATGGGGTCACAAAGAGTTGGACATAAATGAGCAACTGAACTGATACTGAATTTCTAAGAGTAAAATTTCACGCAAGGGGAAATCAGGGGAAATAGCAAAATAAGGTTTGAGAAACACAGCCCAAGACTAAATGTAATGATATACAGTTAACTTTTCTAGAAAATATGGCGGGAATTCCCTGGTGGGCCAGTGGTTAAACTCTTTGCTTTCACTTATGAGGTCTGGGGTTCAGTCCCTGTTTGGGCAACTAAGATCCTGCAAGCAGTGTCGCCAGAAAAAAAGAATCTCCAAAGCTCAGTCAGTTTTTGGCTTCTCAAATTATAGTTTTGTATAGTCTACTAGAGCCAGACATCTTGGAATGTGAAGTCAAGTGGGCCTTAGAAAGCATCACTACGAACAAAGCTAGTGGACGTGATGAAATTCCACTTGAGCTGTTTCAAATCCTGAAAGATGATGCTGTGAAAGTGCTGCACTCAATATACCAGCAAATTTGGAAAACTCAGCAGTGGCCACAGGACTGGAAAAGGTCAGTTTTTATTCCAATCCCAAAGAAAGGCAATGCCAAAGAATGCTCAAAATACCACACAATTGCACTCATCTCACATGCTAGTAAAGTAATGCTCAAAATTCTCCAAGCCAGACTTCAGCAATACGTGAACCGTGAACTCCCTGATGTTCAAGCTGGTTTTAGAAAAGGCAGAGGAACCAGAGATCAAATTGCCAGCATCTGCTGGATCATAGAAAAAGCAAGAGAGTTCCAGAAAAACATCTATTTCTGCTTTACTGACTATGGCAAAGCCTTTGACTGTATGGATCACAGTAAACTGTGGAAAATTCTGAGAGAGATGAGAATACCAGACCACCTGACCTGCCTCTTGAGAAATCTGTATGCAGGTCAGGAAGCAACAGTTAGAACTGAACATGGAACAGACTGGTTCCAAATAGGAAAAGGAGGACGTCAAGGCTGTATATTGTCACCCTGCTTATTTAACTTATCTGCTGAGTACATCATGAGAAACGCTGGACTGGAAGAAACAAGCTGGAATCAAGATTGCCGGGAGAAATATCAATAACCTCAGATATGCAGATGACACCACCCTTATGGCAGAAAGTGAAGAGGAGCTAAAAAGCCTCTTGTTGAAAGTGAAAGAGGAGAGTGAAAAAGTTGGCTTAAAGCTCAACATTCAGAAAATGAAGATCATGGCATCTGGTCCCATCACTTCATGGGAAATAGATGGGGAAACAGTAGAAACAGTGTCAGACTTTTTATTTTGGGCTCCAAAAACACTGCAGATGGTGACTGCAACCATGAAATTAAAAGACGCTTACTCCTTGGCAGAAAAGTTATGACCAACCTAGATAGCATATTGAAAAGCAGAGACATTACTTTGCCGACTAAGGTCCGTCTAGTCAAGGCTATGGTTTTTCCTGTGGTCATGTATGGATGTGAGAGTTGGACTGTGAAGAAGGCTGAGCGTCGAAGAATTGATGCTTTTGAACTGTGGTGTTGGAGAAGACATCTTGAGAGTCCCTTGGACTGCAAGGAGATCCAACCAGTCCATTCTGAAGATCAACCCTGGGATTTCTTTGGCAGGAATGATGCTAAAGCTAAACTCCAGTACTTTGGTCACCTCATGCAAAGAGTTGACTCATTGGAAAAGACCCTGATGCTGGGAGGGATTGGGGGCAGGAGGAGAAGGGGACGACTGAGGATGAGATGGCTGGATGGCATCACTGACTCGATGGATGTGAGTCTGAGTGAACTCTGGGAGATGGTGACGGACAGGGAGGCCTGGCATGCTGCGATTCATGGGGCTGCAAAGAGTTGGACGCGACTGAATTGAACCGAACTGAACACTTGAGTAAAGGCTTTGCTAAAAAGCTAGAATGTCTTTTAACAAGTGTTTAAAAAGTTAAAATGCATCTTTAAATAGCAGTATCTGAGACATATGTCTTCTGCTCTTAAAAAAAAAAAAGCCAAACTTTGGACTATCTAGAATACTTATTTCAGGTTGATGTATTCTGGTTTACTTTTATCCAGAAAGTTCCAAAATAACATTAAAGTGACAGCTGACTGCTTTATATTCATTTATTATTACATTTACATTCCTACAAAAAGCTTATTTATCATCCTTGAGTACCTGATTGTACCAGTTCTCAATCAGAATAATGGAGGAAATTTTAGGTACAAATTATCTGAAATCTAAAATGCTACAATGAAAACACAAAATAGACACCAATTATTTTTATTAAAAAAAACAATTACTCTTCATCAAAATGTTGTTTTTTATCCTTTAAAAAAATTTAGAGTAAGATAACTACATCTTTTGTGTAAACTTACTGACCTATGTTCAAATAGGTAACTTGAATTTCTTTTTTTCTTAATATTGTCCTGTGCCTGCTTTTCAGTGGAGGTAATGACAAAATAGACTGAAGGGAAAACATAACTGAAAAAGAAAAGGCAAAATCCAAGCTATATCTAGGGTTTTGAATTTTCGAAATTTGGATGCCAAGAGTCTGCCGTTTCTTCTCTCTATTTACAGAGAGAAAAGATAAATTGCCATGCCCTCCTCCAGGGAATCTTCCTCACCCACGGATCAAACCTGCATCTCGTCTCCTGCATTGGCAGGCAATTATCACTAGCGCCACCTGGGAAGCCGCCAGTAATGAGTAATAAAATAGACTGAAGGGAAAATATAATTGAAAAGGGAAAGACAAAATCCTAGCAAAATCTAGGGTTTTGAATTTTAGGAACTAGGATGCCAAGATTATGCCCTCTCTTATTTATAGAGTGGGAAAGATAAAGAGAGATGCATCTGATGAAGAAAGCAAGAGAGAGCTAATCCCCTTATCTGAAAATATTTCCTTTACATATTGTAATAGTTTCCTCAAAATATCAGTAGTTTGAGATCCCCCCACCCCCACCACCCCTCCATGTGCCTTATGGGATTTTAGTTCCCTGCCCAGGGATGGAACTGTGCTCCCTGGGCTTTATATTACTAGCACAAATAACAAAGATTCTCCACAAATAACAAAGAAAATCTCTCCAAAAGAAGCTATAATCTATAAGGACCCAGAAGGTACATCTGCAAATAATTATAACAAAAAGCAAAGGTGGTAAGATTAGACTTACTTTATAGGGGCTAGAGAATGTATAAACTGACTTGGGGAATATTAGGCACGTTTCAAGGAAGAGATGAGTCAACAAAGCTGATGGAAAGCATATATGGAGCATGTTTGAAGAAAATGCCTGGTTTGAATGAAGCACAGACTCTATGATGGAGAACAGTTGGAAATACAACTGAAAACACAGAAGGGATGAGGATCATAAAATGCTGTAAATGTCAGCAATGACATGATTATGAATAAATAACAGAATCTGAGTAAGTGAGATATTATTCAGTCGACAAAGGAGAAGGTGGTCATGATCACAGCTACAGCTTTATAAATATTTATTAAATATCTATGTCTTAGTGATACAGTGATGTAAAGGTGAATAGAACCAGTGGCTCTTCAACTTTCACAGGGTATGCCGGTCCTGGTTGTTTGCCTCCAAATCTACTCTTCCTGCTTCCTCTGCTCTGTACTGGAGAACAGAAACCTGACCTGCAGACAATTTCCTGGGTTCCATGTTAGCTGGCTTCTGACTGGGTTAATCAATGGGAAGCACCAGTGGGAGACTGGAGGGCAGTTATTGGGAGCCATGATTTTTCCTTCCATTTTCTCTTTGCCCTCATAGAATTTCCTCTACTACTGCTCCTACATCAGACAAGTCTACCTTCTAGTTTTCACATAGTGAAACCAGCCTCTGGGTTTCTTCTCTACTTGTCCTCCTGATATCAGAGTGGTTTCCTGCTGTTTACTACCCTCCAGGTTGGCTCATGTAAGCTGCTTGTTTTCCTAGCTTTTCACCAGTGTAACCAATTCCCTCATTAAATTCCATACTAAATACTCAGATTAGTTTCAGTTTTCCTCAATGGATGGTGACTCATACAGAAAGGAACAAATTTATTTAGGAATCTAAAGAAAGTTCTGGATACTTCACCTATAAAAAATGCCCCACCTGTACATAAAACTTTACAGATAGTTTAGGGCCTCCCACAACTCTTGAAGCCTGTACATTAATTCTAGAATAAGAATACTGAATGGAGTAGCAAATGGCAACCCACTCCAGTATTCTTGCCTGGAAAATTCCATGGGCAGAGGAACCTGGCAGGCTATAGTCCATGGGGTCGCAAAGAGTCAGACATGAGTGAGCAAGCACAATCAAAGAATACTAAATAGGTCAAAAAGTAAGATTTGGTTTGGGAGGGCAAAGTTCTACAAGTGAATGATGATGATGGTTACAGAAAAATATGATTGTATTTAATGCCACAGAATTGTAAAAATGGCTACAATGGTTAAATTTTATATTAAAAAAAAAAAGAGTAAGTAAACACACAGCTACAATAAAACAAAGTAAGAGTATGATACAAGTAATCTACAATGCCACCAGAGCATGTAGGGACAAAGTACTAACTGTACCTGCTGGAAACAGTTTGAGATTACAATTGACCTGAACCTTAAATACAAGTGTACTAGGAAGAGAGGGAGAAAAACATTGTAGGCAGAGGGAACAAAATACACTAACAAGAGTATCTGGAGAAACTGCAAGTAGTTTGGAATGCCTGGGGCATGGGCGTATGTTGAGAACTTGAGATCAGGCAAGAGACTTGAAGGATCAGGTCCGCAGAATACCTTGTATGACATAAAACCAAAACTGGTGGCCCAGAAACAACAAATGGCACTTTAACATATATATTTTTACCTGTACAATATTTAAAGAAATTCTAGCAAGGCAATAGCTGGAAATAGCCAGGTAGCAAGGCTATTTAAATGGAGTAGTAGGTACAAAAGTCAGTGCAATATGCTGAAGAATGAAAGTTAAGTAAGGAAATACAGTAACTGCTGCTACTGCTAAGTTGCTTCAGTCGTGTCCGACTCTGCGCAACCCCACAGATGGCAGCCCACCAGGCTCTGCCGTCCCTGAGATTCTCCAGGCAAGAACACTAGAGTGGGTTGCCATTTCCTTCTCCAATGCATGAAAGTGAAAAGTGAAAGTGAAGTCGCTCAGTCGTGTCCGACTCTTTGCGACTCCATGGACTGCAGCCTACCAGGCTCTCCTCCGTCCATGGGATTTTCCAGGCAAGAGTACTGGAGTGGGTTGCCATTGCCTTCTCTGAGTACAGTAACTAAGGAGAGCTTATTCTTCGAATAAATTTGACTTGTGATAGGGTAACATAGAGCATTAGATAAAATGAGAGGTGGGGGTCTAGGAAAGTGTTTTGGTATGTGTGGGTAAGGGTAAAAACCTAATTATGTAAATTCTAAGGGGGAGAACTCAATTTTTAGCAATTGGCACAGTGCCTGGAACATACTAAGCAACCAAAGATTTGCTGCAAGAACATGATGAACAAAAGGGGCAACAATGAGAAGGAATGAAGGAGTACTGAGAGGGAGGGAGTACTGACAGAGGAATCATGGGCAAAGAATAAAACTGTGAATTTTTAAGCCACTAAGTTTTGTGATTCATAGATCTCCACGGTGACATAATGCTAAATGAAAACAGCAAGAGTGGTGAGATTTGCTTTTTTTGGTAGTATATATTCTTTTGCACAACTTGAAATTTCTGGTAAGTGCACAACTCTTTCAACTATTAAACTGGAGGTGTAGTGTGACTGCTTTAGGCAGATTTTTGTAACCACAAATAAGATGAATTGCAAGCCTATTATGAGAAACTATGAAAACAGTCCAAAGGAGAAATGGGACACATACTGTTAGGACTGATGGCAATAAAAATGGAATGTGAATGACAAATAAGAATTTTAGGATAAGAAACAATGACTGTAATTTTAATCCATTTTTAAAGAAGGAGGAAGTCTAGGAGAATACTCACAAGTTTGTTTAAATTATTCCAGTTAGAAAATCGTACTGCTTTCTTAAGGCCAGTGGTCCTTGCCCTCCAGGAAATATACTGGCAATATTTGGACACTTATTCTCACAACTGGGTGAAGGTGGGAATTGGGTCCCTGCTGGCATCTAATGGATAGAAGCCAGGGATGCTGCTAAACATCCCACAAAGCAAACAGGACAGCTACCATAATAAAGTATGTCAGTATTATTGTGAATTTTGTGAAAGTCTACTTTGGATCTGTTTACAAATAAGCCTAATTAATATAAGAATTACAAGGTAGACAGCTTTCTTCTTTGATGTAGGTTAACTGTTGATATTTAGTTTTGATAAAGTGGGCAAAAGATTAACCAAACATTAACAAAATATGAGTTTAAATTTAAGTGATTATTTTCTCCAAAAACAGATGGTAGAACCATTACCCTCTAAAGTTTCCTGCAAAATGTGCCTGTCAAGAGCCTGTGCATAAAAACTTTTTTCTTCTTTTCGACAGGGCAGAATACTTTAAAAAGGGAATAAGAAATGGATTTTCCTGACAGTAAAATAATGTTAGTAATGGCCTTTGGATACCAAGGGAAATTTTAGAACAAATGTTTACCATTTAACCATTCACATATGATGTCTGTACATCTGGCTCCGGTTTTGAGTTTTATGTGGCTCTCATTCCCAGCAATACAATACTCTTTATTCTTTCAGGGGACAAACAACAAAACCCGTTTCCTGCACAGACAATACACCCTGACAACTGGCAGTGTCACTCTTCAAACTGAGGAAAAACTAGGACTAGAAAACGTTCAACTGGAAGCCATTTCCAGTGAAAAGTCTTGCTAATTAAAAAAAAAAAAAAAAGGAATTGCCGCTATCTTAAAAGTATGCAATTGGCGTTTCAAACCTCTACATTCTACGACTTCTTGCAGGAGGTTGGGGGACTGAGAGGCAGGATCACTTCATTCGTTCCAAATTCGTCGCTCTAAAGGCAAGTTATAAGAAGGCCGTCAGGAAGGTCCTTCGCTAAGGCTGGGTGGCTGGGGAAGTCTTTCATTTTTCCTTATTCGGCCCCCGCTCTGACACGGGAAAGTGAGTGCAAGGTTGAAGAACACGCAGTCCATCCATCACGTAGGCAACTCCCCTGCAGGATTCTAATTAAGTGTGCAGGCCTGACTTTCCCTCCAAATCCGGGCCTCAGGTGTTCCACCCGGAGTTTCTCTTCAGCCGCCCCTCGCCACAGAGTCTCGGAAGAGAGGAGCATTCACACATAAAGAAACTTAAACTGCCCGAGCCTCCCACTGAAGAAGATTCACCGCCAGTCTGAACTTGTAGGCGGGGAGGCAAAGCCCCAAAGCTTCCCCACCCTGGGAAAAACCTCTGGCTCCAAAGGTCCTTCCGTCCGGCTTAGCCTGATCCAGTACCCCTCCCTCCCGCGCCGGCGCTTACCCAATACCAGCCGGGCTACGTCCGAAGGTAACAGCATGATCGAAGCCCCAGAAGGAACCGTAGGAGACGAGACTCGGATAAAAACCAACACAGCGACAGCCCCTGCGCCGCATCTCCCGGTTCCAGTGGCGGCACTGAACTCGCGGCAACTTGTCCCGCCTCTTTCGCTCCCCGCCAGCCAATCGCTTCCGCCGGAGAAAGAAAGGCGCCGAAAAGAAACCCGCCTCCGTTCTACTTGGAGCTGTCGTCACATCCGCCCTCATATTTGGATGGGGGCGGGGCGGGAAGGCGGGAGCGGAGAGGCAGAGCCGGTGCTAGAGGGCGAGGGGAGGATGCAGGGCCGCACGCCATTGGCTGACAGGGCGCACGCGCGTTTCTCTCAGAACGAGCCCTGTGTTTGGGGAAGGGAGGCTTGGGAGTAAGAGCGTGCGTGTTTGGCCAACGTGGGCAGACAGTGCCCCGGCGCCAGTCAGCCTTAGTGCTTCCTCTGGAAACGTACGCTGCGCGATCACTCCAGGTTTGATCCGAAAGCCGGACAGCCGGCTCGGGCCTTGGGGGAGGCGGGTTGAGCGGGCTTGTAGGCTGCGGACATCACCGTTTACAGAGATTCCGCTTCGGCCCAGTCCAACGGTAGGGCCGCCGAAGAAGATGGCTTGACTAATCATCTTTTTCTCCCCTCTTATAATTAGCAGTTTTAATCAGCGAGCAATTTGTAGAGGCTTAAACTGCAGTCTCCTGATTAACAGCTAGGGCTTTGGAATCACTCTCCAGTTCAAAATTCTGACTGTCGGCTGACTGTACTATCTTCCCTGTGGTAGTTTTATCCTGTGGTAAGTGTCGTGATCTGTGTGGGGGCTGGAAAAGAATTTCGAGGCATGAGGCAGAATGAGAGGCTGCTACTGCTAAGTCGCTTCAGTCGTGTCCGACTCTGTGCGACCCCAGAGACGGCAGCCCACCAGGCTCCCCCGTCCCTGGGATTCTCCAGGCAAGAACACTGGAGTGGGTTGCCATTTCCTTCTCCAGTGCATAAAAGTGAAAGTGAAGTCGCTCAGTCGTGTCCGACCCTCAGATACACCATGGACCGCAGCCTTCCAGGCTCCTTCATCCATGGGATTTTCCAGGCAAGAGTACTGGAGTGGGGTGCCATTGCCTTCTCCGACAATGAGAGGAGAATAAAATTTATTAGAGTGAGAGCTGCTGTTAAAACAGCTGACCATTTCAGGGGAGAGCCAAACGCGTTAGCAGGCTTGCAGCCAGTTTCCATAGCCTTAAGACAGAGAAACTTCCAACTGGAATGGTGGCATTAGATGATTGGTTAGGATGCTATAGAGTGGATAGTAGGGTGGGTATCTTACATATTATGAGGTTAGGGTACTGGCCGGTTTAGATCCAGAGGGTCATGGCAACAGTTGCTATGGGGCTTGGTCAGTTCCAAAGATTTTTATCCTGTGACCCTGGTATAGCGCTCCACATTTCCCCCTCTTTTTATTTATGGGCCAAACTTTGGCCGCTTAACACCCTGCTCATAACTACCTGTCTACCTACCTTATCCTTGTCTCAGGCCATGGGGACACAGGTCACTGGGGAATGGGGCAATGACCGCTCTGGCTTCTCCAAGCTGGGCAAGGACATTGTGGGGTCCTGAGTCACAATGCCCACTTTCTTCCAGGGTGCATTTACAGAGGGAGATGAGAGTCCACAAAATGATAAGGCAGCTTGTTCCAGCATTGTCTAGGTGTTGGCTGGTGGATATTCTAGTTGTATTACTATTGGAAATTTATTTGTTGTATTCTAGAAGAAACAAACTTAAAAAGAAAGTTTAAGAAACATGGGCCAAAGCTTAACAGAGGTGGAAAAACTGCTGAGGGGCTCACCAGGAGAACCAAGACCCGACATTGGTCTGTAACGTTAGTGTTTCTCTGGGTATGAGAGAATGTAAAAATTTGGGCTCATAAAAATCTTGACCTGAAAACATATGACTTTCTGAAGGCCTGTTCTTCCAGTTTTCCCAGAACACAGAGTGCCTTATTTCTGATCTCTGCCCTGAACTTCTTTTAGGGGCTGTTGAAGCTCAGCAGCTTGCAGTGGTCATGATTTAAGTTTTGTAGAGGCAGCTGGCAATTACCAATGTCCAGTCAGCAGGGCCCCTGCATAGCCACATTTTTGATGATGTTTTGGAGGCATTTCATGGCCACTGTGCCCCATCACTTCATGGGAAATAGATGGGGAAACAGTAGAGAGAGTGTCAGGCTTTATTTTTTTGGGCTCCAAAATCACTGCAGATGGTGACTGCAGCCATGAAATTAAAAGACGCTTACTCCTTGGAAGAAAAGTGATGACCAACCTAGATAGTATATTCAAAAGCAGAGACATTACTTTGCCGACTAAGGTCCGTCTAGTCAAGGCTATGGTTTTTCCTGTGGTCATGTATGGATGTGAGAGTTGGACTGTGAAGAAGGCTGAGTGCTGAAGAATTGATGCTTTTGAACTGTGGTGTTGGAGAAGACTCTTGAGAGTCCCTTGGACTGCAAGGAGATCCAACCAGTCCATTCTGAAGGAGATCAGCCCTGGGATTTCTTTGGAAGGAATGATGCTAAAACTGAAGCTCCAGTACTTTGGGCACCTTATGCGAAGAGTTGACTCATTGGAAAAGACCCTGATGCTGGGAGGGATTGGGGGCAGGAGGAGAAAGGGACGACCGAGGATGAGATGGCTGGATGGCATCACAGACTCAATGGACGTGAGTCTGAGTGAACTCCGGGAGTTGGTGATGGACAGGGAGGCCTGGC